>CM023490.1:27197355-27437104 GCA_013339685.2 Hyalomma asiaticum | reverse complement strand
CCGAACTGGTTCGGATTGCGCGGAATCGATATTATCTAGGACGGTAACGAAGCGGCCGCGAGAAGAGGCTACAAATAGCGTACAAATGAAACTACTTTCATTTGTACATTTTCGATAGTTCGAAAAAGAAGTTTAAAGGAGGAGTATTTGTGAGTTTAAGGGAAAAAATAAAGAAGCTGGAAAGAGTGAGTACGATGAAAAAGACAGATGCATTCTCGCCTGCTGCTGGCTTCTCGGTCGAAATTTCAGGGCGCGTCTAGTACAACTTCTTTTTTTGCCCACGGAATTGTTCTAGGGTATCTGTGTGAGCTCCTTTGGGCAGGTTGTTTTAGTTTACTTGAGCCAGTGCTTAAAAAAAAAAGAAATCCATGTGCGCGTTACGAGGACGAGAACAACTATTGTTGACTGTCGTCTTGACCGTCTTAGACTACGCTTAAGCAGTGAAACTGTTTATAAATGAGGTCCGTCGTATACCCGGTGTCCCCGATGCACGTTGTCACGTAGAAGGCAAAAGTGAACCCGCTTTTGCCCTTGATCCATTACCACACCCCCTAGCTGTCAATCCACTGCCCCAAGATAGTGTTTATGCGAATGACAATACCAAGTCTATTCGATTCGACGACCATGGTTCCCTGCAGCTTCTGCACCTTTTCGCGACCACTGCATGCACCCCTGTTCTCGATTATGGCGGGATGCAACTAAGGTTCTGCCGCGGTGTCATGCACCTTGGGACCTTCCATAGTCTGGGTGCGGAATTTTGGTGCTAAGTATGTCCCCCAAGTGAAGAAAAAAAAATTAAGAGAAACGGTGGGGGTGCCCGCACGACACGAAGGTATAACGGGCTTAAAGCCAATTAGTAAAATAAATGAGGAGGGGCAATATCTGAAAGAAGAATATTTAAAAAAAAGCAGTTGTCTAAAAAAATGAATTGGGAGGATAGGCATAAAACGTAGTGTCTGCGTGAGGTTAGCGAATTGAAGCTTGTGCCAATATATATATGATCTGACGTTTTAATGGGAATGTTCCCGAGCGTTTAACGTGCTTTATGGCTACACTCTAACCGGTTTATTTTTCTTTAGAGTTTTTAGAGGTTAATTGTTGGTGAGCCTCGCTAGGGGGGGGGCTCGTCAGACGACGCGAGCAGATGAAGGCATCAGTTTAATAATGATGACTGTTGACATTTTACCATATTGCGTGCCCGCAATATGGTAAAATATCGGTGGTTGCACACTCTTTGCTTGAAGGGCAACGCTAAGTATCCTGCCATACTTTCGGGATGTCGGCCGTAAACATTTGAACTCAAGACTGACCTTATGCCTACAAGGAACTTCCTTTTCCATTTGTTCAAAACAAAAAGTGAATAAAATCGACAGTGGCCGCCCCGACGATCCTCGAAGGGCAGCTTCCGACGTGTGCGTGTGCGCTGGTATCGCATCGCGCCGGATGAAAATGATTGATAAGACATATAGCAAGTAATAAATGATAATTTTTATGTGTGTTGATATTTTTGTGTTGGAAAAGGTGTCCCCATTTCCGACTGGAGGTTGTGGAAGGACTCCACCCTTGGTGATGAACAACAACAACAACAACAACAACAACAACAACAACAACAACAACAACAACAACACAACAACAACAACAACAACAACAACAACAACAACAACAACAACAACAACGATGACGACGACAATAGTAACGACAATAATAATAATAATTAGTAGTAGTAGTAGTAGTATGGTGTACAGGCTTGATTATTCGCAGTCGTGAAGAAGCGATAGCGCGCTACTGAACCAACCAGTCTGAGTACGAAAAGATAGATAGATAGATAGATAGATAGATAGATAGATAGATAGATAGATAGATAGATAGATAGATAGAACCTATTGAATGTTGGTATTGGCGCTTGTGTATGGATTATCATGTACGTTAAACTTTGCTATGGATACATAGATCGCGTCCTGGTGGTGATCGTAAACTGATTGTATCTCCCTAACTCCGCGTTCGATGTCTTGGAAGTACCGCACCGTGTATCGAAACTCGCCTGTATTATATTCAGCCGGCCGGATATCGCGCTCATTATCGAACGTACGCAGACGTAGATATGGGGATGAAGAGAAAGATAAATGAAGAGAATGAAAGTATCGAAGGGTAGGGAAGAAAGGAACGGGAGCTTTCTGGTGGAGAAGCTGGGCTTTTACGCGCACAATTAATGACCTGCTCGCGGTGAAGCGCGGCCGCTCATTTTGCATATTCGCTCCGTCATAACCGGGCGAACTTGGCGAGCGAGGAAGGGCGAAATTTGAAAAGGAAGACAGATGATCTCGTTGAGTAAGTTTGCAAGAAAAGATACGTTCCCCTGGAAGAGCAAGAAAATAAAATAAAAAGAAAGCAGGAAGTCTGGGTTTCGTAAATTTTCGTACCGGCCTATGCTGCGGAGAACAATATACACGGCGACCCACTGACCGCGATCTATATCTCTTTTTCTTTCCCTTGCTTTTAGGAGCGAAGCTGCTGAAGCCAACCGTCAAAAAAAAAAAAAAAAAAAAACTGTCTTGCCAGTTTTAACAGCGAAGCTTCTTTAAGCTATCCGTAATTTGTAAGGCCTCATGCAATACCACGTGACATTGCGTTACATTGCGTTACGTGATTTCTGACGTAAACCTGTCAGCGACATTGCGTTGCGTGGTGTCGGCGGAAACATGTCATGTGACATTTCGATACGTGGTTTTGGCGGGAACACATCACGTGACATTCCGCTACGTTATTTGGGCAAGAACGTGACACCTTACATTCCGTTATGTGGTTTTGGCAGGGACATGTCGCGTGAAAGCGCTTTGCGTGATTTTGGCGGGAACGTGCCACGTGACGGGGCGTTGCGTGATTTCGGGTGATCACGCGACATGTTCCCGCCAAAATCACGCAGCAAAATGTCGCGTGACATGCTCCCGCCAAAAATATCACATGACTATCAAATGACCTGTTTAAGTAAGCTATCTCCAGTTTCACTGTGATCTGGCCTTGCGCGACATAGCTGAAGCTGCGTACTTGTTCTTTTTTTTTTATGTTGCCAAGAGATCCATCTGATTACAGGAAAGAAGAGAGTGTTTACAGGAGCGGGAAATAGTGTGTTGAATGAAGGAAAGAAAAGAGAAGGTGTATTCTGAGTTAAAATTCTATTTTTTTTCTTTGTGCTTTGCCAGCTACATGCGGCGTCTTCACGGTGATGCGAAAGGAAAACAAAGAAACGAACAAGCAAACAAACACAAGGAAATAATAAATAAGACGTTCCGCACATCGAAATAAATAATAAATAAATAAATAAATAAATAAATAAATAAATAAATAAATAAATGCCGTGCAAAAGCTTTCTCGGTTAGGAATTGATAGTGTACGGAATAAAAGCACGCTCCTTCGATCGCCAGCAGAAATTGTTCGGTGAGTGACTCGATCTCATGTTGCTGCTACAACAACGACAACAACAACAACAACTACTACTGCTACTACTACTACTAACTACTACTACTACTAACGGCTGAGTACTACTACTACTACTACTACTACTACTACTACTACTACTACTACTACTACTACTACTACTACAACGACGACGACGGCGACGACACGTGCGATATAATGTTACACCGTCTCCTCCCTGAATCTGCTTTGGAACGTACACATAGTTAGTCTCCAAATGTTTCAAGAGAAGTATGCTAAAGTCTCGGCCCGTACTTATCCGCCATCACTAGCGTATATGCTACAATCCATCTCTGCTCTTTGTTTAGCAGGTACCGCGTAATAACGCGCACACAGGTGGACGCCGCTTACCATCGCGGAAATGCGGTACTCCGTCGACGCCCAACAAAAGGGGCTACCGCTCGCTAACGGGCGCCATCTCTTCCTCTAATATATCATGTCCTCGTCACGGCATTGTTCGCGTGCAGTGGTCGCTTTGCAGACATAAAACGAGGGCATTTTTTTTTTACTCATCTCGCTTTGTTCCCCCGTGTCCCATTGCATACTCCGATCATCCTTTCTCCTTTTTTTTTATTTCCCGCGGTGCTCCCTTGTCACGTGGCAGGCGGACGAATAGATTGATAGGTAGACGGATAGATGGATGGGTAGATGGATGAATGGAAGAACGGACAGACAGACGGATGGACAGACAGACAGACAGACAGACAGATAGATAGATAGATAGATAGATAGATAGATAGATAGATAGATAGATAGATAGATAGATAGATAGATAGATGACGGACGGAAGGATAGACGGGCGCATAGACGGACGGACGAATAGATAGATAGATAGATAGATAGATAGATAGATAGATAGATAGATAGATAGATAGATAGATAGATAGATAGATAGTTTCACTCAACATTTCTGTGTATCATCACATTACGCATCATCTTTATATTAGTGCTTTCTTTTTACTGTACTACATCTTTACGTATATTGCAAGTGTATTACTGTATACTGTATTATATTTTTACATATATTGCAAGTGTATATGCATGCTGTTTTTAATGTTTCTGCTGCCGTGTGAGGGCCTTCAGGCACATTCAAGCTGTGTAGCGCAGCTTTTCGCCTGAAGGACCCCCAGCAATTTCGTTGGAAAATGAAAACGTTTTCAAAGTTCAAAGTTTCAAATATTGATATGCAAACATAGACAGATAGATAGGCCGATAAAAAGAGAGAGAAAGAAGCGGTAAGTGGCGTCGGTTTGATCGTCCGTTAAGCATCATGCAGTATACAGTGGAGAACGCGTGTGTTTACCACGCCCAGCGATTCGTGCTCTCCATAAAATGAATCGCCCTGTCAACCGACATATGAGCCGTGGTCGGGACAAAAAAAAAAAAAAAAAGATAAGTGGACGCAGGGAACGAAAGAGGTGCGCATGTTTTTTTGGGAAGGGGAAAAAAAAAGCGTCGGCGAAACCTGCGAGGAAAGGGGGGGGGGTAGGTTTTGTGAGCAAGGGTTTGAGCAGTTGGGGCGAAATGGACAGTACGTGTATATGGAGGCGGCTCGGACAGTTTTCAGAGAGAACTGAGGGCTGTGCTTCCCGGGAGGTGTTATGAGGCCGGGTCAGTGATGAGTGGTGTTGGAATCCGGACGTGTAATCTCGCCGAGCGAACCTCCCCCGCACCGTAATCGCTCCACTGACGTGGCCTCTGGCGGGGCAAGCACAGGCGTCGGTATGAGTGATTGAAGTGGGATCCCAGAGACTAGGAGGTTAGAGGGGGGCGGTATGCGATCGGTCTGGATTTATTATAACCCGCGAGGAATGCTGGCGGCTGTTTTTTTCGGTCGACGGATATTGAATGTTCATTTGCAAGCTCTCCTGGCCTGTTTTTTTCCGTATGGAATCGATCGAACAATTTTTTTGTTCCTCCATAACGTCAGCAGACACTGAATGTGTGCGGTTCGTGGTCGAAGCGTATACGTTTCCCCACTTAGGATTTTTTGATGCAGTTGGTAAAACTGTGTAATAGGTGGTCTAAAATGCGAGATGAAACTCGCAGTCATGCGACTACAAGTGACACTTGGTTCCCGCGAAGACATTTAGATATTTATACGAGAAAGATCCTCCTTGGCTCCTTCTAAAGTCCCCTTCCGTGAAGCCGCCTTGGAATGTGGATGATGAGACGGGTTATGAGCGAGTAATTCGGGTAATGCGCAGCGCGTCGCTGCTGAATGGCATTACCACGTTTGCCACGTTTGACGGGTGGCGCCCGGGCCGTATACGTATACTATTGTTGGCAACCTTTGCAGGGCTAGATCCTCCTGCATCAAGCCACTGTGTTCGTAGTCCCCTTAGAACGCAGGTATCATCGCGGCGATTGACGCGTAGGGAGTCGCTTGGCGATAATACCCGGCAATTCTTTAGAGATGTGCCATTTGTACGTCTAAGATAAAGCCAACAATAGCCAATGCCAGCCAACAGTTAACGTTAATAGTTAACGTTGAGGAAACAAACGCTATCCTGGTAGCTTTTCCCTGTGCTGTGTTTCGTATTTTCTATACATACCTGCCGTGGTAGGTTAACGCACGGGATGTTTGCTTGCTAAGCTGCAGGTCTCGTGTTCGACTCCCGGCCACGGTGAAAGCGTTCTGTACGGGGCGAAATGTCAAAAAAAAAGGAAGAAAGAGCCTGTCTACTTAGCTGCGTGTTAAGGAACTCCAGGTTCTCTGCCACAGCATGGTCTAGTGGCTTGGACGCTGGGCTGCTGATCCACAGGTCGCGGGATCGAATCCCGGCCGCAGCGGCTGCGTTTCGTTGGAGGCGGAATGCCAGAGGCCCATGTACTGTGCGATGTCAGTGCATGTTAAAGAACCCTAGGTGGTCGAAATTTCCCGATTACTTTGTTACGGCGTCTCTCGATTATCACATCAATGTTTTCGGATGTAAAACCCCGGAAATTAAATCAACCCCGCGTGGTTAAAATTATTCCTGAGCCCACCATTACTGTTGCGTGCGGCATATGGAATCGGTGTCTTGGCACGTAAAAAAAACCTAGCGATTACTATATTTTGTCTTGATAGCAGTGTTACATGATAGCTAGCTTCTTTTATATCCAACTTCATATCACAAATGTTTTTCCTCCTGCTGTCAAGAATTTCAGCGTCAGGAATGTTGTTGTTGTTGTTGTTGTCCTCAATTCTGGCACATACCCACCCTGGGGGATTGGCCAAGTTGAAAGAGATTAGTCATAAGTAGTGTGAAATGCCAATCAGAATCGAATAATCAGGATGGAACTAACGGTGAAGAGTACGAAGTTCTGAACCGAACCGGGCTGAATCAATTATGAATTTTTCAACAGTAGAGCATACATCCCTGTGTCAGGAATGTTCGACGTTTCTTTCTTCTTTCTTTTTTTTTTAAGGAACACGGGAAATATATGGTGTTCATTTCCATGAATCGATCACGATGTGCTGAAGCGTAATTTACCTCCAACAGAAGCCGTCGCCTTGGAGCACATCGACGAAGTTCAGTGTATTGTAGCCGTTCCTTTCCTTACCGCAACGTTAGTAAAAATTAAAAGAAAGAACAAAAACAACACAGTTATAACGTGACGAGAATACGCTTCACCGTCTCCCCCGCTTTGTTCGCGGTTACGCCAAGTATAACTATTGCGGTCACGGTAATAGTTATTACGCTAACGTCGTCCGCTTTCTTCGAGCACCGGATCGACTCGCCTGACCCGGAACACTTTCATCGGGACTCTTCAATGCTTACTCCTTGCTGACCTCAGCTAGTTTCGTTTCTTGGAAGTCCTTAGTCGCGAGAAACGTGAAGTAGCGCCCAGGGGTAGGTGGGGAGCAGGGGGGGTTTGAACTATCGCGTTAGCGTGTCTTCGACTATAATGGGCTTCAAAGGCCAGAACCCCGAGGGCTATTTGGGAGGACTCTACCCGTATTGGAACACCATGTAAAAAGAGACAAAAGAAAATCGAGGTGGGGAAGTAGGGGTGGGGGGGGGGGGCGAGGAGGAGAGGGGGAAAAGCGAGGGCAGGGTTCCGTTCTCTCCAAAAAGGATATTTCGGGTCTCTCCTTTGTGATCCCCCTTGTCTGTGCCTTGCTATGTTCCCTCGATCACGTGATTACAGGTACGACTGAAGCTAAAAATAATAAAAAAAGGGGGGGGGGGGGTGTCCATTCTTCTTCAAAAGAAGGTTCCGTGTCGGTTACTCTATAGGCGTTCTCTTTTATCTCGCGTTATCTGTTTTTCTTTTCATGTTCCTTGAACACGTGATTAGAGGTGTATAAATCTCGATATATATACCTTGCCCGCTCGGCATTTTTGGAGAAGAAGCAGGTGCCGTATGGAAGATTCATGTACTTCAACTTTTGCCGAGTTGGCATTCTTTTTTTTTCTCTGTCCGTTTTACACTTCGCTGTTTCTCTCTCTGTCTCTTCACTTTTTTTAAGGAAACAAAAGGCTTTTTCTCGTATAACGTTGGCTGCTTTTTGACAGGTCAAGAAAGGACTGCTTCGGTGTGCAAACGTGAGCATGGGGAAGCCGGATGTAAGGAACTGAAAAAAAAAAGTGAAAAGAAAAGAAGGGTGGACAGGTAAAGTGGCCTTTTGAAAACGAGGGAAAAGGAGGAAGCGAAAAAAGAGAAAAAAATACGGGGAAAAAGATAAAGAAAAAAGAACAAAGAGATATTGAAGGCACGAAAGTGAGAACACAGAGAAAAGAGTTTTCCCTCGATGCCAAAAAAAGAAAAGAATAAATAGGAGAAAAGAGGGGGACATCTAAGTGCATTCAATGCAAATTGAGCACCACGATGTAACGCGATTGAAAGAAAGGAAGCTGTGCGGAAATAAAACTTGAAAGACAGCAAAAACGAAAGAATGTCAGGATAAGCAGGACAGGAACAAAAAGAAAAGTATAGAAGGGGGAAAAAATTCGACCGTAGAAATCAATAGAAGGAATTGAAGAGGCTTGAAAGAGAAATTGGTAGACACGTAGCACGTAAATTAGTAATCCGGTTTTTTTCAAAAGGGAAGGAAAAGAAGGGGAAAAGGGGAGAGAGAACGTGTAGTACCGTCCGGTATGTGACGTAATTCGAGACGAGTTTAAAAAGAAAAAAAAATGTCCCGGATTAGAGGCGCGTACGCAGGTACGGCGCGAATAACGAAACAGGATGGTTTTAAGGGAAAACGGGACAGTGGGAGTAGAAGGAAGTGAAAGAGGAAATGGAAAAAAAAAGGGGGGGGGGGGGTGGTAGGCGGAAGTAACCGGCGGAAATAGGGAGTCCTTGGTGCGCGTAATCGAATCCCCAGACCGAAGAAATCATTTCGTCCTGCATGCCGGGTGAGCGACGCTGTACCTACGCCGCCATCTTGGAAGTTTCGGGAAAATAAGGTAACAGAGTTGACTCCTGGAACGGGAGGAGCGAGAAAGGAATAGGTTGCAAGGATTTTATTGGTAGCCACGAGACCGAGACGCAAAAAGAAAGAAAGAAAGAAAGAAAGAAAGAAAGAAAGAAAGAAAGAAAGAAAGAAAGAAAGAAAGACAGGTTCTGTCTTGTGTAGCGTGTATCTGTCGCTTAAGTCCTTCTTCAGTGCTCTCTAGGTTGTTGGCTCATAGGCTCTGCAAGTTACTGACTCCAAGAGTAGTTTGATAGGACTATGGATATTGCGAAGTCGCAGCCCTCGAGATTGAAAGTTGCATAATGCAAATCGCGGAGCGATTTGCGACAGGTCGCGTCGCTGAACTTTACAGCGCGTGATTGCGTGTTCATTTTTGTTATTTTTAACCTATATCAGCGACATCCCTCTTTCTTATTAATCTTATTTTTTTTTTGCTTATGTGGCATTTCTACAGGACACACATCTTGCAGCCAGAGACATCATTTGACTCAGTGATCCGGTGATAGCCTCTCGACTCAGAGATGATGGTTCTTTGTTGCTGATTTCTTTACATTCTCATTCTTTCATATTATTTTATTTTGCACGTTTTCTTCATGTCAAATTCATGACGTTGGGATAGCTCACCTTCCCATGTTTATCACATCTAAAGATAGATAGATAGATAGATAGATAGATAGATAGATAGATAGATAGATAGATAGATAGATAGATAGATAGATAGATAGATAGATAGATAGATAGATAGATAGGGGAGGCCTAGCCTTGCAGCCGCGTCTTGGGCCTTCTGGACAGCATTGATTTGTTGTAGCAGGACCGGACTCTTGATTAAGGAATAAAATTCTTCAGAGAGGTCTTTATTCCGTTCGTTCCAGTCTGGACGAAGTGGTGAAATGTCTGCGCAGTGCCTACATCGAGAGGCTGCAGGCTATGGCCCTGTCTGAAGCATGCGAATAGAGACTGCCTGTGGTCGAGACAACTTTTTGTGTGTGACTGGGAAGGACCTACGGCCCGTTTGATAGTGTTTCGTCACTTTCACATCTAAAGAAACAAAGTAACTGAACAGGAAAACCACCGTCTTGCAGCGCGGACAAATATTGTTAGTCGTTTTCTTTTGCCACTTTCCTGTATTGTTTATTTTTTTTCTTTTCTCGAGCCGCAATGTTATGCAGTGCTTTGAAAACAGAGCAGCCACGTCCGTCTTGGGGCAGGTAAGCACTAATATTTTAGTGCGTATATACAATACAATATGTACAGCCCGGCAGGGCTGTACATATTGTATTTATTGTGTATTGTATATAGTGCATACTGTAATGCAGGCAAGCACTGCGTTCTGTCGACTTTCGCTCTGAATCAAGTTGCGCAATTCCGATCTCCTAAGTGATTGCGAAAAAAAGAATGCAACGCTAGCGCTTTCCGTTCTGCCCAGTATTTTTATCTCTTATAAGAGGGACAATAATCCAGAGGAAATGAAATTTTGACGCGTGCTCCTCGCGACAGCGGGTCGTGACATTGCGCGTGTCGTCACCAGAGTGTGTGCACGAAGACGGTCTTCGATCGCACAATCTCGATGCTCCCGCGTACTTGGGACACTCGCATATGCCCTGACGAGGTGCGTGTGGAAGATGCCGTGGCTGCATAGTTATTGGTGGGAGCGCTGTTGCTGCTGCATAACGCGTGTACGAGAGGTGCGCGTTCGATAAATTTCATTTCGCTAGACACGCACGCACACACACACTTGATTGCTGCTGCTCGTCTCAAGAAGTCCAGGAAATTTCCCATATGAGTCCCTGTAGCCTTTTCTTTCTTTCTTTCTTTCTTTCTTTCTTTCTTTCTTTCTTTCTTTCTTTCTTTCTTTCTTTCTTTCTTTCTTTCTTTCTTTCTTTCTTTACGTGTATCCGTCTGTACGTGTCCGAATGTATGTGTGTTCTTTCTTCCCTCGTGTTTCCTTTCTTTCGTACCTTGATTCAATGACTGATAGATTGATTGATTCGTTCCTTCGTTCATTCCTTTTTTTGTTCTCCATTTCTTAGCATATTTTACGCCATTTCGTTGAATGTTTCCTTTTTCCTGTGTTTTGTGTTCTTTCGTCTGCCATTAATTAAATAATAATTAATTAATATTTATTTATTTATTTGAAGATGAAAGTATTCTGAAACCTGCCGTATACGCGTGCCCAGATACGCTGTATAGCAAATACCGCAGTTTCCTTTTATTCGCTTGTCGCTTTGGCCGCGAAGCAGAGCGAATAAGCGCGCTCACACAGCGAAGTGAGGTCGCTAACGTCACCACGTCGGTACCTGAGCGTCGTTGTTGTAAGTAATTGATCACTACGTCTTCTTCTGATCAAGTACCGCATATACGTTCTTAGCAGTCGGAGCGGGTGCTGCCAGGAAATGGCTTCATCACGTTAGTGTCGTCCCTCTAAGTATTCTTCTCTTCTAAACAGGGGTCTATTCCTGCGAAATCTTCTTTCTTTTTTACTTTCTTTATTTTTTCGTGGGCGATATCGTCCTTCAGAACACCCGCCTCGGAGACAAAAACATCATCAGTAGGAGGCACACGCCACTGTTGTGAGGAGGAATTTATCGGTTGTCTAATTTGAAAACAGATTGAGATAATTGTTAAATGCTGTAGCGATTAACTTAGGATCACAAAGGGGTGCATGGTTAATGATCAAAGTGTTGTCAGAACACACCTTAGGAAAAGTTGCGCAGCTTGATGGACCCATGTGATGCACCAATACAAGTCGTTCAGGAGTATAGTTGGAAACTGGTGAGTGCTTCTCAATTCCGTAATGAATTTATCGTCAAACGAGTTAATAAAAGCAAATAACCTAACTGCATGTAAGTGTGTGAAACCTAGCGAGTGAACCAACAATGCAAATCGTTCGTAGAAGTGATGGAGGCGTCCGACACGGCGGTATAGTGGCTCTGACACTCGATTGCTGACCACATCAGGTCACGGTATCAAATCCCGGCCGTAGTGGCCGCATTTCGATGGAGGCGAAATGCCAGAGGCCTGTGTTATACTGTGCGATGTCAGTGCACGTTGTAGTTGACGTCGTAGTGGACGCCGCATAGCCGTCCACTACGGTGTCTCTCATAATTGTAACGATGGCTTTGGGGCGTAAAACCCCAGAAATTATTATTACTATGTAACGGATGCATGTTTTGTTTACGGTTTGTTCTTTTTAGCGGTCTACGGTTGAGTTTTTTTTTTCGATCTCTGCCTGTATATATGTGTGCGTGTGTATAAATGTGTATATATATGTGTACATGTATTTATTATATGTATATACACATATTTTGGTGTTGTATTTTCGCACACATTAATTTTAATTACGTGTTACCCTTGGTTGCTTTATTATGTAGCTGTATTTCTTTTGTGTACATCGCAGTGTTAATGGCTTGTCGCCACTCTGCATTCGGCATTTTTCTGAAATGTGTTACGTTTTTGTATATGTATCCTAAATGTAATTATCTCCGCCCTACACTAATGCCCCACGTGGGCGCTGTAGGTAATGTATGCAAATAAATAAATAAATAAATAAATAAATAAATAAATAAATAAATAAATAAACACTTTCTTTCTCATTTTATACATGCATGGCGGTCCAGCAAACAACTTAGTTTCAGTACATACATACCTTAGTCGCCTCGGTGGTGTAGTGTAGTTACGACGCTCGGGCAATGATCCCTAAAACACGCGTTCTACATCGGCCGTACTGCCATGGAGGCGGAAATGCTATGGGCTCATGTGCTGCACAATGAAAGTGCGTATTAAAGAACCACGGGTGGTCAGATTTTTCGGAGCCCTCCGCTACGGCGTGGCTTGTAATCATGTCGTTGACTTTCCGCGTGAAACCCACGTAAAACACCAAGGAATTGTTATTTATATACGTGGATGTCCCGGCTTCTTGAGGAGCGGCAACGATCCGGCTTCTGAAAGTCAGGAAACGGACTTCCGGTTTCCGCTGTCGTCTTCCCCTCTTCCCTTACTTCTCGTACGTGCTTCCGCACGCGTCGTTGCGCATCTTTCATTTCCTCTGTGAATAATATGAAAGTTCCTCGTCGAGCTAAATATACTTGTCGTTTACAGGTTCGCATACGCTATGTAGGAGTCATTGCATGGCGGCTTCAATCCTTTGTTTAAGAGCGAAGCTGTTAGTTAAATCGCATACACTGCGACCGCGTGCGAAAGCTATCATCATCGTTAGTTCTGGTCCACAGGAGGGCGCGTGCAGTTCTTTTATTTCCAATGCCCAATCTG
This sequence comes from Hyalomma asiaticum, assembly GCA_013339685.2. Taxonomy (NCBI): domain Eukaryota; kingdom Metazoa; phylum Arthropoda; class Arachnida; order Ixodida; family Ixodidae; genus Hyalomma; species Hyalomma asiaticum. The sequence continues at coordinate 27,423,957 of CM023490.1, read as the reverse complement.
CGGCACTGATGATGACGATGATGATGGTGATGACGTTTGGGTTAATGGCTTGTACCCACTGTGGAGGACTGGCCACGAATCGGTATCTGTAACTTATTAGCAATTATATAGGGCTATCTTGCACTATATTTACGATAAAGTAAACAAACGGACAAATATGGACAAATATAAGTTTATAGTAAAAATGAAAACGCATAAAGGGAGCACAAGATGAACTGGAGCTTGGTGCATACGCGCAGTCAAAACTGATAGATTAGTTGACGGCATAAAACTGACGATTTGCGGTGTTCGCACACGCTTCTTCTCTTGGGCTCATGTCCTAATGTCCTGATGTCCTAATGTTCCTAATGTCATGATGCCTTAAAGTTCCTAACGTCCTAATGTCCTAAAGTTCCTAATGTACCTAATGTCCTGGTGTCCTAATGTCATGATGTCCTAAAGTTCCTAACGTCCTAAAGTTCCTAACGTCCTAATGTTCCTAATGTCCTAATGTCTGCGCTTATGTCATGTTTTTAATTTTAGACCTCCTTGAAGAAGACAGTCAGTGTGCGTCAGTATGTCCGGCGCGCAGCGTCTCGCAAAGCTATGCGTTGGTGCATACCTTCGCGCCACAAGAGCATGCATCCTCTCGTGGCGTCCAAGCAGCTCCTAGACAAGCATAGCGTACTATAGCGAAAGGGGTGCGACGTTGTCATGCCGAGGCCACGCGTTCCGCGCCTGCCACCGTCTCCGCTTCGACGAGAACGTCTTTACGCTGAGCTCGGTGCGAAGCTTCGAGAAGCATTCGCTGGGCCTTGCAGTGCTTTGCGAGGCGTTTCCCGAAGCACTGGGACCACGGCGAAATGCGGGTTTGTCGGAGACGAATCCGGACCAGTCAACTGCCCATCAGCTTTGCAAGCCTTGCGCCACTAGTGAAAGCTTCGCTAATTTTATTCACCTGGTTCACAGTTGGTTCACTTAATTCGCGTTCTATATTGCGTACGAGTCGCTGCTACGGCCTGCGCTTCCTCCGGGATCGTCCAACCGATGTAAAATTGTTGTTGGACGCTTCTGTTGGGCGCGGACGTGATCCGCCAGGACCTTTGTGACCATATATGCCGCATCGCTAAGAAAAAATAAAAAATAAAAGAAGTGTGACGTAGGTAACGACGATCCCAATTTTAACTGACAGCCTCGCAAACTCGTAGAGCGAAAAATCAACAATATGCTCAGAATTACACACGTTATGTCCTCTGTCGGGGTCTATTCAGCCTATTTTCTCATATCAGCAATTTGCGTTTAGAAAAAATACAGGAGAGAGAGAGAGAGAGGAGAGAGAGGAAAGGTTGCTGGTAATTTATTGGACGAGATTTGTTTACAAAACATCGTGATGAGAAAATCGCCTGCTGCAGTTTTGTAACCCTATATGTAGCGCGAGAGGCGCGTATCTCAAATTCCACTATAGTGCTTCCTCAAAGCGGAGGCCTCGTACGGGTAAATAAACGCGTAAAAAAACCTCGTATCTCGTAAATAATCAACTAAGCAGGTCGTTAGGTTACCTTGAGCTTCATTAGCGTGCCGCTATTATGTAAATCGTGAGATAATTGATTAACGCGTCACTTTTAAACATGAGATGAGGTGTTACTGCGAGATACTGCCTCCCTTCCCTGTCCTCTTTCACTTGTATCTTCCATAATTTATTCAACCGTAGTGAACGTTGCAATGAAAAGTTGCAGGCCCATGAAGTATGCATTGCCAAAACACGCAAAAAATGCTTTAGGTGAGCCTTAGTTCCATTCAAGCTGCTCGCTCCTCTAGAGGTTCGTCAACTTTTCGTTGGCTTAAGGCCACCGCTGGGGACCCTCGTTAGCACATTTTTTAAAAATTTGTGTAACACTGCTTGTCACAAAAAAAGTGATTACATAAAAAATTACAGCATCTCCTGTTAAAGGGAACCATGTGTGGATGCGAAGCAGCGGGGAGATGGTTAGCTTGAGTGGGAGATGGTGTAATTTTATTGAGAGGACTAATGAGAATGTATAAAAGAGAAGAGAGAGAACGGGGGCGGTGGTTGTGTGATGGCCCGAGCGCTCATCGCGGCGCTGCACAGGAGAGAGAATGAGGCACGCGCGCTGCGTCATTTTCATACCGCGGAACTACTGTGGCGCCCCCAGCGGATTATGCAGCTGTCGCACCACCTGTCTTGTGCGCGCTCCGTAGAGCAGAGGATTCCTAGAGGAGAGAAAGGGGGGAGCGTAGGAGAGGAGAGGGGGAGGGGATGGGCATGTGCTGTGGGGGTGTGGGACACGGGATGGAAGGAGGGACGGACAAAGCCCCCGCCATAGGCGGCTTCGCATCTAAAAGATGTATACTTTGTCCAATCATGTACGGCTCTTAACCACTTTGAATAAGCGGGTATGTTGTGTGCGCGGTATATGGGGAAGTCTGGAGGTTAAAATTTAAGGAGCCCTCCACCATGGTGCGTCTCATAATCACAGCCTTGTTTCGGAATGCAAAAACCCCAGCCGTTATTTAAATATAACAAGCGAAGCCTGTATTGTCCAGCCTGCGTCGTCGTAGCTGTCGTGGTCGTCACGCGAAAACTCCCAGAAAAGTGGGAACTCCTGGCGCCCTCTATGAAGTGGCCGGAAACTTTATGGGGTGCGCGCTGGACCGTAAAATATTTGTTACCGGTTCCGGGCTTTGAGCTCGGGGGGCTTCCGCCCTCCGACCATAGGTGTCTTAACCACTAGACTACGCATGCACGCTTGCAGAACGGGGACGTACCAGAACCATATGAATGCCTTGGATTTGCTACCACCTTACGGGGCAGAAAGAAAGAAGGAAAGAAAGGAAGGAAAGAAAAAAAAGGAGAAAAGAAAAGAAAGGAAGAAAAGAAATAAATAAAAGAAAGAAAAGGAGAAAGGAATGAAGAAAGGCCCCGCTACGGTAGTTTAGCGGTTATGGCACTTGGCTGCAGATCCGAGGGTCGCGGGATCGAATCCCGGCCGCGGCGGCTGCATTTCGATGGAGGCGAAATGTTGAGGCCCGTGGGCTGTGCGATGTCAGTGCACGTTAAAGAACCCCAGGTGGTCGAAATCTCCGGAGCCCTCCACTACGGCGTCTCTCATAATCACAGCTGGTTTTGGGACGTTAAACCCCACAAATCAACCAGGAATGAAGAAAGGTAGGAAATAAAGAGGAAAAGAAAAAAGAAGGAAGTAGGTTGCAGACGGTGCAGGTTGGCTTTCTTCCATTTTATCGACGCGGGAACGCCTGCAAAATTATTGATCATAGCGTTATTGTACCAGGTGTCTGGTGCACTACTCTTTCTCAGGCCATATATCCTTACAAAAATCGTTACAGGACGTTTGTTGAATTTCTGTTATTTCCGTATATTACATGGTGCCGATGGGCAGAATTCTCGTCGGGCATAATTTATGCGAACAATGTGTAGAAGTAAGGCGTCTAGACACTCCTCCTAAGTTACACGTTGCGCAAGTTTCCTTTGTCATTTATTTATCTATTTTCGTTTTAAACACGTGTTCGGGCATGCGAACGTGTGTTTATCGCACGCCGCGCACAAAACAAGCCAGCCTGCCGCGACGAAGGGAACGTTTTTTTTCCGGTGGACGCGTTGCTTACGACACAGAAAGACGGCGAATACATATACTTTGCTCGGTGTGTTCGGTTGTGTGAAGTCGTATTCCCGCACAAAACGCGGACACGTTTGGTGTGGGACGGTGTTATTACGAGCGCTGTCGCGACTCGTTCGTGCTCAAAGTGGGTCTGCGGAAGTCGTCCTGCGACCACCACCCCCGCCCCACGTACGAGGTTTCTCTTATTCTTTTTTGCCCAGTGTGTCGTAGCGCGGTTGAGGTGGCTAGTACCGTAGTACTACAGTTATTGCGCTCAGTCACGCAAGAGTACTGCTAGTTCCGTCAATCGTAGAAGGCTAGTGTGTCATCCGCGGGACCGAAACTCTGATAGGCCAGCAACCAAACAAACAAGAACAGACAGACAGACAGACAAACCTACGAAGAATCAATGGAATAGTAAAATAACATAATTAAAATTAAAACTGAGTGGCGACTTGTACTTCAGTGCAACAGAAGTGCGTTAGCGATCACCTTTATCGACCCTTGCTGCCTTCGATTACCGTGGTGGCGCACAACAACGGAATCTAGCCACCACTTGTAGCCAACAGTCCCAACACTGCGTAGTCAACAATAGCGAACAGTAATCAATGGTTAGGCAACACCATAGCCAACAAAACGCAGTGACACTGATAGCCAAAATTAGGCAGAGCTCGTTTACACACTTAAATACAGTTGACTTCATATAAGCCGGGCGCTTTCTTTCTTTCTTTCTTTCTTTCTTTCTTTCTTTCTTTCTTTCTTTCTTTCTTTCTTTACCAGAATGTACGAATGATAATGCATAAAAAACAAAAGTAACGGACATGTGTCCACGTAGGTGCCGAATTAGGCGGAAACAAAGAAACATTCTAGAATCACCTTCGCTTCTCTACGCGCACTCATTATGCGTCTTCACGATTCGCAGTTTCCGCTGAGGCAGAGCGCCCGCTTTCGGGTAGTGGTCTGCGTAATTGTTACGCGCATATATATATATATATACACTCTGATGAAGGCCGGTCCACCGGCCGCAACGTCAGTAAATTTATATTCTTTTTGTTAATCGTGTGAATCTCTTCTTTTGAATATACATATATATATATATATATATATATATATATATACACGCACACATACGCTCGAGAACGAAGTGAGTCATATGAAGTGCCTTGACTCGACGAATTCTCCGAGTGCGACATGGTGAGTTTGTCCTGAGCTTTCTTCCTCCTTGACATAATTCTCCATTTAGGCTATCTGTTTCTTCTTCGAGAATGTTAAACCTTCGGACGTTTTTTTTTTCTCTTATTTGTCGCGGAAACCTTAATGACAGCTTTGTGTGCATTGTTACAGGTGTGGGTGAGTAGACGGGAGTAATTGTTGCGTCTCGCGCGCTTGCGTGGGTTAGAATAATACACTACAGCGTGTATGCGGACATATTTCGCTCGCGAGTGCTGCGTTTTGAATGCGCAGCACTAAGAAAGAAGAAACAACGTCGGTCAGAGTAACTTTCGCGCGCAAATTTGCATTTGCAGAACAGTTCGTGAAGATGGGCTCTTGGGGGCTTTAGTTGTTGTGTGTGCGTAATATTGTTGTGATGTGCTTTACTCCAGTTCTCTCCTCTCATGAAGATGCCTCGCCATGGTGGTCTAGTGGCTATGGTACTCGGCTGCAGATCCGAAGGTCGCGGGATCGATTCCCGGCCGCGGCGGCTGCATTTCGATGGAGGCGAAATGTTGAGGCCCGTGTGCTGTGCGATGTCAGTGCACGTTAAGGAATCCTCAGGTGGTCGAAATTTCCGGAGACCTCCACTACGGCGTCTCTCATAATCAGAGCTGGTTTTGGGACGTTAAACACCATAAATCAATCAATCCTCTCTTGAAGCTGTGAAACTTGTACACATACATTGCTGGACATACGTTGTTCTGTGGGGGAAGAGTCGCACTCACTCACTCACTCACTCACTCACTCACTCACTCACTCACTCACTCACTCACTCACTCACTCACTCACTCACTCACTCACTCACTCACTCACTCAATCAATCAATCAATCAATCAATCAATCAATCAATCAATCAATCAATCAATCAATCAATCGACGTGTTATTAAAGAATAACGTTTTAGTGCGGAACACGAAGAGAACAAATATAAAATAGTAATGACAACCTATTCAACAGGCCGGCGTACACTCTTAGCATGGTAACCTTTAGTATATTTTATAGGTACGCAAAAATGTGAAAATATACTCCTTTACTAAAGGTTAAAGCACTTTAACCTTTAGTAAAGAAGCATATCTTCACATTTTTGTGTACCTATAAAATGAACTAAAGGTTACCATGCTAAGAGTACACAAACGACACAAAATGTGAAAGGAGAAGAACGACCGCTAGCAGTGCAATAAATTAACACAAAAAAATGTAACGCAACAGCAAGCCCAACAGCAACAACACCGTGACCACCAAATGCAAAGCTTTGGAGATAGTGCATTACACTTCTCGAAAAAAGAAAAAAGAAAGGAAAGGACTCCAGCATATAGGAGTGATACATGCAGTGTCGGCATCGACCTGTGTACAAGACAATGTATGTACTGTGTGTGTTCTACGTAGCGGCTGTTGACAGTGCACACACCCAACCAAAGCATCGATACACTCTTAGCACGGTAACCTTTAGTTTATAGTTTATATTATAGGTACACAAAAATGTGAAAATATGCTTTTTAACTAAAGGTTAAAGTGCTTTAACCTTTAGTAACGGAGCATGTTTTCACATTTTTGTGTACCTACACATTAACCTTTAGTAAATGAGTATATTTTCACATTTTTTCTACCTATAAAAGAAACTAAAGGTTACCGTGCTAAGGGTGCACCGCCGCGTTTGAAATTCACCTCGTTATATAGTTCCTGCTCACGAATGTAAAGAAAAAAGCCGCTCAGTTTATATAAGCGCTTTGGTCATACCCCGGAGGTTCCTTTGCAAGCGTCCTAATCAAGCGTAATACTCAACGATAACTACAATAATAAATAATAGCGTCCTAATCAAGCGTAACACTTAATCTCCAAGACACGCGGAAACGCGTCGCTTTTGTTCCGCTTAATCATTCCGCTTTTTGTACGGTCAAACGAATAGCCTCTCCGATTCACAACGCAGCTCCTTGCTGATCGAATGCGTGGGGAAAAACGTAGCACTTTGCTCGGTTGCGCCGTATAGCGCCTTTCGCGAGGCGTGTGAATAGGCGCCTTTGCCGTTGGAGAACAACGAGCCAATTTACTTGGCCGGCCGCACGCTGGCGGAATAATTCATGGGCTGACTACTGGCTTGTAAAGAGACGCGATGCCGTTGCCTGCAGTGTTCTTTAAGGTGTGAAAGCTTGATGTGCATCGCCAGACCTGGGGACGTCGACAACCCATATATGGTAATAAATAATCGAAAACTCGCAATACATGCAAGACATATACGTCATTGGAACCAATATAAATGCATTGTGTGGGATGCATACTGCTTATACGGAAGTAGACAGATCTAGAAAGAGACAGGCGCAGAACGATAACGACAGAAATAGACAAGGAGAATTTGGCAAAGCGATGGAGATAGATAGAAGTTGTATAGATTGGGGTTGATAAAGTTAGATTATGAATGATAACGGTCTATGAACGTATGAAAACGTATCTGAAGGGGTGTAAAATTAGGCGTATATCGATAAGACCGATAAGATTGATTCAACTAAGAATGGCATAAAACATGTGATAATGTTATAAACTGGAATATAAAACACCTGCTAAGGCAAGGTGGACATATGATACTGTGATATGTTCGTAGGAGGCGTGGCGAAACGGATATTTCAGCTAACAAAAAAAAAAAAAAGGAAAGACGGTACGTTTCCGTTAACTCATAAGGCATTGCATAAGAAAATTTTCCACTATAGAACAAACGCCCACAACACATGCTTCATACTCTGTGCACGAGGTGGCGTTATCCTTAGAAGTCGTTTTACTAGTCGATAATAACCACGAGGGATTCTTTGAACACTTCCGTTACGGAAGTACGCCATCGATTTCTTGGTGGACCGCGGCATATAAAACACTTTCGTATTAAAATGAACTGCCTTTACAGGGATAGACTTGCATATAGGGTGCAATGCACAGCTGCATGTTTACCGAGCGAATGTCAAAGCGAGCGGATGTGGGCACTTACAAGACGCCATTATTTTTGTATTTTGTTTCCGCTTGTTCACCACGACAAGATTCTTAGTTAGAAAAAGAGACTTAACCGGAGCTTTCTTGTGTCTCCAGAACGACTTATTCGTGTAAAAAGGTAATTTACCGATATATGTGCACCACCTGCAATTTTTTTTTCTTCGCTACGGTGTTCGTTTAAAATTGTTTTCGTTGAGCGATCCCCTACATTTTCCGAACGTGCCGTAGTCACAGGGTGGCAATTTTGCTTAACGACCGGCTGCGAGATGGTGTGGGTAGAGATGTGCGTGGACGCCATGAGTGTACTACGCTCGCGGTTGTTTTCGAAGCGCTGACGTCTCGGTGGTTTTCGAAGACTGTCGAACACAAGCAACTTCTCTGAGGACCCAGTGCGTAGGACTGATTTGCTCGTGTGCTTGTGGTGTGGTGTGGCGTGCTCGGGGTGTGTCGTCGTGTGCTCGTGGTGGTGTGGAGAAAGCGATTCTATTCCAACCGGGGTTGCAACTCTCGCGCTGCCCATGTCCACCGAGAAGTCAGGCAAGTACGTACGCTCTATTACATTTCAGAGAACTACGTCATTGAAGAGACGCTGCAACACCTTTTTTAACATATTCTCAAAACGGTGTCCATTAGTCGTGGAGGCCTCTGTGAATACGCGAGCCAAACATTAGCTACGCTGCTCGCACAAAGGAATTAGAAAATTGGCTTTAAACTCGCACGGAAACTGTTTCTAATACGTGTGGAACACTTTTTGTAATAACGCTTTTTCTGATCGTATGGTAATTGGGCGTAGTAGCTGAGCAGGTTGGCTGCCGCGTTTCAAAACTCGACAAGGCGAGTTCGATTCCCGGCGCATTTCGATGGGGGCGAAATGCAAGACCTGCCGCGTGCAAAGCGCGAGTTATCAGAATACCATGTTGTTAAAGTATCTATCTATCTATCTATCTATCTATCTATCTATCTATCTATCTATCTATCTATCTATCTATCTATCTATCTATCTATCTATCTATCTATCTATCTATCTATCTATCTATCTATCTATCTATCTATCTATCTATCTATCTATCTATCTAAACATTACCTTCTTTTACCTTGCGTTATCTCCTGATACGGCGTCGTGCGGCATCTAGCCCAAAATGTCCAAGGCCCGATCCACCCTCGACATTTGTCAAATCTCACTCCACGGCTTTGGATTCTGTAAATAGTGCTATAGAGCCCCGTCATTTCTTAAACGATTCCCACGTGCCGCTGTGTGCGGGCAAAGATGGATGGCCACGCGGGAGGCTTTTGAAGCATCCGCGGTCGCGCGCTTCGCACGGGTCGTTTTTAGGAATCTTTGACTAATGGCACACGAGTTTAGTGAGTGTTCGGGACGTATCGGTGATTGTGCGTCAAGTCGCTGTCCCCCGTCGCTTCCTTTGAGAGCACGTCTTGCGGAGGACTTGCGGTGATTGATGCGTGGTCGAACAACGCGGGTGTCTTGGAAAAATGGCTGAATTTAATGTGCTGTACTTAAGGAATAGTGTGTGTGTGTGTGTGTGTGTGTGTGTGTGTGTGTGTGTGTGTGTGTGTGTGTGTGTGTAAACGTCATGCCGTTACGAAGTCGAAAGCTTTGCATGTCTTATAGCCCGAAAATATCCGGCGTCGTAGTAGCAGTATATGTGTTTTTACTTTTTGCAGCGTCCGTGAACATATATTCCGCAAGCGATACGTCACAAATACGGCACCAATATAGCACGTCACACATGTCTCGCACTGCGTCAATTGGAGGCGGAAATGCTAGAGGCATGTGTACTGCGCCATGCCAGTGCACGTTGAGTAAGTCCATGGGGTCGAAGTTTTCGTAGGCCTCCACTATACCACATTCCTCATAATTATACCTTGGTTTTGGCACGCACAAAACCGTAGTAGTTATTTATTTCTCTCCGTTGCGGCATGCGAGATATTTTGTAGGCACGGCGAGGCGCGTTATAGGGTTATTAAATTTAGGGAAATTGGACTTATGGGTGAATTAAGCTGGATTAGGGCTATTTATGCGGATGTCAAGGTGAATTAGAAGTTTGGTAAGAAGTGGTATACCTGGTAACAACGCCTGATTGATTACAGTCCTGGGGGAAAAAAGTGCCCTGGCCTCCGCAGAGTGCCCGGCACAGTCGCAGCGTTGGCTGGAATTTGTTGCATGCTGCGACGTCTCCCTCTTCTTTTTCCTCTTTTATTCTCGCTTTCTTTTATTGCTAAATCTTCTATTATCACCTGCTCCTTCTGCTTCATACGCTTCGTCTTCTCCTTTATCGTCGCCATCGTCTTGCTCGTCATCTCTTGTTTGTTTTTTGTCGTTGCCTCGTCGCCTTCTTCCTCCTCGTCTACTTCCTCAGCTGCTCCATGATTTCTTCTTTTTCTTAATCTTATACCTCTATGTCCAGTTCTTCTGTTCCTTTTCCATCGTCTCATCTTTATTTCCCCGATTCTTGGAAATCAATGTGTAGAGAATAAACGTTAATTTCATTAATTCATTCTTTGTCAGCCTCTTCTTCCTCTGCCTCCTCATCTCCTTCTTAGATAATCCGGCCTGGGACGGACAGAAAGACAGACAGACAGACAGACAGATAGATAGATAGATAGACAGACAGACAGACAGACAGACAGACAGACAGACAGACAGACAGACAGACAGATGGATGGATGGATGGATGGATGGATGGATGGATGGATGGATGGATGGATGGACGGACGGACGGACGGACGGACGGACGGACGGACGGACGGACGGACGGATGGATGGATGGATGGACGGACGGACGGACGGACGGACGGACGGACAACGAACTTTATTGGGTTCTGAGGAGCTACCGTTAAGACTCTTTGAGCGCGCGTGTAGTTTGCTTTTTTTTTCCTGACTGTGATTGACAGCTGCTACGGAACATCGGCTGCAGCGGCGGTAGACGCTATCGCCATCAAAATCGACTGTTGTAATGAGCCCATAACAAGTCACGGTGTGAAGTGCATACACGAGGCTTGGTTAAAATCACAAGAAAATAAAGAGTAAACGTACACGGGAAGAGAAAACAGTGCCAACGCAGTATATTTCCTCAGTTAGCGCACAGGCGTCGTGAACGGGGAGCACACATTTTAATCAGCATAGAAGGGCCACCCCCCCCCCCCCCCCCCCTTCCGCTCCTGGCCAGCGCGCAAACACAACGCCGTGCGACCAACGATGTTGTTGGCAACCGAGGCGAGTCTTTGTTGTTGCGCTGTTGTCGCGATATAGCGTGACCAGTTGCAACAGTTTCTCAGCAGCAGGCTCGTAGCCAGGGGGGGGGTACCCTAGGGGCCAGGGCCCCTCCCGTAATTTCGGTTGGGGAGGTAGTGTTGACAACATGGCGTAGTGCGAAACATAAAATTTAAGCCCATTGATAACGTTGCACTTAAAATGTCACTTAACGTACGTATTGCAATTTTTAGCGAAAATAAATGTTGAAAACAGATTTTTCTCCTATATTTCAGCGATTCAGCAATTGCCGGCTACGGGGCTGCTCAGAGGGCGCACGTAACACTGTGTAAGGCACTGGGACGCGCCGTGGTTCATCTCAGTGGCTGTATGTTGTTGTTTTGTGGGGTTTAACCTCCCAAAACCAGTTCTGATTATGAGAGACGCCGTAGTGGAGGGCTCCGGAAATTTCGACCACCTGGGGTTCTTTAACGTGCACTGACATCGCACAGCACACGGGCCTCAACATTTTGGCTCCATCTAAATGCAGCCTCCGCGGCCGGGATTCGATCCCGCGACCCTCGGATCAGCAGCCGAGTGACATAACCACTAGACCACCGTGGCGGGGCATCTCAGTGGCTGTAAGGTGCGGCGATGTTTTAAAATGGCTACTTTTCGCAGAGAAAAACAGCGGGGGCGGAGTATATTCTATTGAAAGGAGAGAAAATTCGATTAGAAGCTCACGATAACTGTCTACCTCAACGGAGACACTCACACCGGAAGAGGGGTGAAAGAGCCCCGCCATGGTGGTCCTAGTGGTTATGGCACTCGACTGCTGATCCGAAGGTCGCGGGATCGAATCCCGGCCGCGGCGGCTGCATTTCGGTGGAGGCGAAATGTTGATGCCCGTGTAATGTGCGATCTCAGTGCACGTTAAAAACCCCTAAGTGTTCGAAATTTCCGTAGCCCTCCACTACGGCATCATAACCACAGCTCGTTCTGGGACGTAAATCAATACATACATACATACATACATACATACATACATACATAGCACTGCGCGATCTCTCTCTTTTTTTTTTCTTCGCTGTTCCGTAGCTCGCACTGTTTCGCCATTGAACAATACGCAAGCTCTCCCCCAAAAGGAAATTTACCGGGAATATTTGTTTTAGCAACGACCAATTCTTTGTTTGTTTATTTCACGATTGTATATAGACGAATGGTGTGGGGCGCTTACTACGTAGCGTCAAGCTCTCCGATTAGGTAATATTTTCGCGTTGCTCCAAAACCAATTTTTTTATTATTCGATAAGCGGCATACAGGGGAATGGAGTCACCGAAGCACCCTCCACGTATATGGCAAAAACGTAACGCTAGCACTTCGAAAACGCCGCTCGCATGCCTCCTTACGTCACGCTTATACCCTGTCACGTTTGAACGAATACGCAGTCTGTTGTCTGTGTCTTTCTTTCTTTTTCGCTCGCTCCTATAGCTTACACCACGCCATCATTTTCGCTTTTACGTGAGCTGACCTCACCTCGCCCGCGTCCACGTCAACTCTCAAAGCAACGTTGGAGCCCCGTCGCTTCCTGTTAAGCAATACAGAACAAAATAACAACACAAAAAAAGACGAAAGAAATATTCGCATAGCGAGATTGCAGCGCCGGGCAGCTCTTTTGCACAAGGGTGACGCGGCGTGCGAGATATTCGCGCCGCATCTGCAACTCTTTGACGGGCTCGCTTAACGCAGGCACGCTTGCCCAAGCGGAGGAGTGAGCTGGGAAATGTCAGACGCTGCTTTGCAAAACGCCCCTCGGCCTATCATATCCGTTGCACCTTTTCTTTCTCCTGTTCCTTTGTTTTGTTGTTGTTGCGCGTGTTATCTGTGCTTGGAACGAAGAATGTGACCTTTGATTCTTATCGCAACGGTGTCCTGTCATCGCCGGTTGCGTTGGCTTTACGACGTTATAGCGCGTGGGTTAACCCACGCCTTTGTAGAAATTTGACTATCGCCTTCGTTGTACCTTACGTTAACTTCCTCTTTTTAAATTTTTTTGTCCCTTCGCTTCGAAAGACAAGTGTGAGGTGTCACTCCTATCGCTACAGTGTCGTGATTATAGTGCGTTGATCTCGTGACGAAACTATAGGCGCGAGGTTTTTTTTTAATCTGTCGCAGATAAGGGCGTACGTTTGTACCGAGAGTATCAGTAGGCGTGACGTTTTCACGCCTGTCAACCGGGACACGTTGTATTCAGCGATTGCCTCACGTTTCTCTCTTTTCAAGAAAGAACTGTCTTATCGGTCATTATAGCGCTACAGTACATTGTCGAGAGCCTGACTGACACGTTGGAGATAAGGGCTTACTTCAGTCACCTGTCAAAGACGAAAAAACAGAAAAGATAAAATGATTGCTCGTCGAGTAGAGGTGGAAAGGGGAGCCCAGTAAGTGGAGATTGCAACTGACGCAAAGAAAGATTTCTCGCGTTGTCGCAGCGGCCATTTATTGCGGATGGTCGATAACGGCCGATAACGCATGAAAGCATGCATTCTTCTGGCGTTATCAGTTGAGCCAGCTTGTGAAACCCAGGTGCCACCTTTGAAACTAAAGACAAAAAAAAAAAAAAAAGGTGCTGCGACGAGAGAGAACCCTGTTTATTATTCTGTAAGCTCTAGTTGTGGGACCGGCCTTCCTCAGGTAGTGCAGTCTAATTCTTTGTGCATATATCTACAAAACAGTGCCACACACACACACACACACACACACACACACACACACACACACACACACACACACACACACACACACACACACACACACACACACACACACACACACACACACACACCGCAGACACAATTATATTCACCAGAGCTATATCTTAGATAAAAATGTCTGCAACATTGAAAACATTCTTTTTTTTCCCTGAGATGGAATCCCGCAGAGGAGCGCACTGCCATTTTCAACGTTGTCTGTACATTCAATTGCTGCTTTGAAACGATGAAATGAAACCCCCATCAATAGTTCAGGTCTATAAGACTTATTGTACATCGCTACAAACAACGCATCGTACCACCAACTTGGTTGGTCCGGTTGATTAGTCCTTACTCCGTATTCGTTCTTCGGTGCTTCTGAGCTCTTTCATCTTGCCATCCAATCTTGCTTAGCGTCTGAACAGCTAACTACACATAACCACGCTGTTAGGTCTCCGAATATTTCTTTCCCTCCTTCTTTCAGACTCTGGTACCAGGAATTGAACGTAAGCTTATTGTTTCCCTTTTGTGTGTAGAGAGCGAAGGCTTTCCTCTTGGCATTGTTTAATTAACCTTTCAAGTCGGAGTCATGATTATATTTGTTCTGTAAAACGTTTTCGCAGTAACGTGTCCTACCTGCACGCCATGTGTAGGTTCTCCGTGTGCAGTCCTACGTGCGGTACGCCGATGGAATTCACCATGACGCACCGTCGATCTTCAAAGCGACGCTGTATACGTTTGTTCAACGGGTTATAGTCTGTTAAGTTGGTCAACTCTCCGAGCGCAAACGTAACCGAAGTCTCAGTCGAGGAATGATTGCCTTCCACGTGGGTTTACTTAAGGTTTTCCCAGCGGTACGCGGGTGAGAGACGTTAGGGGCGCCGCTTAATTAAATTTTGTGGGTTTGGGATGTGCCTGAAAGAGAAACGAATCGAACTGTGAATGAAGTGGAACAGGTGGATTCCGGATTAATCTTTGACGGCGTCGTTCTTGCTTAGTACTTGCCGAAAAGTACTGCGTGCGGTATACGTGAACGTTTTTGAAGCGCGGACGCCGCAGCGACCGGTGTTGATCGAAAGTGAGGTGTGAGGCCTAAACCGTGTATACTGCCGAATCGATATAGAAACATAGCAGAAGTTACTACTATTACTACGTCTACTACTACTACTGCTGCTGCTGCTACTACTACTAGTACTTATACTACTGCTGCTGCTGCTGCTGCTACTACTACTGCTGCTGCTGCTGCTGTTCTACTACTACTACCACCACCACCACCAGCACTACTACTACTACTACTACTACTGCTACTACTTCTACTACTACTACTACTACTACTACTACTACTACTACTACTACTACTACTACTACTACTACTACTACTACTACTACTACTACATGTGTTCTCGGCCATGCGCTGTGGTATTTCAGGACATTGTGTCTACGCGAGTTTTCAATTTTGTTTACCACAGCTTACGTGCCATATTTTCCATCCCATATTCTCGGATGCAATTATTTTTATCATATTAGTAAGGGCTGCGTTCGCATTGGACTAATAAGGCTATCGCCTTAATAGTGCGTTTCAATTTCCTGTGCTGACGTTAGCCGCTCCCGTTACGTCATTGGTAGCACGTGCTATCTTACCTGGCTCCCTGGCGGCTCTTGACACAGTCCACGAAATCGTACCCTGACCTTCGACTGAGTCGCCCCATCGTGACGTCATCAGGGGTATCATTACCTTGATTCGGTGAGTCGTCTACCAGCGTGTCTGTCCGCGTCATACAAATTTTGAGGTATTAAAAATGCAACTTTGGAAAGAACGTTCGTGTTTCTTGCATTGAGAATATATCCACATTTCTGGCTTTTTGCACCTGCTTTGTGACTTAGGGAGTACACTTTCTTTCTCGCTCATTTAAGAGTTAATTTTGCCTTTTTGCGGCATCGTATACATTTGGATTGCGCGAGTGCCTGACTGTTGTATGGTAGCTGAAAAGTTGGTTTGTTGTACGCATGGTCAGTAAGGATGCAAAATCGTTTAAGAGAAGCCTAGAATTTAGAGTAGCATGGCAGTTTGTAAATCGAATGTAGTAAGTTGGCAAATGTGGTGTGTACACTAGTAGTTGTGAGAATATAAAGGTACGGTTTTGATGCGAGACTTCAATAAAAGCGACCGCATTAGAAACGTTCGGGAAATGCTTGTTCGGACTCAACAGGAATTACATATCTTCTGTATTGCAAATTTTGAAATATGTTGTGTGTATACAAAGAACCGCGCTGTCATGTAAATTCTGACGTGGCAGAATTAACCTTGAAGTTAACCGATTGCACGGGCTTTTACGTTAGGGCTATGTATAAGTTTGGTGAAGGAGCGTTTAATTACACAACGAAGACAAACATTATGTGCAAACGCTGTGGCTTTACCAAAATAAACATTGGTAGCTTTGACATGCAGCTAGCGAGCTAGCTATATGGAGTTGGACAGATATAATTTTGTGTACGCTTTCAGGAAGAGCGGTCATTAGTCACTCATTATTATATACAACCTCAATTTGAGCTTCATTGCGCGTGGAAAAAAAATCAAGAAGTCGATAATATCACTGCTCCCTGTTTACGTTAACGAGAAATCAATACGCAGAATTCCATTAGAAATTCACGAGGCCACGAGAGCTTGATTATTAATGGTGTGTCCACCCTACTTTGCACGGCAGCGTACGTTATATAGTCAAAAGTCAAATTAGCTACATGGCGACGTTTAAAGGCGACGTTTATTCGTGAAATAGTCGCGCTTACTTAGTTGTTAAGGAAACACTGAAATATTTTTTCTCGTATCAGTAGGTTAGGTTTTCACAATACCAAAAACACCAATATTGAGAGAAGACCGCTGGTGTAAGCTAGAAAACGCGCAAAGAGGAAACGCAGGTGGCGACGCCGCTTTCAAGTTTGAGCACTAAAACGCCTGACGTCACAGATAAGTGACGGCGTCTGCTGAGGCCGACATAACCATTTCTGGGTAAGAAATACTTAAGTTTTTTTCCAAGGAAGCCAGAGAGAGTTAACACGGGGAGTTTCAGAACATTTGATGGAGCGAATTTGGCGAGAACACGAAAAATAAAAAAAGAAATCGGCCTTGTGACGTAATTAGGTACCAACGTTCCCGCGCGAATTTCAAAACTATAACTCTGACTGTCATTTTGTTTTTTTTAACATTGAACATAAAGTGTTGAGATTGACGGCAATCGAGTTCTTTAAATATGAGTTATCATTTTAAACACCTTCATCTTTTGATTTTAGCGTCCCTTCAAAAAACATTTTTCAACTTTCTTTTCGTATGCTTCGAGTGGCCGGTTAACCGGTGTGCATTAGGCCGTTATAACAAGTGGTTAGCCCTAAAATATTATGACTAGGGGCTTTCACGCGTAGTGAATAGTGAGCAGCAACTTTAGTCCGCACTCCATGCTTTACATTTTATTTTTTTTTTTAAAGAAAGCGAAGCGGCAGTCAGTCACACGTTTACTGAATAATAGTGTGACGGAATGTGCATCAAAGATGGCAAGCTCAGGGGGATCAAAAAAGGAAGCTTTAAAAGTTGGCGACTTAAATGTAACCGCGAGAGAAATCCGTTTGCTTAACTTCAGTTACGTTCAGTTATCTTAACTGACAACATTAACCAACACTAAAAAAAAATGCGGGATGGGCCAAGGATGCCATCAGTAAGTCAACATTATCTGCTGCCGGCCAACATCAAAGAAAATATGCCACACTCACACAGCAGATTTTGAACAAAGTACGCATTACGCTACTTCTGTTTGCTTTGCCTGTCCTACTGCTCACACATCAACAAAGAAACAATGCCAGCGATTCTCAATGTAGTACTGTAGCTAACGTGATGAACAGACACGGTCAACCCGTAGCTGCGTCTAATTCCTCGCAGGAATGACTTAAGTTCGACTTCTTCGCAAAGGCGGCAACATTTATTGTTTTTTTTATTGCTCTTCATGAACAACACGGCTGTAGCGAGAAAGATTATGCATTCGTTAAAAAAAAAAAAAGAAAAAGAGAAAAAGAGACACAAGTCAAAGCAAATACGTAAGCTGGGGAGCTGTCTTCCGCGGTGTTAAGGTTTAGCGTTAGACCGGGTAAAGGTTAAAGGCTTCGCGCCAACACTCTCAGAATGACTTCGGTGCTAAAAATTTTTTTTTCTTCGCCGGAGAGAGTCTTACGCGACACAGAAGCAGCTCCACCGTAACCCGCTAAAGGCGCCAGGAAAACAGGAAGTCGTCCCGTAGTTCCTGTGGACTCTGGACAAACACTATAGCGCCGGTATTTGCAATGTTCGTGTACTCCCTTTTCATCCCCTCGGCGGTGTTTTCCTAGCGGTGTGGAGGTGGTGAGCTCATGTAGGCCACGGCGGCGGTTCAGGCGAATACGCCCCGGGCTATACACACACGCGCTTACGAAACAAAAGAAAACAAAAACAATACGTGCGACGAAAGAACAGCTGCTGACACGTACGGCCGTGTACCGTGAACGTAACGTGTTGGAAGAAACATTGTAGCTGTGTTGTGCTTACGGGAACCGTAGTTGGATGTGTTGGTATAGAAACACGTTTAGACACGTTTATGGGTGGAGTGCGAAACCACCGTTAGCCAAGCCTCCCGTATGCGAATCACACATTACAGGCAAATACTACTGTTCAAAGGGGCCCTGGAACATATTTAGAACGTAGAAAACTGTGCCAATCAGTCTTGGAATGCCTCCTGTGATGATGTCAGCTAAATATTCTCGCAGTGCACGCACAAGGATACATGCAGTATGGTTTCAAATACAGCTAGAAATCGCTCGCTCTTATATAAGGAAATGACGTCACTGAGGACAGCGGTTTATCTAACAACACGAAGTTCAAAGATGCTTTCATTAACCTTATGTCGTCATAAATAGAGAAATCGCGTAATTGGCGTCATATGCACATTTTAGGGGCGAAGCTCCTTAAGGCGTAGGCTTGTCTGCCGTAGTTGTCCGTCGTAGCCACTTCGTCTTCATCGAACGCTGGCACGCGCTCTTGTGTCACGAGTTCCCGCCGGTTCCTCTTCGTCTACTCCGGCATCACTCAGTGTCGGTTTCGTTTTGTATTACATCACAATAGCCCCAGTTTTAAGTAGTTGTTCACAACTTTTCTGGAAGGTAGAAGATGCGAAACGAATACCACAGTGTTCTAGAGAACTCAGTTGTCTGTCCATACAGCACGAAGCATGACTAAATTAATCCGGAACTCGGCACGATTTACGATGAACATCCGGAGCTTCGCCCATTCATCATCATTCACTCCGCGGATATGCGTGAATTATTTTTTTATAGCGCGTGCTCCTTTTTTTTTAGCGCGTATTTCTCTTTCATGTGCACATTTTCGACCTTTGGTGTTATTTCTCGTGTTTAGTTTTTCTTGTCATTGTTGCTGTATAATGATTACCTGTGTTTTATTCACTCACCTGAGTTAGTTTTCTTTGTTTTTTGCCTTGTTGCACGATGTATGTTAACGAATGTACCTCTCCCTTATATAATGCCCTCGGGCCCTGAGGGTAACGAAATAAATAATAAATAAATAATAAAGAAATAGATGTGCCTGCTGATAGGAAGAAATAGCGCGTGTGTGCATCAACGATTGCGCAAAAGACGAGTGAAAAGAACAATGGAATCTACTCTCGAAGAGAATCTTCGGGCGTGAAATTTTGATCACGTGCTGTACGTTTCGCAAGGACTCTGCGTACGAAGTCGCTTTGCTCGCAAGACCAAGTATGCGAGATATCGTACGCCCCCGCTGAAGGTAATTCAATAAAGGATATTCCCTTTTCTCACGAGCTTCAGTTTCGCAATGTTGCTGGCTTACCCAATATGCAATGACGTGTTTCGGGGTCTCTCTAAACATATCTTTGAATATAAGAAGCGTTGAAAGCGTTGGCTGATGTAAGACCCGGGCTTGTGAACTTGAAAGAATTCCTGGTATTTTTAAGTGGTAAAAATCTCGATACGATTGCGAGACGCACCGCAGTTGTAAAGTATGGATCGCTTTGAAGCGGAGGCTGAAGTTATGAATGCCTTGTGTGTTTCATGCGAAGGCGACCTTTACAAAAACGGTAAGAGAAGGATATGGCACAAAAAAAAAAATAAAGATAGGGTACGAAATTGAAAACTCGCATCTCGCTCACTTTCCGTATCGAAATAGGCATGGAAGGATATAAAAGTTATGACTTAAATGACGTCATGTTACGAATAAACATTCTCGTATGTTGCGCCATGATTAACAATAGTGAAGCCACAAGTCCGCATTGGACACGGGGAAAGAGTCGTCCCTAGCGTGTTGTATTACTCTCGCTTTCTGTCTCGCTCTGTTCCTTTACTTCTCTATCTCTTTCTGTCGCAAAGTTGTGTTGCAATAGTCCTTGCTTCAGCCTACCTTTCTCTATGCATCTTTCTTTTACAGCATAAGCTGTTATGAGATCACAACAACGGCGCCGTAGTTGTCCGCCGCCGCCGCCCGTGTCCGTAACCAATATCGCTCCTCGTGAAGAACAGGACAACTGCTGCCATCTATTGGCGCTGATTTCCTCCGCATAGCCTTCTAAATGTGTTTTTACGAAGCGCTGGCGACGTGCGCAGCCCCGGCAGCAATCTGACTTGGCTCTTCGATATACCTGATGGCGCCTCCTCGCAAGATGCGGACCGCTGCTGAAGAAGTGAATAGTGGAGTTACGCGCGTGGCTGCAGCAGGGCAACGTCGGGCACAGCAGACCGCTGTGCAGATAGAAGCCGAAACCGCAGAGTTATGGCGCAGGGGATACCCACCACCTGTACTTGCACTAGTTTCCCCAAGCGTTTACAATGACCTCTAGGAAGGTCGCTCCTTCAGCTTACGCTGTCACTGTCCTGCGATTCCGCGCAGGCCTGGCTCCTTTCTTTCTTTCTTTCTTTCTTTCTTTCTTTCTTTCTTTCTTTCTTTCTTTCTTTCTTTCTTTCTTTCTTTCTTTCTTTCTTTCTTTCTTTCTTTCTTTCTTTCTTCCCTCCCTCCCTCCCTCCCTCCCTCCGTTTTTCTCTTTTCTTTCTTTGTCTGTCTTTCTGTCTCTGTATTTTTCTCCGTTTCTTTCCTTCTTACTTGCACACTTTGTATTTCTGTCGCCCACAGCAAGTTGTGTTGGAATAGTCGGTGCAACTAAATCATATGGTTCCCATAAGTGCATGTTCGGCAAGCGTGCGTGTACATATCCCAGTATTTAATGACGCATCCCTTCCCAACGCTGGAACCAGAGTTCAAATTGCGCTTCGTTAAGAAAATTTATTCTCGTTGGGTTACTCCTTCTCCCACTCTCTATTTCTATCTATTTCTTTCTCTCTCTTTCCATCTTCTCTCTTCATTTCACGGCCGAGTTTTGAGCGGTCGCCGGCCACGCCTGGACCTCAAGCTTAAAGGGTAAGGCCAGGCGTTTTTTTGTGCACCGTGTTCTGATATCGCTGTTTTCCAGTGGTACTGGTTGTGGCAACACAAGAACCAATACAGGAACTGGATCGGTACTGGTAGTCCTGTAGGAGGCAAGGTGGTGCAGGTTGCTCAGAAACTCATAATTTTAAATAACTGAATGAACGATGGGTTCATACTTAAACGGGTAGATGCTTCGTGAAGCGTATGCGATGACGTCACAGCGTCGTCACCATCAGAAATAGGGAGCTGGTGCCAGAAAAGTGAAATTGGCAATGTCATCCGAAGACGTATTGAGTTATTTCAGCTTTTATGAACTTGACAGCAAGGATTTGAGTGCTCAAGTATCAGCTTTTTGCTTTTGAACGCCCGCCTGCCCAAGTAGGCAGCGTTGAAGGTATTGACGTCGAAAACACGGCCCGTGTGGGAACCCGCTAAGAATATTTAAAATTCGTCTTCAGGGAAAAGTAAATGATTTGCAACTGCCTGGCTTGTCACATATTAGTACAGTACCGAGGGGAACACATATTCTAAATTTCACTGGAATTCGTGGCACTGAAAATTCGCCGGAGTTGCTCCTTAAAACAGCCCCGCGTTTAAAAAAAATCTGTATGTGCAGTTATTAAAAAGATGCCGGAGTGTAAAGCAAAGTCTTCTTTTTTTTTTTCTCGCGCTACCTAATTTTACATCTTCTGCGGTAGCCAAAGACCCCACGGAATTTTTAGGCAGCAGCTCAATCTGATACGCGAATTTCTTCGTAATTTTTGCACCCACGGAATCGCGGCTCTTATGAGCTGACACGGAACCAGCATGCACAAGCCTTGCGTTGCGACACCTTGTAATCACTCAGCTATCAAGGCGTTGCACAATTATTGCACCTCGCGAGGTCAACCATGCAGCGTCGCTATCTAACTGCTTTCCGTTCACAAGGGGAGATGCGGTGATAATGATTCATGTGCTGCGTAACTCATTGCGGGCTGCTTGGCTAACAAGAACAGCTGAGCTAGTCGTTTTCTTTCTACTATTTGCTCATGCAATCTGCACGGTAACTGAAAGCTGTTACCTCTACACCTCTATACCTCGTGGGTTCGGTTCCCACCGAAGGCAGGTTTGTCTTTTCGTCCATTTTAATTCCTTTCTACTTACTGCGCAATTAAAATACTACAATTAACTTCCCCTATGCTTTCCTAGGCTTCCTTGTCTGTTTGCTCATCGAGTTGTTTCTAACAAAAAAAAAAACAAATAAAAGAGCCCTTGACCCCTTCCCTTTCGTTACCTCTACACATGTTATTTATGAAAGTCAAATACGATCGGTACAACGCAGTTGACTTCGCAGTTGTGCAAGTCATATTGCGGTGGTCGGAAGAAAAACGCCGGTAAAGAAGGAATCGAATTATACACGCAAAAACAAAACAATACTGAGACCGATAAGAATACTTGATGTAGTTTTACTTCGCAAAACCATCACATGTGTACGAGCTACGCCGTCAGTGGAGGGCTCCGGAAATTTTGACCACTGGAATTACGCTTGACACACAGTACGCGGATCCCACCATTTTCATTTCTATCGAAAATGCGACCGTGGCGACGGCCGGGAACAAACCTGCGTCTTGACGGTCGGCAGTCAAGCACCGTAGCCAGTACAGACCCTTTTCATAAACTGTAAAGCTAGCTTCCCTGCAATGCAGCTTGCCCTACTAATGGCGGCATAGACAATCCGGCAAACAGCGTGTGCAAGCTGCAATTTGCTTGCGATAGGGCATATAAAATGTCGATGCAGCCCTTCTGATACAAACATTCCCGAAAAAAAAAGAAAAACGGGCTGCTTCTTGTGGAACTTGAATTTTGACAGCATTTAAATAGAGACAGCTGTCGCCATTAGTAGGGCAAATGTGCAGTGCAGAGAAGCGCACTTGCCATTTATGAAAAGGGTTTTGTCGGCCACCACCGTGACTGACAAAACCGAGACCAAGAGGACCCAAGAGGAATTAGACAATGTCGCACCGAAGAAGTCCGCGTGTACAGGTTTATGTTCTGTGTGTGTGTATGTGTTTAATGCAATGGCGTTATGGAACGCGCTCAGAGTATTCGTTGGAGGCGAGGAAAAGGAACTGGCGATGGCACTGCCAAAGAAGAAAAGCAGGAAAGCAAAACGAAGCCACTTGTGCTGGAAAGGAATTTAGGTTGGGAATAAAATCCACGCCTTGCGGATGAGAGGCGAGCGCTCTCCGCGCAGGCCAGAACCGCTCGATATTTGAAGCTGGCTTGTGGGAGTTTCGGAAAATGATACATAGTTTTTGCTTGCAGTGAAAAATGAGAAGATCGTTTTTAGAACTTAGAATTAGAAAGTTTATTTCTCTTTCACGCGGTACAAAGCAGTGCAGGGAAGAGGGGACAGGGCAAAAAGCTGCTAAAGGCAGCTTCAGAGAACACCCAGTGCCCCAGGTACACAAGAACAGCAATGGGAGGGCATATATAAGAGTTACATGCAACATTTCTCAACGGAAAAGCAATAGATAGCGCGTTCATACACTAAAAAGAGATAACGAAAAGAAAACAGAAAAAACTGAAATAATGTCAGCCTAAAATATCTTACGATAGAGGAATTCATGCCTATTTACAGTGTAAGAGGAGTGGTTTCAAAATCGAAAAGCATGGGTGATAGCTGTTTTCGGGATGTATCTTCGTAACGTTGACGGAAACGAGCATGCTTGTACCTCACAAGAGGGGAATAATATCTTGTCTTTGAAAGTCGTGATGAAATGACCGTTGGCGCCAATGTCAAACTCCCAGTCTAACGAAGAACCAAAATATACCCAAGCAGGTTCACTTCTTACCTAGAAAGAAAAAAAAAACACATATTACTTACAATTGTATTTTGAAGTCTAGTAGTGTCCCTTTCGTGACTGAGAATTTATTTAAATTAATATTTCAGAAAGCCCTGTAATCTGTGTTGCCGCGTCCCGTATACATGAGGAAGGGGTGAAGAGGAAGATGGAGAAATTTCTGTTTTAGGAGTTTGTCTTGACCTTCCAGCAAAACCACTGCAACCTTGAAAACATCAAATGGTACTCCTTCTATTGCAGTAAAAAGACAGGGAACTACTTATGGACGGTAAGACAGTCACCTTAACTGCGGTATATAGTCAGCGGGTGTGCACTCTGCTCTTGCGGCGGTCCTTGCAATCAGAAACCATTGCTTGCGCGTTGCCTCGAGATAGCGCCACCATCCTGCGATTTGCTGACGCGAACGTAACGTGGTAGAGATATTGCGTTCCACCCTTAAAGATGAACAACGCTTGCAATTTCGCCGACACCACTATAGGGGTGCGCGTACTGTGGTGGCGGCGGCAATTACACCGATAAAGAATGGTTCAAATGATACAAAAAGAACAGAAAAATGCTGAAGCTATGATGACGAAGACAGAAGAATAGAGTGTCGTGATCACGAAGTCACCGGATTCATCTCTATGGCGGGCTCTGCATCTTTTTTCTTCAGAGTACGGACATTTCGAAAAAAAATTGCCCGTGGATGATAAGACTATTGCTGCTCTCGAATTTATAGATTCAGATATTTAATTGTTTAATTAACATAAGTTGCCTGATTACCTTACTAATTCCTTACTTCGCGGTCGGTGTTTAAATTTTTGAATTGCAGCCGCCGAGCTACCAAGCAGTCCCAAGTTTGAATCAAGCAGGCTAATAACCTGGTTCGAGGTGGGCGTTCTCAAACTGCTCAAAGAAGCACGTACGCGTTGCAAATATCCTTCGTTCTTCAATAGACAACGTGTTGCTTTGGAAGAAGTACGAGAGAAGTGGAAGAGAAGCAAACTTTTCGGCTAATTCAGTTGCGCATGCATTAAAGTTTGTACCCCTCCCACTTTCCATTTGATGTGGATAATGCCTAGCGGCCACAGTTCGTCAGTTTCAAATGTGTACTGTTCGAGGAGTAATTCCAGAAATCACTAGTGATTCTTAGTTATTTAGACCGCTACGTATTTGCTTTCTTGAGCAGGTACCGCCCAAGTCTTGAACCCGTCAAATTCGACGGCTGCAATTACGCTACCCGTACCAGGGGATACAAAGAGTCTGCATTATTTTATTGACGAAAGAGAGAGGGAGAGAGATCGCGCCCTATATTTCAGCGACCTACAATATCCATAGCCGCCGCACACTGTACAGTCGGTTCCCGTACGACGGGCTTTTGTCTAAAGTACACGAACTGCTGCGGGCAGACGTGTGATGCCCGGATGCATACAACGTACCCGAAAAAAAAAAGAATGCTGAAATGAGCACAGATATTTGGTATTGGGCCTGTCATTGTACATACGGCAGTTTCAGGGACAAAGTTCTTACCTCGAACTCCACGACCGATTACTGTAAACAGTTCCTTTCGTTCGGGCTACGCTTTGTTTCGGCTTGCTTTGTTTGACTCGCTTTGTTTGACTCGAAAGAGGAGGGGCGATTTGGGCACGCACAAAAGGAAAACGGCCACACAATCTTATCTTCCACCGCATCCATGCTGCCTGTTATAAACGAAACGGCAGTATCTGCACAAAAAGGATTCTTGATCACCTGTGTTCCGTGGTGCGCAATTAGGGTCGCTTTGTGGATGCCTGGCACGAACATAAAAAGAAAAACACGTGCACTAAATGGGCTAACCTTATCATCGCGTATATGATTATAGAGACACTGTACACCGGGAAAAAACGCTTTCACGTGTTCTATTTTGGGAACGTCGCCTCACTGTGTCTGACTAGCCAGAGAGAGGAGAGAGAGATGGGAGAGGACCGACACTGCGGTCATTAAATGCTAGACGTCGCTAGGGGTAACGGTGAGGCCTTATCGACGAAGGTCGTTGGTGGGGGTGTCCAGTGGAAGTCGTAAATGAGTAAAGCAACGGCACAGCTACGGCGGCCACACAAAGAGAACGTTCCCGTTGTCCATTCCTGCTGAGGTGATGCTGAGTGCAATGCGGTTTGGCTGTGCCCAGTCGAGTGGTCAGTGGATCGTTTTCGTTTGTCCCGTATACGTGGCTGACGTGGTGACCAAGAGTGTCCGGGGATAAGTACACGACGACTTGAGCAACGGTGTGCACAGTAGCCGTGAAGGTGACTTGATTTCGACAGTCTAGGGGCTCTTCTTGGAGCAATACCACGCTCCAGGTATAGAGCATACCGCACAGGACAGAGTGTAGACAGTGTAGACAGTGTAGGCGTTCTGCAGACTTTGTGGACAGTGTGGAAGTGTACAAGGAGTGTTTGAACTGTGGACAGTGGAAGAACGAAGAAGCGCTTCGGGTCTTGTAATATGGTGCTCATCGGCGCACCTTTAACCATCTGGTGGCAGCGGTGGAGATGTGACATCGTTTAACTAGCGGTGATCGAACGTCGACAGCTACTGCAGTCGACGTATTCTTTGAGTCCCCGCTACTTGGACGGTGTCGGTTTGCCTTGTTATTACTTCTTGCCACGGATTCAGGTTAACTTCGATCGACGTATTGGCCTAGTATAGGTGAAGGCGCAAGCTGTCTATTAAACACCTAACTCTGTAACATTGGTGTTTCAAGATAAACAAGGCTGCCTTGAGCTCCACTGCAGGTAGCGTGTCTTTTTCATCTTCGATCGGTGGTGTGCTTGCCCGGCAGAGTTTCGCGAGTAAACGAACATGGCGTCGGCTGTCAACGGGCCGAACTAACGAAAACAGCGGCGCTTCGTGGTTTGAACGCTGTTGCCCGTGGGTGTCGATAACATCGTCTACGGCTCTGCAGCGGTGAACATTATGGTCCATTGATCATCAAAGGCCAACGACGACAGCACTCCGTTGGCGAAACAAAGAGCACACCGACATCCAACATCGCATTGGGTTCTTTCGGAAGAGTTACTTCTCGCTTAAGACGGACGATAACGTCAGACGCCGACAACGTCAGACGCCATGGCTGAGGTTGAAGTGTGAGTTACCGAAACCTCTTACTACTTCAAATGCTGCTGTGCTTCTAGATCGCTTAAGGATACCCAGCGATGTATTTTAAACGATATCATAATAATATTATCATATTATTATCATCATATTATTAAACATCAGAAAGCGTTGCCGAGGAGTGGTAGATGCTCCTGTGATGATGCAAGCAAATCGTGATTGCACTGCGCCTACCAGAGAATCTAGTTCGGCTTCAGATACATCCGGAAACCTCCTGCCCTTTGATCACATGTCGTCATAAGGTGCACCGTCCGCGCCTCTTGAGGCAGTGCTATCACTGGCGAATTCATGGTCGCGGGGTGTTAAAGATAATGCGAATTAAGTGAACCTCGCTTAGGCTAAGACGTTGTTCGCGATTACCCGTGACATTCTAGTCTTCCTTCGATGGTTCTTCATGTGATATATATATAACGAAAGGGAGGGGGCCAAGGGCTCGTTTATTTGTTAGAAACAACTCGATGAACCAACAAACATTCAAGCCCTGGAAAGCATTGGGGAAGTTACAGAAGTTCCTAATTATGGTATTGTAATTTTTTTGGAGTAAGTAGAAATGAATTGAAGTGGACGAAAAGAAGGTCGTGGGTTCGGTTCCTACCGAAGGCAGGTTTGTCTTTTTGTCCACTTCATTTCGACTTACTCCAAAAATTACAATACCACAGTTAGGAAGTGCAATAACGTCCCTGTGCTTTCCAGGGCTTCATTGTTTGTCGGTGGATCGAGCGACACACACACACACACACACACACACACACACACACACACACACACACACACACACACACACATATATATATATATATATATATATATATATATATATATATATATGTTTGTGTGTGTGTGTGTGTGTGTGTGTGTGTGTGTGTGTAAGGGTTCGTTTTTATCTACTTTTCGATTTGCATTAGCTGGACATGAACCCACGACTGTCTGCACCCCGTATGAACGCTCACCGTCAATATATGAATGAATGAATGACACGTTGTGCGACGACGGGAATTCGGTTCGCATATTTACCGAAACGCGCCTGACGCGAGGGTGTACGTCTTTCCATCGGCTGCTCGAAGCGCAAGAAGTGAACCAGGCAGCGTTCTTATAACACGCCAACTGCTCTGCTCATTTTTCCTATGTTTATTTCAGACGTAGACATCCGTGTTCTTCGAGGTGTTACCGCCGTCATCAAGGCATTACTCCGCGCAAGGCGAAGCCTACATTTGTGCCTAAGTCATTCAGCGCAGTCGCTGTTTCTCACTGAAGGAAGCCTGCTCGCGTAATCGGATTACACGGGCGTCGCGAGCCTTGCGTTACTTTCAGGAGCGGTGCTGTAGAAACACGCGATGGCGCCTCTGGAAAGGTCAGAGAGGCTGCGAGAAAAATGCCACTGGTTGCATACGCAGAACGCGTAGAACATCGCCTAACGAAGATGCATTTGAACACAGAGGCGCAGGCAGTTCCCAACTCACACCGACCGCAGCGAGTACGCGCTGGTCTTGAATTGAATCCGAGGGACTAGGAGAAAATATTGTCTCATCGTCGAACCCTTCCTTCCCAGCATACTCCACGTAGTCACGCCGAAGGTAGTTTCACTCACTCACTCACTCACTCACTCACTCACTCACTCACTCACTCACTCACTCACTCACTCACTCACTCACTCACTCACTCACTCACTGCTGTGTACTATGTATAGAAGTGAGATCAGCTGCGAGTTATCATTTGAGCACTCTCTCCTTTCAGTTCCTAGCAAAAGGCAGCGGTGCGTTTAAAGGCCAACTTACGCATTTTTTTTAGATGCGAACCAGCTTATGGTCGGGGATGTGTCCCTCCCTCCAACCGCCATGTGGCGCCCACACCTGCATTGCGCATGCGCATTCTCCTCCCCCTCCTCTCCTTGTCTCATCTCTCCTCTCGGCATTCCTCCTTTCCTCTCCGAACGACGCGCGTTGACTTTGGAAACGCTCTTTTTCCGATGAACGCTTTACCAGCTCGCAAGGAACGAGAACGCGCCCTCGCCCGCGAGAGACAACGCTGACGCAGGCAGCGTCTGCTAGCGTCAAACCGATGCAAACGCGGCACCTAGTCAAACCAGTGCAAACGCGGTGTGCACCCCCCGTGTTGCTTCGCATCACCTCATGGTCCCCTTTAGCGGGAGATGGAGTAATTTTTTTAACCATACGTGAATGTAAAGGAGGTTCGATATTGCTGAGGTGATCCTGTCATACTCCTGATAATATAAATGGCCACGGAATTCGAAAATATTTAATAAACAGAAAAGCACGAAACCGAAATCGTAATCGTACCGCTCAATGCCGCCTTTGCGAGGCGTAAGATGGCTTACTCCGCCTTTCGCAAGTTGTGACGGCGCATGCGCCCTTGTCATGACACTTAGGTCGCGAAGTACTTTGACATTGGTATGGTCGTTGCCTCCGAGATTTGGCGCGTCGGCAGGCGGTGCGCGCGATTCCCGAAGGTACCCGATATCGCTTCTTTCGGTTTGCCCACGATGACGTCACACACAGTGTAGCCTATGGTTTGTGCGAAGCAAGGTGGGTTGTTTCAAGTAATCACTAAAACATAATTATGAACCATCTTCACACATCTGAAGTCTGTAACGTTATGTAAATGACGGAAGCGTGCAAAGGAACGTGGCCACCAAAATGAGGCTCAGACAATTTGGAGGATAAGAATGGGGTGGAGGTGCATTTGGTAAACATTGTCAGATAATAAAGTGGTAGCTTACGATTGTCTCTGAAGAGGAAAGTGGTACTCACCGGTACTCACCTACGGGGTAGAAACTTGGAGGTTTCGAGCAATCATTATTAAAATCGAATTACGAGCAGTCTACGCATCTGTAAGGCCTGTTATGTTGTGTAAATGACGGAAGTGTGCCAAAGAACGTGCCCACAGAACTCCGCTGGGATCGACGGACCTAGAAAAAAATCGCCTTTAACCGCTGCACCCCTTTCACGCTTCCCCACTTTTGCGCGAACTTTTTTTCACGGCATGTGCTCTCGTATAGATCCTCGAAATTTTTCCTGCACCTGTTAGAATGTAACCACCTCTTTCAGGGACCTCATAAGCTAACGAAGGGGGACCCGGAAGTTTTTTCCCCGCCTTGTGCTCGAGCTTCCCGTTATCTTCCAATCTAAACACCGTTCATTACTCCCTCACCGTCAATTTTTTTCCCCTTCCTTGTTTCCTACTGCGAAGCTCCTTTCTGAGGTCTGCAATCGCGCGGTCGCGCCGGCATTAAGCCGTCGCTGTGCGGCGGCATTGAGGAGGTTAACGGGACCACGTCTCTGGAGCGGCAGTCTTCGCTATACGTCACCCAAGTCCATGGTCAATTGAGTAAGAACTTCATTGTCAAACTAATGCATCGGTGCGCTATGCAAACATAAACACAAAGAAGTAGTACACGAGCATGTGCACTTCCTTGTGTTCGTGTTCAAGGAAGTACACGTATTCGTGTATTTATTTATTTATTTATTTATTTATTTATTTATTTATTTATTTATTTATTTATTTATACGATACTGCAGACTCGTGGTCCGTGCAGGGTGCTCAGTACAAATGGAAGAGTAATACAAAGAAACAGCAATGTACAACAAAAATACAGACTAGGAACTTCCCTGTGTTTATGTTTGCCTAGCGCACCATTGCATTAGTATGAATTGAAAGGTCGCCCAACAGTCGATCCTTCAGAAGTTTATTGCCTATCCCGGACGATTGGCGTGCGGCGAGTTAGTGGGCTGCGGGTACCCGGCGAGGTTACAGCCAAGAGTTACAGCCAAGGCGGCTTCCTTCCTCGGCCCGCTGGACTGGCCAGAGGTGGATTTTCGGATTCGCCGTGAGCAGCGCGATCGCCTCGCGGAGGCTTGTCACCGGACGTCCCGCTATTATCGTATATTAGTCTCCGGGCATGTTGCGTAGAATGTGTTCTAGCGTACCTCTGGTGCCACGAACTGTGTATCTGTGTTGCGTGTATTTCCTATAGGTAGAAAGGATACCAAGTTTCGGCGTGTCCGGTGCTATTTCGTCACACGCTGTGTTTGCGTTATAGTGTGGTTACCGTACGCCGGTAACGTAACGATTCCTTGCGACGCTTCGTCTAATCACACTAGAGAGTTTTATCGGTTACGGTTTGCCGCACGGTTAGGACGCCAATGCCTTGCATGTCGTGGTTGGCGCGCAGCTGAGTCGGCAATACATGCGTTACATGCTGGATACGTGCAGTTAACGTGACGTAGTGACGACACTCTAATGACTGAAAGACACGATTTTGGCGTTCCTTGCTTGTTCGTACTAAAAAAAGAAAGATGTCTAAAAAAGCAATGGTGGCCACCAGCAGCGAAGCATGGAATATCCTTCTGGAAGCGCATTCCCTTGGCCAAGAAGCTTGGCCTCTGTGCTGGGAAGGCAAGTGTTCTGGAGTCTATTTTTATTGTATATGTGAGTACTCCATGATATACTTCAAAAGGGGCACCGTCCAAGGTATTGCGGGTACCTGTCCGGCTTCTGCCTTTAAGAGCGCAGGTAATCCGGCATCCGTAAACGTACGGAAGTCTACAGCGCACGTGCCTGTTCATGTTCCTAGTACAGTGCATGTGCCTGTGCGTGTTCCCAGTACAGTGCATGTGCCTGTGCGTGTTCCTAGTACAGCGTATGCGCCTGTACATGTTCCTAGTACAGTGCATCTGCCTAGTACAGTGCATGTGCCTGTGCACCTCCCTAGTACAGTGCATGCGCCTGTGCATCTGCCTAGTACAGCCTTGCGCTACCAAGTGGCCTCACCATCTCGGTTGCTCACGTTTATGCTTCAATAAAACTTGTGTTGCGCCTGGATGGTACATGTTTCCTTACGTACGAAGAAATTCAGCGCAAAAATTCAGGATCACCTGCTCATGTTCGTCCTGAATGTTCGCGCTGAATTTTTTCGTACGTAAGGAATCACATTTATGCACTTCCGTTTACCGGGCCATTTGCAAACGGTAAAAAAATCGACGACAATGTAATGGATTTAGCGGAATACCGGATTACCGAGAACGCGTAACGGGAATGCTGGTAGCGACATATGAAGCAGAGTTCGAAGCAGATATGGCACGAACCCATTAGGGCAGATCCTTTTCAATTACGTTTTTGTTCTGATGTAAGACGTTGCTACAGTAATATAATACTTAAGGTACAAGCCGCTTTATGCAGTTTTTTTTCCCCTAGAGAACTTTGAACACAATGAACAGCGTTTCAAAAGCTTTGCGGTGTAGGACAATGTGTCCCGAGGTTCGCTTCGCAGCTTTGCGACTTCTGAACACATTGTGTGCAATACCAGCAATGACCGAAATAGGCATGCACCTTTTAGAGACTTGGGGTTTGAGTGCATGGAAGCACAACATGTTCGGCACATATTGTAAGAATTGAAGAGCGGGGATGAGAGCGGCAGAGCAGCGATCATTGTAGGTGTACGTTACAGTTCGTTATTTATTTAGTTATTACAGCGTACGCTGTTATGAGATCACAACAACGGCCGTTTTTGGCGCCGTAGCTGTCCGCCGCCGCCGGTGTCCGTAACCACTATCGCGCACATTTTAGAAAGAAATAACCAGAAGCGAGAAGGATACGAACACACGTTCTATGTGTGGCAGTTGAGCATTCTACCACTGAGCTACGCCTGTGCTTGAAAAATCTTCGCTAAAAGACCTCTGCAGGTACAAAGCCTGCTGAGGAATCGCATTAACAAGTGTAATATTACGTGGCAGAATAGTAATACGCCACTATGTGTCGCAGAAAGTGAATTGCATAACGAGTGTGAGGAATCATTTGAAAGAACACAGGTCTGCATGCTTTGTACCTCTGAACCCATTACGGAGGCGTCATCAACATCATCATTATGAAACGATTTTCTTCAACTTTTCCGTCATCATTATTACAAAGCGTTGCCTCGTGAAGCAGCTTTGTCGTTTCGTGCCATGCGTCACGCCACACGCGACGTCTGCAGCCCCGACAGCAACCTGACTTGGCTCTTCGATGGCGCTGCCTCGCAAGGTGCGGACTGCTGCTGAAGAAGTGAATCGCAGAGCTACGCGCCCGGCTGCAGTAAGGCAAGGTCGGGCACAACAGACCGCTGCGCAGAGAGAAGGCCAAAACGCAGAGTTATGGTGCAGGGGATACCTACCACCTGTACTTGCACGAGCTTCCCCAAACGTTTACAATGGCCTCTAAGAAGGTCGCTCCTCCAACTTACGCTATCAGTATCCTGCGATTCCGCACAGGCCTGGCTCTCTTCTTTATTGATTTGTTTTTGTCTGTCTGTTGTTTGTTGGTTTGTTTGATGCATACTGCCAGTCTCAGTGGGGACTATTACGGAAGGGCAAACAGGAAGAGAATCTTGTACACTCCGCCACGGCGGCGTGGTGCCTATGACACTCGGATGCTGATCCGAAGGTCGCGGGATCGAATCCCGGACGCGGCGGCTGGATTGTCGAGACCTGTGTACTGTGCGATGTCTAGTCCGCGTTAAGGAACCCCAAGTGATCGGAATTTCCGGAGCCCTCCACTACGCCACCTTTCATAATCATGTCGTGGTTTTGTGCCGTAAAACCCTAAAGATCAATAAAAATGAACTATAGCTATAGCTGTTACCTCATTTCACTCCGCGACCTCATCGAAGAACGTCTCCCAACTCCTCCTATCGTCGTGGCGCGAGGTTGCACCATACGGTTTCACCTTGTCCTCGCCATCTCCACTCCATAAGTTTGCCCTCATATAACTCCACACCTGCAACACACCGCTGGGCGGCCGGCCCGTGCGCCAGCGTGCGCGCACACACACACAAGGGGATGCCTTCGTGGCACGTTTCTCTATCGATCTGCAGTCCACTGCGAGGGAAGAAGAGCCACCACTGTACTTACTTTACGCACGACGAAGACTGCACTGCTCTGCCACACTCGCTACAAGTCTCGACGGAACGACCCGCTTTCCTTCTTTTTATCCTCTTCCTCCTTCCTCTTCCAAGACCCGTTGTTTTCCGCCTCATCGTTCGAGATGCTGAGCCGTCGGTTTCTTCTCTGCCCCCCCTCGCATCCCCATCCTCCTCCGCCCCCTTTTCTTCTCCTCTCATTCATCTCCTCTGGTCTCGGGGAGAAAGGGACAGGCAACCGGGTAGGCAGGTGCTCCCGAAATCCTCTCCGCTACCTTAGCGCCTCCTGATGCTCCCGCGTGATGAAGGTAAAACACAAAACGTATCTGCGCATGCGAGGATATAAGCCTTCTGTCTATCTTCTATTTCCGCCATAGTGCGCGCCTGTCAGTTGACAGTCGGCATATATGTTCTGCGTGTGGTCATCTTCTCCCGTGTTCCGGGTCTGCGTGCTTCATTGTTTAATGACGAATCCTCACCGATTGGCTAGGCTTCCCGTCGTCTCGTCCTTAACGTTATACTAGGCTTCTCGTTTGCAGCAGAGCGGGTAGGCCACACATGAGGTCCGGGCACTAGCTATGAGTGGTGGCCAACAGCGTATAGTGAAAGTGATGCGTCGAATTATGTGTACCCTGAGCAAAAAAGGCAATGAGCGCGGAAGACAATATCAACATGGTGCAGGCCTTAGTAATGAGCAGCATCACCTATAGCCCTTTCCTTTTAATCGCTCAGTCCCTTTCCCCTGTTGCAGGGTAGCAAACCGAGGTGCGCCATATCAACCTCACTGCCTTGCTTCGCTCCTCTCTCTTCCTCTCTCAATCCAACCTGGCTCATTTATTCTCAGTAATGGCAGTCTCTGTACGAGACAATAGCAGGTGGGCGCACAGGTACAGAGATACAGATGCAGGTTCAATAATACATCTGCATCATGCGGTTAAGCAGAAACAGAAATGCAGTGCAGTGTCAGTGATCAAAAAGTGCAGTTAAGGGTGTGCGAAGTTGCCTTAATAGTAATTAGGAATATAAGTGCGCTCAACACACTGTCACTCATTATAAGTCATCAAACGTTCATCATCATTCACCTAAACAAGGCGACAGAGCCCTAAGTCTAAGTAAGTAAAAGCAACTTAAGTGAAAGAGGGGGGGCTGTCCTAAGTTGACGGAGTCATTGGAACAGCTCCCTCAATGGCACTATAAGCTCTTCTCAAAAACACATAAATGCAAAAACTATACTTGCGTTGGGCATTTGCAATACATCTAGTGAACTCATCGCGGCAACATTGATTACTCGGAGCGAAATATTTAAACATGAAAATCGACACCAAAAAAAAAAAAAAGGAAATGATTCCACGGCGCGGTAGTACTTCACCGATTTTAAGCGGCGCTTCTTAAAGCTTGGGACAGATCCAGCGGACGAGCTTTGTGTTTGAGGAACGCCTTTCCGAAGTGTGTGACATGCGAGATACTCTTGAACTCGGGTGCGTAACATGTATCTGCGTAACAAAATAAGATCTAAAATCGCTGCTTTAGAGAGCGCCGCATAGTTTGAGGAGGACAACAGGTCCTAGAAGTGGGTCACCAAAATACACCTAAATACACTTTTCCTCCATGCAGTCCTGTTTATTTAGCTACCTCGAGTTCTTACGAATGCGTTATGCTGAAAGGAACGATGAGGAAATAAACGCCTGTTCTTGACAGCGCAGCAAACAGAGACGACAACACCATGCAAGTCCGGGTATATGCGTCCACAATGGCACGACGTTCAAGTTATCTTCGAACACCGATGCATATCGGGAGGTCAGCACAAAAGAAATGCGAATGCAACAGCCTCTATTGACAGCGCAGCAAACTCCTTTCGCAATGTTACGAAGCCCAGTAGTAGACTTCAAAGTGCACGCTCCCAAGTAAACTCTTTTAAGAAGGCACTTCGATAGATTCACATCTTCGGCAGCTTTTGAGAAAGATAAAAAACACACGAAGAAAAACAAATGAAATCCTGCTTGTAAAACCACGATTCTGATGTCGTAACCAGTGCGTCTGAAGGCAATGGAGGTAGATGGACGTTTACATGCACTCGGCGGCTTCTATCACTTTGATACAGTTGGAGGCTTTAGAAACTCGAAATCACATAGACGGCTTTTAAATGTCGCGGCACTCTTCTGTAAAGCGGTGTCGTCTGCTATTCGTTTCTTCAGAGAACAGACGGCTCTCACCTCTGCGCATATAGTGATGCAGGCCTTCGCAACTTCAGCAGCAGAAGAAATTTACAATCGAATACGGACGCTTTGTCCTAAGGATACTGATAACGTTTTAGCTTCTCGTCCTACTGCACGCATTTTCTGGGCAAGGAAGATAATAATAAAAAAATAAAGAAAAGGGTTCCGCGCACTGTGCGTGACCCATCTCCATTCAAAGCCCCATTTTTTTGCGAGCTCCCGTGCTCGATGTTCTGGAAAAAGAAGAAAGAGATAAACTGTAAACTACGTTTGGAAAGGTCTTTGTCGCCATCTTTAAAGGAGAAAAAAAATGAAACTGTCTCCTCGAGGTACTCAATCACGTACCCGTTTACTTACTTCAACGAAAAAAGCTTCACTCAATGATGCCACTCTGGCCTCCCAACACAATCCTTTCGCAAGCTCGTGCTCGCGCCATTTTGCTGTTACACTGGATGTTTATGCTCAAGGCCTCTTACGTTTCATTCTTTTACGCCCTTTAAGCGTTTACCGAGCTCACGGGCGCACGCCTTTTGTCGTTGTGGTAGTTGTGATGTACATTCTCGAGCTCACCAGCGAGCTGTTATAGTTGTTATTCTTTTGACGTATGCACTCGGGAAAGTTTGCAAACTCCGTAAGCTTGTTTCTCTCCTGCCAGGGCCGGCTATCGCTGCTTTTTACGGTGAAGGAGGCCGCTGGCGAGATAAAGTGGATCTCGAAGCTCGGCCGTAAAGAGGGATGCGAGATCTACGTATACATAGATGCTGCAGTACTTCAATGTGTTTGTTTCTTTTTTCATCGTCGTACGGGGATAGATGTCGCACCTCGCTGAATATCGCGCGTACTGAGCTGCTGCTTTGTTTCCTAGACAGGCAACTCTAACGTCCCGATGAGCTCGAAACAAAGCAAACACAAAATGAACAGTGAAAAGCGAATAAACAACTCTTAGCCAACCGCTACCCGGCACTGCCTATCAGTTACCGAGCTATAGCCAAGTAATGGTATATTATTGGAAAAGTGAAACTGTATGGCTTGTAACTTGTGCTATCTATCTATCTATCTATCTATCTATCTATCTATCTATCTATCTATCTATCTATCTATCTATCTATCTATCTATCTATCTATCTATCTATCTATCTATCTATCTATCTGTCTGTCTGTCTGTCTGTCTGTCTGTCTGTCTGTCTGTCTGTCTGTCTGTCTGTCTGTGTGTGTGTGTGTGTGTGTGTGTGTGTGTGTGTGTGTGTGTGTGTGTGTGTGTGTGTGTGTGATTGCGCGCGCGCGCGCCTTGTGGTTGTTCCTTCGTAGTCATACGTATGACCCATCACCTACCTCAGCCGCTAATTCACGGCAGTTTATTGCATTTCACCCCGATCGAAATGCTGCCGCCGTGTGCGGGATTCGTACCGGCGACCTCTAGCTTATAACAAGCCAACAGCCCTAGCCGATAAGCTCTCCACGGCTGGTGCATATGCGATGTAAAAAAGAAAAAAAAGAAAGAAAGAAAATAAACGTGAAACAAATAACAAATTCGGTCAGAAGTGCAGAAAGCTCTATCGCGTACACTGCTTCTCGCTTATAGCACGTGCGATCGCCCAGGCGTGTACCACAGCCGTTACGCTTACAGCTCACACGGTCTCTGCTCTCAGTTCTGGCAGCTGATGTGTGACGGAAGCACCAGAGGCCTCGCCGCTGCAAAAGTCACGTCGTCCACTGCGTGGTCGTTGCTGTCTTTTTTTTTTCTTTCTCACCTTGGACTTGTTGTAGTGTCTCGCTTTCTTTCTGTCATTTTTTGTTTTGTTTTTGTTTTGGTTCTCGTTTGATTGGACCACTGTTTTTCGCGTGACCCTACAACAGGGAACACTAGCATGCACGACACCCCCCCGTGACACCGACGTTCAAGGGCAACCGTGGGCTCCCTCTGTATGGAAGTCGCCGTTGATGTGCGAATGCTCGACAAATCTCCTCCTTACTAACGCGGGAACATCACGGCGGACGAAGTGAACAAAAACAAAAAGAAATTGTTGGCAACTCAATCGTTGGACTGAGAACAAATAAAGACGACGCTACTCTTGTAGCGGCGGACAGGCGGCATTTGACATTCACTCTGGTCTATGGATAGAGCTGACTACGTTACTTCCGGATTCAGCAGGACCAGTCGTCGGCGGAACCGAGCCTCGTTACGGAAACTGACTGGACGATTACGTGGACATCCGCGCGTACGTGTACATGATGAGAACATTTACTGCGCATAACTATAACTAATGAGGCTTCACAAGGCAAAAGTATGATATCGCTAACTGGCACGCCGCGCAACGGAAGGCTCCGGAGTAGTTTTGGCCTCCTTGGGTTCTTTGACGTGTACATAAATCTATAAGTTCAATGGTGCTTTTTTTTTTTTTTGCATTGTGCCCCATCAAAATAGGGCCACCGCTTTGGCCCGGATTCGATCCCGCGGTCTCTCGCTTCGCAAGCCAAAAACTTATCCGCTACGCTACCTCAGCGGGTTTGTACCCATGTTTCCCAATTTCGGTGTATATTCAGTGAATATTCAGTGAAGTTCTTTTTTACATACTACTCGTACATATGGAAAACCAGCGCCGAAGTTTCGGAGGCCGACAGCAGCGCCTTCACACAAGACTAGTGAGCGGGGGACGAACTACTTAGCAGCACGTGCTCACTCGTCACGTCAATGAAATGCAAGCTCATCTATAGGCGCGTGCGTGAATTTTCACTTGACTGTAGCCACCTGTATGCTACAACTAAGGATCGATCGCGCTCGTTGCAGTGTTTGACAAAGCGTGGCTGGACGCGTCGGTACAAACAGAACTGCCGAAACATACCTTTATTGTTTAAATATTTTTAAGAACAAGTATGTCGCAGTAACTTTGTCAGTTAATACACTAAGCTTGCTGTGTATCTGATGTGTAAATGATGTATTTGATTCACTACCAATGAACTGTCACTAGTATCGTAAATGAACATTATGGTGTGGGTACAGAGACCCCTGTCAGGTGTTGCTCACCTTTTGCTCCTGTACCTATCTCGAAATTGTATTCAAGATCAGTAAATGTTCATTCATTCATTCAAACAAACGCTGAGAAGGACGGGAAACTGATGGCGTTGAAGATGTCGTGACACTTTTGATGGCCTCCCCAGCGGACGTTGTCCGTATATTTTAGTAACACACTGGAACTACCGCAGCACGTGGCCATTGCTGCATCCCCCATAAGGATTTCGCCTTAAGAAGTCCTCGCACCCTAGTTTACGGCACCAGTTGGTTCTGTGAGACTGTGGGGTAAGCATAGAGAAGAATATAGGGAAACTGGATGAAGAAAGCAGAACCTTGCTTGTTCTCATGTTCTTTCCGAAAGACCAAGAAAAAATGATACATGATGCCGCTCTTGCCAACAAAAAGCCGATTTTAAGGGGCTAAGCCCGTGCAGTAACTCACAGTGCTTTCCCGAAATTGCACGCAATGACACAAGCCGTACGTGCATTGCAGTCGAGAAAGCACTCCGCGTGACAGAATACATTAAAGAACGAATGAAATGGATGAATAAACTAAAGAATCGGAACGAATACAACGATTGAATGAACCGGGCGAACTCTGCATCTGCCAGTAGCTTAGCGCAGGTATACGGAAAGGGGGGCTGCTGCGTTCGATACGAATTAGGTAGGCTTATACGAAAGGGGAAATGCATTGGAGTAAGGTGAGCCTAAAAAGCCCCGTGTGTAAAAACGGTGCCATGTTGCAGCGACCCAGCCGTACTGGTAAACATATGGTGCGCGTAAACAAACCTTTTGTACCGGTTTGCTCACACAATATATCGGGGTTGCCAGACAATTCCGTTCCTCGTCCATACCTTCGTGGAGGCGGCATTCGGCGCGCTCTTTATGTTTATTAATGCTCGCTTCGTTTCGGATCGACGTATGTTAGAGACGCGGCGTTGCATCCAGCGTTCTCCCAACGTGAACGGAGCTGCTTCTTTGCTGCGCGTAAAATATAGCGAATGCGACGTGGCTGTGTACTGTAGACAGTCGTCGATTTTCGTTGGCTTGCGTGACAGCCTGGAATTGCCTACTATATGCTGGAACGGTGAATTGCGCGCAGCGCGAAGGGATTTGCAGGCACCAATAAACGGAGTTCATGTATTCGCTTATAGTATTGGGGTTGTCTGGCGTTTGTCGAACCGCGTACTACGGTTATTCAGTTCGTATATTGTGCGCCGAGTGGATTTCATGTTATGTGGGTGCGGATTATTCCGTTGTACGCTGCTTTGCAACGCACTGCGTGCAAAGGGCTGCTTGCGTCGTCGCGACGAAATTTAATACTGTACGCACTGTGCATGTTTATGCGAGTTCGTAAAAGTGGTTCAGTTGTGCGAGCAGGGGCACACCCGTAATTCCCGCTAGGTGTCACGGTGTTCCCCAAAGGCGAGGGAAGGAGCAA
This sequence comes from Hyalomma asiaticum, assembly GCA_013339685.2. Classification (NCBI taxonomy): domain Eukaryota; kingdom Metazoa; phylum Arthropoda; class Arachnida; order Ixodida; family Ixodidae; genus Hyalomma; species Hyalomma asiaticum. The sequence continues at coordinate 27,383,170 of CM023490.1, read as the reverse complement.
GGGCAAATTCTCATGGCTGATGTTAGAGCAACTCTAATAGGACACATTGCGATCATGTAGTTGACATTTTTACGCCTCTGGACAGAGCAAGCTTATTTACTCCTTTTTTTGACTCCCGGCGTCCAACAAAACTCCTCGGTGTGGGGTGTTATATAGCCCGTTTACACCCTCGTGGAAAAGTTAAATGGATTGAAATTCACTCTCACTTAGTAGGTGTGCTTTTTTTTTGCACGTGACACCCAATTTCGTTTCAGTGGACATCCGTACTTGGCATGGACCCTCTGCCGGACATTTATTTTACTATTCTTGCATCTCAAACTTCCCGCTCAGACATTCCTCCTCCCTACCGCCCTACCAACTCGCATACATAGACACGCACTCCTACGATGGTAGCAGTGACTGTTGATTTGTTTACATTCAATGGGCTTTTACCGAGTGCAAAAGAGAACGGTGAATGTGTTCAAGCCTCTAAGTTACAATGGAAGCGTATGTATCGAAACGTACTAAGCCGCCCGCGGTTACTTCCTTCCCTTCAGGCGTACAGTCACGAAATTGTCAAAGACGGTTAACCTCTGACACTCACTTGACAGTGACTTCCTTTGAAGACGTGTCAGCGTTCGTGTTTATCGCACAGCCCTGATCTTCCTTCGGTCCCTGCGCTGTCATCAATCTTAAAGGAGGAACCTTCGCGTCGTGACGTATCTATCCTTAGGAGTGCCATGTCCAAAAAAAGAACAGTAAAGTCTTACGAGACGAACGACATCGAAGCGCGTCGGCTGTCCTCGCCGAAAATGACGCGACCATTCCTTGTGCCGTTCCCCTCTATTTCCCGCCGCTTACTCGTACCGCGGTCTGAGGAAAGGTATACGGCGCTCGGCGAGAGAGAGGGAGAGAGATGGTATCTGGGAGTGCCAGCGGCCAGAACGATATCGACTGAAAAACCTTGTTTTCTGTCTGGCGCGGCGTACACCTGGTCGCCGCCTTATAGCGGTTCTTCGCTGGCATTTTTGTCCCTTGACTTCTTATATATTTCACAACTCTCTCTCTCTCTCTCTTTCTTTCATTCTTTTTTTTCCATGCTCTTAAGCCTGGCTGCCACATATTGATCGCCCGCACAGGCACGCAGACCTGCCTCTTCCTTGCCTCCCCATTTTTTTCCCCTCAGTTTACCTCCCCTCCTTTTTTTCCCCGATTCTCGAGTATTTTGCTCTCGCTTGGTACGCTTTTTTTGGATTCTCTCGACGAAAACGGCTGCTGCTGCGGCTCCTTATCCCGTGTCTGCTTCTTCTTCCACTGGTGCGCTGTTGGCGCACCTGGTATGTTATGGGCGCCAGGGAAATTGCTCTTCCACTCCCTCTCGATCTGTATATAGTCTTTCCCCATTTTTACCGGGATCTCGCAGTTGGATCGTCGTCGTCGTCGTACGGTACACTCCCCATACCGTCGAACATATTTCTCCCTTATCCCTCTTCTCCTTCTTCCCTCGAGAAAAAGACGCGACCTTGAGCGCGAGCGACTTGCGCCAGCAGCGCTGTGTGACCGCGGTGCATTTGCCTGTCGCGCCAGCACCTCATCAGGCGCCACCAAGCGGTGCTATTTATTCCCGGTGCGTCCCGAATTTTTGTGTTTCTTTTCCCCTTCCGCTGATTGCCTTCGAGCGTCTGTGACTCTTCGGTTCCGCCGTCGTTTCCTTAGTTAACCTCCCTCCCGTCACTTCTGAGTCTCCCTTTGCCGTTTCCCGATTTCCCCATACCGAAGACCTCAGTTCCTTTCGCGAGCTCTAGCTTTCCCCAGGACGACTTTAGTTGCATCTTCTTTCCCCTCTCTCATCGTTTCTTTTTCTCTTTCGTAATTGCGATGCCCTTCCCGTGCGAATTTGGATACTCTCTACCTCTTCTCTGTAAACATCAATCCGCAGCCTCCTCATTTCCCTAATCTCACCTTATAAAACTTCCTCTTTGCTGCGCCACACGCTTCTCCCATTTCCTGTTACCAAAAGTATCCACTCTCTCGATCTTTCGTTGGCGCTCTCTATACCTCCCTCTCTCTCTTTCACTATGTATCCAGAGCTTTCCCTTCGACTTCTCCCTTCTTGCCTTGCTTATCCCCTTCTTCCTCTTTCCCGCGTGCAACCTCTTCCCCGCCTGCACCGATTCCTGTTTTCCCTCTCGCTTCTTCCGTTCAGCTGCTTCGGCATCTTCCGATTTCCCCATCCCTTTTCGTTTCTTCATCCCCAACCTTCGCATGTCCCCGCTTCTTCCTGGCACATCGGCCAGAGCTCCTTTCCTCCGACCTGCTCTCCTTACTTCTTCTGCCGGCTTCTTACGTTCATCTTCCAAACCCTGCTCTGATGCTTCATTAGTCTTAAGTCCATGAGCTCCCTTTCCATTCCATTCCCGTTGACTCCTACTTCATTTCCTCCAGCCCTTCATTTTCCACTTGCCGCGTTTCATTCACAGCGCACAAACTTCTTGCGTATATGCACTTGTCCTGCATCGGTTTTCAACCCTACTCCCTCTTAGCGTTGCTTATTCTTCATTGATTTTTTATTCCTTCTTTCTTCGTTTGCGTCTTGCCGGTTTCCCCTTTTCCCTAAAGCTGCTCGCTTTCCTTTCGCCCGCTCTGTGAATGCGACGTTCCACCTAGTCCTTTCCGTGTACTCTCTGTTCCTTCTATTCTTCTCTTGATCCAACCCTTTTCGTTTCCCGAAGTGCTATCTGCAGGCTTGTTCCGCATTTCCCGAAGCCCTAGGTTTATTGCCTACGGTTACCTCGTCCTTTCCCCGTTGCAAGCCACACCTTTTACCTAACGCTTTCCCCACGCACCCTCTACCCACTTGCTTGATCATTCTGGTACTGCCGCGGGGAGGCAGGTGATATGTCTACCTTACCAGGCACGCGCTGCAACTATGCGCGAAGAAAGGCTGTGCTCGAGCCTGACTGGAATGAATGCCTTCCCTTTATCGCTCGTATAGAAAGCGTCCTTTACCGTGCCTCCCTCCTCCCTCTTTATTTCTCCTTTTCTTTCCGTAAGGCAGCGCGTCTGTCTTCCCTTATTTACGCTGCGCTTGTTTATATACTGTTGCCATTTCGCCGAAAGCATCGCTTCTCGTCGCTCCCGATTTTCTGTGTCACCGACAAGTGTGCGAGACGAAGTGGCAACTCGAAATGCGCGCGCGCGCGCACACACACACACGTACGTTCACTTTGGGTTAGCATCTGAAACGCGCGATCGAGAAGGACGTCGCACGGTCGGTTTGTGTCGTGGTGGCAGTTTCTCTTTTTTTTTTTGTAAACGCTATCGGGAATTGCCTCCGAAGCCACACGCTTCCATTTCACGTTTTCGAGGTTCCGTAGGCTTCAACCAGGCGTTGTCGCAAAATGTTTTCTGCCAGCCATAGGGGGTGGGTTAAAAGAAAAAAATTTATACGGCTAAAAGACGTCTACGTCGTTCCTTTTTCTATACCTGTCTGTATACCTAAACGCGAGACAGCCACTCGGTCAAGTTCTTTTGATTTCTTAGTCGTTGTTTTTGTTACCAGGACTCTTTCCACATAAGTGAATGCTCGCTTGGTGTCGCGGAGAGCAGTTGAACAAACGTCCATTACTGGCTTGCTGTTGCAGGTAGGAATTGCGGTTTGAAAATAGCTCAGTACATTAAGATCGGCATCGGTAATGTCCAACCGCCTGTCGTTTTACATACAGGAGATTCGACATAACCGATGCTGATTACAGGAGGTTACGCTTAGCTCTACAGGATTTCCCGAAAAGTGGGGCGAGAGACGAGACATATAGGTTATGGCAAGGTAAAACGTACACTTTCTCCGAGGAAGCAGTGATTTACTCGAAAAAAAAAACTGTTGAGCCTGTGTGAGGTGCGCTTCTTCCGTCGATAAATTATCGTGGAAGAGCCGACGGTATAACATGGCGGAATTCACAATGTGCGTCGAAGCATTAATGATCTGTTGTTTCTAACGTCTCTCGTCTATTGCGTTCCTCTTCATTCATTCATTGACAAATGATGACGTCCCACTTTGTGACGTCCATATATTCAAGTCCATATACAGTTCCATTTCCTTTGTCCATTTCTGGGCAGGTCCATGCTCTTCAAGGAACTAACTGACGGCCTCACCCATTGCCTCACTGAGTCACTTGGTGACTCCTATTTCACTTAAGGCCGTTTCACATGACGCAGAAACACAGCGATTTTGCTTCGGCGACTAGAGCGATCGCGATTTTTTTCAAAAAAAATCGCGATCGCTCTTGTCGCAACGGTCTGCGACGAGCGACCAAAAAGTTGGAATTTCGTCGCTCTGATCGCAGCGATCCGAACGATTTCCCGTCGAAATTGCGCCGAGCAGCAGCCCCCGAGCTGTTTCGCTGTCATGGCGGTGGAGTGTGTGTTTTATGATCGGAGCGATCGGAGCCGTGGATTACCGAATCTGGTATGTAGTACTATTAATAGCGACACGAGAAGGAAAAAAATAAAACCTCATACTTCGGCATTCCTCCACTTGTATGTTTTTATTGAAGCACTGGGTTGGTGTTTTAGCTTTCTTGTGTACTACGTCGAGCTTTCGCTTCGACGTAGTACAACACACGAACGCATTTTGTTCCGTGCGCGGAGAAAGATTCCCGCTGGTTGATGTACTCGAGTTGAGACTCGACGCTATCGAATGTGTGCGACTTGCCTTGCATGCACAAGCATTCTTTTTTTCTCTCTCTCTCTCCTCTTTGAGATCACCTGTGGTTGCCGCACAGCCAAGGTGTTCCAGCACGTACTTTGCGTGCACTCACACGCGCATTGCGCGTTGTAAATGCTATGAGCCTGCGACAATAATGATTGAGCACGACGTGGTCGCGAGGCATCCGATGGCGGGCTGCTTTTTTGTGCGCCAATTCGGCGAATGCTCTTGCTTTTCTTCCGCATCGAAATGAGGCCGCCGTGGCCGGAAATCGAACTCACATTCTAGCGGCGCGATATCGGGAGCGCGACACACGAACTTACAATTAAAGTGCTTTGTCAAGAAGCCGAGACCTTTGTATGTCGCCGGAACTTTCTGAACTGTTAATGCATGCAGTTTTCATGGATACGGGGCGCGCTAATTAACCAGAAATTCTTCGCCTTACACCGATGCCGTAAATCGGGCACGTCATTGTTGGACTGACTATGCGACCAGTAACTAAATTTAGATAATTTTTGGTCTATTAATGTGTGCTTTTATAACGTACCATATCAGGAATGCTAGCAGCGTCGTTGATTTACTTTCAAAGCGTTGATGCGCAACAAGTATTATTAATAGCAGCTTTTTCTTCTTATCTCGTGGACAACATTTTTTCCTTCACATATATTTATACGCATATATTTATAGGATTTGTATATTTCCTGCACCGGTTCTCACTTTATATAGTTCTAATTAATTGTAAAACCTTCATGGCATGTAACAACACTTCAAAGAAGATTACTTGTGCACGTAAATGCTTGCAGTGTACTTGTTTTGTCTTGTTTATGATGTTCATTATAGCACATCACTTAAAAAGAAACACAAAAAAAAGAAAAGTGGGCAAGCAGCCTGCAAAGTTCTTATACAGTTCTTATATAGAAGAAAATGTGAAAGATCACAGCTAATCAAAATCATGCAGGGAAGTTGCCTTGTTGCATCCTTTTTCTGTAGGTTATAGTTTCCTCTTGGGTATGGACCAGTGTTGCACTTCAATAGCCATTCAGGTGTGAACATGCATATTTAGGTGTGAAGCCATGCCAAACTAAATAGAAACAGCTTGCCGACATATCTGAGAATGGTTTCATTATTACATAAATCCTGCTTTTACAAGTGCATAAGTTTATAGAATTATGCATTTTTCGAACATATCTTGTGATGAAATTAAAAAACCGTGTAACTTTGTCATGGCATTATAAAATTGATTTCTGCAAATGAAGTGTGTATGTTTGCACATTATGTAGTTTAATTTTATGTAATACGTACTGCAAACAAATAAAGGTCCAACCAGGAAAGAAATTGTGAGAACAACACATGTACATGAATCTCTCTATTAAAATTCATAAAGGAAAAGCAAGTGTGCATTAATGCGTAAACATGACCCAACTAAAGTACGGCACAATGCACTAGGGATGCATGGCAGAAATGGTGTGTCTTGGCAGTGCATGCTGTTTTGCAGCCATGCCTGGGAAAAAAATATACATCTCAAACAAGCGTGTTAAAAAATCTGTGCACTAAATGTGCATGTTAGTCGAGGGACTCTTTAAGTGTTGCATCTTTACTGAAGACATTATAAGGCCTAATTACCAGCTTATTAAAGTATACGAAAAGATTGCGACATTTATAACATTTGAATGTAAATATTATGTCACACACAAGGGTCTTGCACTGCTTGTTCTTATGGAGTTGCAAACAACAGTTTAGCAGTGATGCCCCAACTGTCACATTTGTCTTTCACAAGACTGTTGGCCTAGTTGATATAAAACAAGAAGAGAACAACAGGAAGAGTGGCACTTCCAGCTACTTTATTCAAGGCGCTAACCCAAGAATATATACAAACAGCAAGCATGCGCGGTCCCTTTCCAACCTCTTATCATGCAGCAATCAAGCAATCTCGTCTCTGGTGCATATAACATAACTGATGTATAGCTGATAACTGACAATTTGTACAGGCAACAAAACATACAATGATTCTTTTTTACAACTTGCCATTTTTATATATTGTTTTAATCTGTCACTTGCCATGGTGGCTGTGCCAGTTTGCAAAAACAGAAAGTAAGCTCACGCTATATTAAGGCGAAAACCTTATATTACTATGTTTCAAGGCTGTGTTGCACAGTACAAAAAACCAGAGTGTAGGCGAGCATCGAATAGGTGGAGTGCATCTCTCGCTTCACTGTAAAGCTGATTAAGTATATCTTGCTGGTGCGGTCAGCTTTGTTGTCTTCGTATTACAACAAAGTTGACTGTGTCTTGCTGCAAAATCTCATGCCACATCATTGTAGGTGAAGGTGCACAAGGCTCTAGTTGCGAGGAAGACCGAGAAGGCACAACGCTGCAGAAGAACCTTAAGCAACTCAAAATGCCATTTGTCACCACTGCTGCTGTAACAAAGCAGCTATGTGTGAAACAGCAGCAGCAGCCCAAGAAACAGATCAATGGAACTTGGCATTTGCCTTTCACATTCCCTTGGAAATTTCTAAGCACCTGGTATAACAATACAGCGTAAACCGGTATGGGCTTGTTACAATGCTCAAAATTGGTGACAATGGTGCCTGAAGCAGCTGTCCGAAACCACTATCGCTCATAATGAGGAAAAAGTCCATACCCCAACTCACCTGAAGGAAAACTAGCAATCTTTCAGTAATGTTTATCTTCCTCTCCGCACGCCTGTGCACATTTGAACCCAGCCCAACAGGAGTAGTAGCACCCACCCCCGACTCTGGGCCTTATATGTTGTCAGTCGTCAGCTATGGTTCTATCGACAAAGACGAGGAGAATTGGGGGCCGGGGGTGAAAACACAGAAGAGCAAGGAGATGACGACGGCAAGGAAGGAGAGGATGCAGATGACAAATGAGAAGGAATTTGAAAAAGAAGACAATGGAAGAGGAAGAACAAGAGGGGGGAGGAGAAGCAGGAATGGAAGAAGACCTAAAGAGAATAATAAGAGCACATGCAGGAAAGCTTACACTGTCAATGTGCTGTGTTCTTTGCAAAGGCCTGAGAGTGTTCTTACAATGCTGCCCTAACTTGTCCCAGTGGCCCATTAAAGAAATTCTGTTGACACTGTGCAGTGGAGTTTTTCCTCTGAAAATGCGCACCTATCAGATTCATGATAGCCACCATTGGTGATTACTTCTCTATGCAAGTTACTTCAGGCAGTAAAACCTTTGCCAGGACAAAGAAATGGAAAAGACATCAAGAGAGTGCAGGCGATTGCTTACCCGCAAAGGTTGTTATGCAACACCAAAAAAGAAGCATCAAAATTCAATGTGAATGTTGTTTTTGTGCCACTAACAAGATCTCAAAGGTGTATCCTCTAGACAAAGTGGCTGAAGTGTGCAAGACGCACAGGAACAAGTTCAGCACTTGCCAGTCGCACAGAGCAGCTTGGTTGCAGCAGACAAGAAAACCTGGCATCCTACGAGCAAAGTGACAATGTAGGTGGAGACATGGTATGTCCTCGAGGCACGGAGAAGGCAGAATTTGAGGAGAGGAATCTGCTAGGCTGTGGCAGCGCGCGCCATGGCCCATTCATGAATTGGTTTGGCAAGTAGGAAATTGAATTTTCTTTGCATCACGACAGATGAAACTTCTGGCAAGTGGTCATCTTTTACATGTCATCCTATGGGTGCAATGCATAAAAACTGCGATACCGTCTCATATATTGCAAATATTCTCAGTTTTATGTCTGCAGCATCAATAAGTAAACTCTGTGGGCATTTTGGCTGTAGTTTGTAATAAATAATCACTTCAATATGTGCCATACAGCACTTGTAATGAGCTGCATGTAGTGACTCCAGTGCAGGTGACACCTGCCGCTGCAAGTCCCTCGTTTGCATGTTGTGAACAGGTATGGGTAAATGGCCTTGGGAAGAAAAGGCATGCAGGATGCTGCATATTCTTTGTGATCTGCTGACTTTACAACTCTCACCGGCTTCTCAGACTTTTAAGTGCACTTTTTGTGTTGCAACAAAGGCTTGCGCTCTCTGGGGTTTCCACCAGTGCCATTTTAGGATGGGACAGAAATGTGTTGCGCCAAACTACAACAGTAGTGCATCTAGCAAAGTGAAGCCGATTACTTTCGACGTTCTCAGTGGCTTGATGAAAGTGGAGGCATGGGCTTGTACAATACTAAGGAAAGGTCGAGAGCTCATGCCCCATAACTACGTTTGCTAGAAGCATTTCTCAAACAGCGAAATGGAGACGCAATGAAGGTGATCTTGGTGGTGACGTCTCTTGACAAACCTAAGCGGCCTGTTTTGTTACTAGATGCCATGCTGTCACTATTTTTGCACTGTCTCAGCTACCTGTCTCCTGTTCTCAAAAAGAGAAAAGAAATGAGCCAACTGGACCTGGCGTGAAGTGTGGAGAGCATGCAAAGACAGAGACTTTGGTGGTTAATGACACAAATATGCTCGCTGCTTGCCACTTTGAGGAAAATGAGATGGTGCATCCTCTCGCCTCCCTTTGCCATGAGTCCAATGCCTCGAACAATAAGCAAACAACGGCATATGTGTGGTGGAAAGACAAGGAACGACACTGTACCAATAGTTCTGGTAATGACCAAACCAGTCAAGCCAGAGTTATTGAATAATTATAAGTTTTACATTCCAAAAAACATACTGTGCAGATAATTAGGTAATTGCTGTACAGGCAACACCTTTTTTCGTTTATATAACAAATAATTTGCAGCCACCAAGGTCGCACAAGAAGCACATCAAGTACGATGAATCGGAACTGGCTAGCCTTGACAGGTGGAACCGGCAAGCTTCTGCAGAAGGCGTGAAGTGTGTTTCTCTCTCTGCGCCAAGCCGACTAGCACAAAAGAGGGTGTTTTGGCACCATGCCCTACAGCGTGATTTCACTCAGCTTCACTGAGCCACCCAAACAAATACTGTTTCACCTTCTGAAGAAATGCTCTGTGCCTCAAGGCCAATACAGCAGTTTTCTCTATAGCGGTGACCCTCACACAAATGCTTCTCAATTCCAACAAGCGCATTTGATTGAGGAAATGCTACGGCAAGAAAACATTCTAAACTTCGAGGGACTCCCGAGATGGAACAGGATGGAGAGCAGTTTCTGAACCATTAGACAATGAATGCATGTCACAGAAACACAGTGAGCCCTGTTAATATTTCTGCTTGTCGACAGAATCCTTTTATTGCAGTAAAACCACGTATCTAAATATATAGGCTGCTTGGAGATAGTACTTAATTCAGGCCCTTATTGGCTGTTTTTCTGTTTTGCAAACAATTCGGTTCTAGCAGAAAAGAGGCATAGCAGGGGAACAGTCTACTACAGCTCTAAGTGCATGACTACGCTACTAACTTGTTATAAGACTATACATCAAAAATACATTTCGTGCACGGCGTGGGGAGTGCAACGTATTTTGCTTCTTTGGACAGATTCGCAGTAATCTACTAGCATTAGGAAACTAAACGACATCCGTGTCTTCACAATGTAGTGACGCAACATACAGGCTTCAACACAGGTGACTGCAGCTCCTTATAAACTTGTGGTGCTAGTTGTTACACATCCACACCACAGATTCCACGACGGACGATCCGTGATATCGATGTTCACAAAACAAACTATTCAACATCATGCAAGCACACACGCGCACGCACGCGCGCAAACACACACAGAGGCGTCATTTTCCGCGGCCTTCAAGATGTGAGTTTTCGGTTACATGCGTGTTGCCGCATTCGGTCACAACACAAACTAACCGTATTCCGTGCACAGACACGCACATATACATCATTTGCAGATCCATCAATGTGGGCTTTGGTTAGATGCCGGCGTCGTCCGGTTCGGAGGCACTACAGTGTAGTAGGCACTTGCGAGCAAGATACACGAACCATTCGTTGACAACTTGATGCTGGACACGGAGGATCATGCTTCGCGTGCACGACGACTTCGAAGAAGAATACGCGGACCCTTCCTACGCGGCTACATCCATGGCGCAAAGTTTTTTTTTCTTCACGACGCGAAGCAGCCGAAGCAGCTGCTGCGCTGCTGCCACCGCTATTTTCACGTCTTTACTGATGTGCGGGGGCCGCTGTTGCGCACACCAAAATAATTTACCCACTTGCAGCCGTTTTTAAATTACAATACATGCATGTTCTTCAATCCTGTAAAACAAAAGTTAATAATATTATAACGCACGGTTATTTAAACACATTTGAAGATAGCCGGTCGCTACTGTCGCGGGAAAAACAGTCGCTGCAATCGCAAGTCATCTGAAACGAAACCGCCATTAAGCGACGGGAGCGAACAGAGCGATTGGAACGATTTTCGTCGCTGCAATCGCGGCATGTGAAACAGCCTTTACCCGTCCGCCCTCGCATCTGGTAGTCTCCGCACTCTCACTCACTCACTCACTCACTGACTCACTCACTCACTCACTCACTCACTCACTCACTCACTCACTCACTCACTCACTCACTCACTCACTCACTCACTCACTCACTCACTCACTCACTCACTCACTCACTCACTCACTCAAACTCGTTAGTGGAAAAGCGACATCGGTTAGCACACTTCGTCACATGCGATGAAGAAGCACAGTAATGTCTTCTGTCTCCAAATTTGAGTAGTTTCAAACTCCCGTTTTATGTTAAGGTTTAATTGTTGCGTTCAAGAGAGAACGTTTCAATTTATGAGGCGCGCTCTAGTTGTTGTTGAATGCGGCGTTGTGGCATTCCGCTTTGGCGACGCACAATTCAGTGGTGCGGGAGAGCTAACCATAACCGTTCCATGTAGTATGCATATAGTTTATTGCCTTGTCTGTTTCTGCTTGGTAAAATGTCCCGCCGGCAAAGGAGCGTGTACGTGCCAACCGACGCCAGAATCCCAGAACGTGCAAGCCCTGAGAAGCATACGAGGTTGGAAAGCACGTCCCGTTATTCTCGTTATACTAATTAGGGAGTTTTCGGGGAAAAAAGCTGTGTTTGGAGTGGGCGCGCTTACACGGAAAGGATGCTGAAGCACGCGTGGGGCCAAGCCTCAATTCTCGCTACTGGCACAACGACCGTCCTTGGAGGACGCCCACACGGCGCCATGCGGGCATTGGATCGCGGCATTTCGGCACTTAGACCAAAACAGAAAAGCGTATGCTCCCGAGCCTTTCCAAGAACTTTGGTCCAGTTACTTCGCGAACATGTTACCGGCTGGGCGTTCTGGACGAATCTCTGTCCAAATTAAACCGGAGCGCGGACGGAATTCTAAGCGGCGCGATGAGCAGTTTTCCATGAGTGCACAGTGATGTTTTTGTTTATATTTTCCGTTTCCTCAGCGCGCACTATCCTCTTCCAGGAGGCTAGCGTCCGGTCGCTCTCCCAGATTTAAGGCCGCGGCTCTTGAAAAAAAAAAACCATAAACAGAAACGCTTTCTGTAAACAGGCGCTCGTTTCTAAGCATTCGCACTCGCATATTGCTCCACCGCCCCTCCCTTTTTCTTTTTTCTTTTTTCTCACTGCATGCGCCCGGGCACAGTGGACGTCTGCACTCCATCCGCTATGGACATATTCGGGACACGTACGTCCCGAAATCCCGAGCGTTCGGCAGCGACTTCGCGAAAAGGCCGCTTATAAGCGGGAGACGCTGCGCGTTGGCAGGAAAACAAGTCGGCGTTGACACAGTTTGCGCGTATAAAAGTTTTATGACGGAGCGGCCTGGAACGCGTTCTTTTTCTTTTTTGTTCGCGTGTCCTTTTCGTCGCTGTGCTGCTCAAGATTGAGCTATATTGCGAGGGAAAATGTATACCGCAGCGCATGCGCTCGGTCCCGAACTCATTGTTGTCGCATGAAGCATCTTTTGTTGCCATAAGCTCCTAGGAGATGTGTTGGTTGCACTTCCGTTTATCGTGGCAAAGCTACGCTGTATGTTGTTTGCGCTGGCTTATTTTGTCCGAAGCCTGTGGTGTGTCACGTGTGCAAAGTGTAAGAACAAGTGCGACGTGCGCTTAATTCTCGCGAGGTGGCGCTGCATTACCGTCTCCCACGGAAACTACTCGACATGGTGCAACTGAATGCCAAAATATTCACACCCAGCGAGACGCCCACCTTTCATAAGCTCAGGCTTTCCAACTAGATTGAGTCAGCTACTATAGTCTGCGGTCCATGGATGCAAGAAACGTTTGGGATATAGGTGAGCGAAACCCTTGGGATGAGATTGGCAGAATGGGAGCCACTACAAGACATCGATAACCGTACATTGTGAAGACACAGGATTGTACGAAGGAAACGAGGAAAATTACCAGGACGCTGAACTGTTGTATATGTATATAGCACCTTTGTAACTAACAGACTGGTCGTCACGATATGCTAATGCAGATCAACATCACCAGCAGTAGCTTAGCTTCATGGAGTGACAGTGACTCTATGCATCAAGTGACTCATATACTTCCTGTATTGAGCGTCTTGTTTGGTGGTTGAACAACCTCAATGATCACATGTGCCTTCGAAATGCGTAGTTGCTTTTATTTTGCCAAATGGCAATATACGGTCGTTGTCTGTTGCTGTGTGACAGCATCTAGTGGGGATAGCTAGCGCACATATAATTTGAAACCTTTCGTTCGTATAATATACCCAAATGTATACAACATTCCAGGCTTACGCTTATGAATTCTTGACTAATCCCCCTGTGTGGGAATGTGTCATATCAGAGAGAATCATCATCATCATCATCATCAACAACAACAACAACAACAACAACAACAACAACAACAACAACAACAACAACAGCAGAGAAATGAAGGCACAGATCGGTGATGAGTGCTGGTCGGAGTTGGCAGTCATTCGCCGGGTCCATATCACGCAGCGTCACAATATAGTCTCGTAAGCAAGCACGCGAACACTGGAAACACCTACAGCGCCTGGGCTTGTACATGGGAAAGTGTGCTACGTTAGAGCCGGCTATCCCATTATCATAACATTGATATTGAGAGAAAATACACACATGCAGAAGGAAAAGAACACACAAGAAAGAATAAAAGCATAAGAAAAGAAAAATGGAAGGAGTATGCACAAACAACGTACAGGCATGATATCTGGCGTGTAAAGCATACCTCTAAAGGTAGAGTTAAATGAATACAAGGCGGACACAGAGATTACCGCGGATAAAGTCCCTACAAATATTTCTATGTACTTGCATACGAAATGTCTATGCGATATGCCAACGCATAATAAAAGGAGGCAGCAATGTCATTTACAGACAGTTCATCAGGTTGCTGTCCACTCAAACGTCTCGAATGGCGCTGACTGCACGTGTTTGGTAGTACGCGGTAGTTTGCTGAACGCTTGCTTTATAAGTGCTACCACCGAGCTAGAGCACCTGTGCAGCTCCTTCGTGCATGTTCGGATTCATTGCTGGTTTCTCGCTTTCGTTTGCAAAGTGAGCGTACTGCGCATGCGCTTATGAGATTATCTGAGCACGGGTTCAACACTTTCTCAGGAACTGCGACTATAACCAACGAAGGACAACCGGACACAGACTTACGCTTCAATATACCTAATTGGGCAGAGATGAAACTACCATCTGCAGCTTTAGTGCAGACGCCTTCTAGTCACGTTCTCGCAAAGCAGTAATTGGCGTCATAGAACTCCCTAACGAGCCAACTAACGAGCTAACGCACCTTCTAATCAGGAGTATTGCCCGGACAACGCTTATGGGCCGCCGTCGGGAGCGAAAGGGAAGGGCCGGGTTGGGAGAGGGAGGGAAACGCAAGAACCCACGGCGCATAGCCTCAGGTGTCTTTCAACTCCATCTGTTAGCAATCATCGCTACCGGTCCCTGTACGCTAAACCTCGCCGACGTCAGCTACGTGCTCCCAGAGACTTCCCGCGCTGGCGCCGGAAGCGCCGTTCGTGCCCTTGATCTATACTGGCTACCGTCCGACTATAGATGCGTGCAGTGTAGGTGTGGCGGCAACGGGTTCTCGCACGGGCGAATCGGGAAAGGTGAGAGAGGCTAACGTGTTCCACGGAATCGGGAAAGAAAGAGGGAATCACCTTGGTTGTACGTTACCAATCGCTAACGGTGAAACTTCCGTTCAGTCGAGCTCGAAAGACCCCTTGTAGATGTGGGCAATGCTTGTTCTGGCTCACTTTCCCGGTTCGCTTTCGCTAGGCGTCCAGTTTTTACTGTGCTGCAGGTAACTAGGGAGGTGGAGTCTATAGCGGAGGCGTCAAAGCTTCCCAAATTTCCCGTTTGTTCCCTTCTTTGCCTCTTTGTGCACTTTATACGCGCCAGCTGAAATCACTTAGACGAGTGCCATAGTGGAAGCGAGCCTCCCTATCCCTACATCCCCGTTCCTGCCTTCTTCATTCTTTCCTCTTTTCCCTATATTTTGCTGGCCTTTTCCCTTGGTTCAGTCAACGCGCCTGGCGAAGAAGCGAGCGACGTGCCTGGAACGCTAAGTGGTCTCTCCTGGGTGCGATGTGTGTTGGGCCAGCTAGGCGGGAGAATGGTGGGGGGAGGGGGGGAAATAAGGAAGGAGGTGATGTAGGTGTTGGGATGACGCGGGGAGGGAAATGGCTGGAAAATAGAGCGCTCGCCTGCGAAAATCGTGAGAACTGCTCGGCAGCGTACTATATACGAAGAAGTGAGATGGAGGTTCGAGTTTGGATGGGCCGTATACCGCTCCCAGAGTCAACGTGCGAGTGAGTCGTTGGGCTTGTATGTAAGGTCAGTCTGCCTGGACATATGTATGCAGGGCGACGTGCGGATGACGAGCAATACCAATTTCTCTCCGTCCCAGTTTTATTGCGGATCATCTTCTTTAAAATAAAATAGGAAGTATCAGTCTTCTTTTTGTTTATTGGTGTGCCAGCACAAAAGTGTCTTCCTAGATGAAACTGTGGGGAGAATAGCCACGTGATTAAACTGGGGGCGCACATGCTATTACTTAAATTTTAATCAAGACATGGTATAGAACAGTACCATACCTGAGTCCTGAAAAAGAATGTTGCCAAATTGCAATGCGTGAGAAGCCTCCTTCGCTTACTGGCGTAGTGTGGGCGCTGGATAGCGTTGGCTATCACAGACTTAACTTGGCTAAATGACTACCAACGCCGGCTGTCATTCGTGAATGTTGATGGGTGCTGGATATCCGCCTATATAAATAGCTATAAAATACTTCATGTATACTACAACCATGGCTCTGCCTGTTGCCATTACATCCGATTAATTCCCTTACCTAGTCTACCCGTCCCTACGCTTGGAATGCTTTAAGTGTTTTAGGCGATCTGGCTCGCTTTCTTAGCTTCTTCCTCCAACTTCTTTTGGTGTCTTTATTTCCATCTCTTTCTGTAACCACTTTTTAACTGTATCATCCTCCCCTTCCCCTGGCTGGGTATGTGCATTGGCACACACCCACCCAGGGAGTGTTTTTTTTTTTTGGCTTCTTTGTTTTCCACCCTCTCCTCACTGAACTCACCCGCCGTGATACCTTTGCGGTTGCTTCAGAATTACGAGGTCGCGGGGTCGAATCCCGGCCATGGCGGCCGTATTTCAATGGGGAGAGACTGATTAAAAAAACAACAAAAAAACTAATTGGCTCACGTTGCCCTTTCGTAACACATGAATACGAAAACCTGTTTCGCATATGGTATAGTGCATTAGGTGAAAAACGAAATCATACCTTTGCAGCATATATTTGGTTAAAGTAGAATGAGGACAACGGACAACAATACAAACTCAAGGACAGGGAGGTTAGCCAATGTTTAGACCAGCTGGCTACGCTGTGCTGGAGAAAGGAGAACAAGTTATGGTAGAAAGATTCATACTACAAAAGAACGGATAATGAAAGAGAATAGTCTGACGCAGCTTAAATATCGTCCCTTAAACCAGTTGCCCGTCCATAGCACAGGAACGTGTTCAGCACCTTCCGTACTAACGACGGCCCCTGTGATTGTTCCACGTGTCCTTTGCCCTGACCGTAGCCTCCGCAATCACCCCCGGGAGGTGATCGCGGAGGCCATACCCTGTCAAACGGCTGACGTCAGGTTTGCCCAAAGCAGCTGTATTGCTCCGCATTGCAACGGCGGTATCGGTAACTCGAGATGATCCCCCCCCCCCCCTTTTTAAGATTGGTGTAGTGGCTGTGGTACTCGGCTGCACATCCGAAGGTCGCAGGGATCGAATCCCGGCCGCTGCATTTCGATGGAGGTGAAATGTTGAGGGCCGTGCACTGTGCCATGTGAGTGCACGTTAAAGAACCTCGGGGGGGGGGGGGGGCGGAATTTTTCCGGAGCCCTCCACTACGGCCTTCTTCATAAGCATTATCTTGGTTTTGGGAAGTAAAAAGCGAGAAATTATTTCTTTCGTGTTTCTCGTGTCTTCTGTTATTTCTTGCCTTGTTGTCCTTTCCTATTTATGCATTTTTCTTCATTTTGATTGTATTTTCTTCTGAGTACTCTTTCTTTTATTATTATTTTGTTCTTATATTTTGGGTGCTCCAGCAGGGGGACATTACGGTTCTTCCTGAACATGATGACTGTTATTATTATTATTATTATTATTATTATTATTATTATTATGAGCCTCTAAAGGTGCGAACCAGAATAAACCGGACAACCAGGATGAGTCTTTAAGCGTATGCCTCTTAAAGAGTACTTAAAGGTGTCGAAACCAAGCACTGGCTAAAAAAATCGCCGAGATATTTTTACTCACGGAGATCGAAGGTACTAAGCGACTCCACTAGGGTAACTGTTGTATACACATGCTACTGAGGAAGGACGAAATCGCACGGTCGTTCGGCGCAGCTGGGGCTCCCTGTTAGAAATCAATTAACCCTAATGGTCGTTTGATGCGGCGCCCGTTTTCGTCTATAGCGAGCAGTCCGCGAACGCTCATGTATGCATGTATGCGTATGACTCCACGCGAACTGCCGAGTGAAGAAGCCGCATCCCCCAAGCAACCGCCGAAAAAGAGCACATCGCGACCAAATCGACTGACTCCTTACGGCTTTGACTTGCACCCGACTCGGCGTGATTCGGGTTTGGCTTGTGGGGTGCTTTACTAGACTCTCTTTCACTAGTACCGTGCAATAGAGCCAAAGCTACGAGGCAATTGAGCACAGAATTCTTCTGATGATGATTATGGTTCAGTTAAGGAAAGGACGCAGCCAATGAAAAGCTAGGTGGCCTTGGCTCATGTCGGGATGATGATGATGATGATGATTGTGGTTCGGTTAAGGACGTTCATTTTTGCAGCCCATATCGGGGGCTTTGCTGAGCGTCTGTGGGGGTAGTGGAATGGGAGTGAAAGAGATTAAAGGCAGAGAAAATCCGTAGTGGAGGGCTCCGAAAATTATGGCTACCTATGGGTTCTTTAACGTGCACTGAAAACGCACAGTACACGGGCCTCTGGCATTCATTTTTGATGGAGGCGAAAATGCCAGAGGCCCATGTACTGTGCGTTGTAAGGGACACGAAATACGGTTTTTCGGAAACGCACCTGCCAGCTGCTCCTGCCAACAGGTGCACCATTTCCTACTCCTCTTTCCTAGGCTGCCGCTGCCGCTGCAGCGCGCACCATTGGCTGGTGACGTGGCGCGGAAGGACACGCTTGACATGCGTTCGCTCTCCTGATTGGCTGAAGAGGCCTGTAGCTTCCACAGTGCTGCATGGCAACATGCTGAAGCAGACCACAGGACAAGGTCTCTCTCAGAGTTAGCCGCTAAACTGTTTGTGTAATGTTTGATTTAAGAAAATTACGAAAGTCATTATGCTAGATTCGCCTTGAGATTGTTAGGAAATTTGAGTTTGCGCTGCTGTTGGCCTAATGCGCCGTGCTCTGTTTTTGCGCTTGTTTACACAGAAAATTTAGAGGAATGGCTTTATTAGCCCAGCTTGTGTAATTGCTGTCAGTTAACGGAATTTCATTTTATGATTTCTTACTTCTTTTGATTAGGAACGCTGAAACGATATTATCGGGTTCCGGGAGATGTTTATGTCAATATTCATGCATATTCAAATTGAAATGAAAACTGAAGTACTGAAAGCGTTTTTGTATAGCTGGAAAGAAAGAATTGAAAAAGAGAACAAAAGTCACATTGCCGCATAGGATTTTAGTGATGCATTCAGGACTTCGGCTTGCAGCCAGTTCTATCTATAGCGTTGGCTCGTGTTTGTTGACTGTTGTCTGACGTCGGCTAATTCTGGCCATATCCGCAATGGTAAAACATTGTGACATTGGTAAAACGTTGGTAAACTTTTTTGAGGGTCATTTGTTTCGTATTTGTAACTGACCATACTAGAGGGCTTGTACATTTGAAAAGTCGACAGATCAGGTACAGCGGTATATGCCTTGCGTTCTCTTAAGAGAAATGCCCGTACCTTTTTAAAAAATGAAAGCTTGTAACCTTTGAGCGCGTTTTTTTTTCTTTGTTTCAGGGAATGTTTAGAAGCGTCTTAACGCGTCATGTGTTTCATGCCTGCCCCACCACTGTAGTCTAATGGCTATATGGTGCTCGGCTGCTCATCCGGAGGTCACGGGATTGAATCCCGCGGCGCGGCTGCATTTCGATAGATGGCGAAATGTTGAGGCCTGCGTACTGCGCGGTGCCAGTGCACGTTATGAAAACGCCTAGGTGGTCGAAATTTCCGGAACCTTCCAGTGGCTTCCACTAGGGTATCATTCGTAATCATATCATGGTTTTGGGACGGACAACCCCAGAAATCAGTCATCAAGTGTTTTCATTTTTTTGAAAAAATGTTTCCTGTTATTTAAGAACGTTTCCTCGCACTGTATATATTTTTCCGATAAGTACTGTACTTCATGTTGATGAAATACAGTACTTGTCGGGAAAAAATATATATAGTGCAAGGGAAAGTTCCTAAATAACAGTTCCTAAACAACAGTGTCCAAGCAGCAGTGCTTGTGGCTTCTTCGTTTGCCGGCGAAGGCACATTTGCAGGCGTCGCGGTCTGGGAGGGGAAAACGATGCCGACTGGAAACGACCTCGTTGGCGACAAGAGATCGCTGAGAAACACGGGGCGCATTACGACAGAGAGAGTACTGGGGGGGAAGGGGTTACAGAAATGGCCGGCGCTATTAGAGCGTCGAACGATCGAGAGAGCGTACGCAGTCGAGTATTACGAGCGCGCATATATATATATATATATATATATATATATATGTGTGTGTTTCTTTTACGGCGGGTCGTTGCTTTGGCGAGAGCACGGTTCTAACGTCTTTTGATGTGTACCGAAGGCGTTCTCCTTCGCTGCGGGAGACAGGAAGTGACTTTCGAGATCACTGCATGAGGCCAATGCGGCGCTGTTTCCTTGACGACTGCAGTATATGCGCCGACGCCGCGTGTTTCCCGGAGCTCCAGAAGCTGCACCTCGCGGTCCTGATTTCTAAAGATGGGCCGTTTGCAAATGAAGACCTTAATGTTCAGTGCTCAGCTAATGAAACGCGATATTTGCAACGCACGACAGCCGATGCTTTCTGCATCACTGCTTTGCGCTGAGGAGCGCATGATGATTCATTATACGGTATTAAATGGATGCCAGTGCCTTCTTGACGCTCTGTGATTCAGTTTGGTCCCTACGTAATCATCTTATTTTTCAAGTTTGTTGCGCGGAAGAATGGACGATCACAGAAGCACAAGGACATCCGCAGTCTTCCTGTGATCGTCCATTCTTCGAGCAACAAACTCGAAAAGTAAGCATGCACCAACTCGCCCAGCAAGAAGCTCTTCTACGCTACCTGTAATCATCTATAGACCCTTTCATGGTTGTAAAGCTACATTTCCTGCGATGCAGCTTGCCCAACTAGTGGCGGCGAAGCCAATCCTGCGAAAAGCTTGAACAAGAACAGTTTGCCTGCGCTCTAAGACATGGAAAATTATGCTGAGCCCTCCTGTTCTAAACACGCACAGAAAACAGGCCTCAGCATGTGCAACTCCAAGTTTGTCAGCATATCAAACAAGACAGCTGTTGCCATTAGTTGAGCAAATGTGTAATGCAGAGAAGCGCACTTACGAATTAAGATGATTGATTGCGGTTCGGTTAAGGAATGGACGCTAATTTCTGCAGCCCATGTCGGGAGCACGGCTAATTAAGCGTCCGTGGGAGTAGGGGAAAGGGACTGAAAGAGATAGAAAGGAGAGAAAAGCCGTAGTGAAGGGCTCCAGAGATTTTAACACGAAAGTGTTTTATGCCGGAGTCCACCAAGAAATCCGTGACGTACTTCCGTAACGGAAGTCGTCTTATGTCCCTTTCGTCGTGTCACTTTCGTGTTAGGCTGATTCCTATGACACAGGGATCAAGCACATTTTGTTTACCATCTGCGTTTCTCTAACGTGCAATGACAACGCACAGTGCACGGGCCTCTGGTGTTTTCGCCTTAATCGAAAATGCCACTGCTGCCACCGCGATCGAACCCACGTCCATCGGATACTCAGTCAAGCTTCCTTCCCTGCACAGCGTCCCCGAGTTAATTGGACGCGGAGTCCGAGGGTTATGATTTGGAGGGATGCAGTTCTATGGTAACGTGCCAACACAGTCTGGCGTAGCCTTAAGTCGCGTGTGGAAGCATGCTCGTGACGGAGTCGCAGCAACTTGTCGGCTGCTGTCGGTTGCACGCGGTGTACGCAAACGCCGATTGTGTCACTGTCGTCCAGCGACTCATACAGTGATTTGATTGATTGTGGTTTGGTTAGGAAAGGACGCTAACTTCTGCAGCCCATGTAGGGAGCACGGCTAAGCGTCCGTGGGGGTGGGGGAAAGGGAGTGAAAGAGATAGAGAGCAGAGAAAGGCCGTAGTGGAAGGCTCCGGAAATTTAGACCACCTGGGGTTCTTTAACGTGCACTGACAACGCACAGTACACGGGCCTCTGGCATTTCCGCCTTCATCGAAAATTCGACCGCCGCGGCCGGGATCGAACCCGCGTATTTTGGGTGGCAGCCGAGTACCGTAACCACTACACCACCGCGGTGGACCAGTGATTTCGGCAATTCTAGATGCGAAGCAGTTTATAGTCGGGGCTATCACTCCCTCCCTCCCTTCATCCATCCTCCGTGTGGTGTCCACACCCGCACTGCGCATGCGCATCTTGCTCCCCTCCTCTCCTTGTCTCAGGTTGGCGGCAGGTTGTGGCGATGTTGCCATCCCCTGATAAGCTTTTGTCGCGTGGCGCTCGCGTTTCCTCGAAGCCACTCCGAGGTAGCTTTCCCGAGGGGCACGAGCCGTGACGTCATTGTCAGCCCGCTGCAGCGCAGGGGATGGCATCGGTGTTCCCGCGGTGGCGCTACCTGGTGGCGAGGACACGCGGGACCACGGGGAGTGGTCCTCGCTCTCTTGGGCTTGGGACGTTGTCGTGCGCCGTCGACGCTTGCGCGAGCGGTGGTGACGGGCTTCGCTGGGACGATCATGCGGACGCCTTTCCCGTTCTCCTATTTCGCCTCCGTTCACGAGACACATCTCGCGAGCAACATAGGCTTAGTTTTCCGGTACGGGCGAACACTACTCGCTCGGGTATCCCATTGCGGTGACTCGAACATCGTCGATACTTCCGCATGGTGGTTACATTAGCATTTCGCTCTGTATAATTTGGCTAGCGTGCTTACTCTATGTAGAAGGTGCAAATAAATGCTCCCTTTGTTGGTGCGCACTGAGGTGTACTGCGTCACTTTGTGGAAAGACCCCTCGAGGTTGGTGGCAAATGTGCAACACGCGGTATGAAATGTACTTTAGAGTAAGGGCGTAAGTTTGCAGGAAGGGATGGTCAGAATGGAATGCGCGTTGGTACACAACTAAAGAGCATAGATCCGTATATTAAAGTATTGAGGGACCCTGCTACTAGTGACCCTGATTCGAGAGGGGTTCTACCGACCATCCATCCATCCGTCCGTCGGTCCGTACCGCTTTTGCGCTGTTGCAGAGCTAACTTCACAATCGTCACCACTCTTCGAAAGCGGCTTTTTCTGCAGCTCGAAGCGTCACACTCGCTTGCGTTCACGGGTGTTGTGCGACACGTGCTTGCTTGGCGCCGACACGCCCGTACGCGCACTTCATTTCGTAGGCGTCATGCGTGCAACTTTAGGCGCGGGTGGGTCGCCGTAGAGGAATGTACCCGACCAAGGCCGTCTGCCGCTCAAGTAGACGACAACTCCGTGACGACTTTCTCTCATTTTTTTTTAAATTTAAGAACTCACCCCGCACTTCGTGCGGTAAACAACAAACCTCCGCATGCCGAACGCCCGCAGTCATCCGCCCAGGTTGGAGCGTCGGAATGGCCGGCAACGCTACATTTGTGACGACTATCGTAGGGGTGACATCCCGGCCCGCCGTGGTGGTCTTGCTGTTATCGTGCTTAACTGCTGGAACGAGTGGCACGGGTTCGATCCCGGCCGCCGTGGTTGCATTTTCGCCTCCGTCGAAAATGCTGTTGGCCCGTGTACTGCGAGTTAGCAGTGCGTGTTAAAGAACTGCATATGTTCGAAATTTCCGGAGGCTTCCGCTACGAACGGCGTGCCTCTTATCCACGTTGTGGTTCTGGCACGTACAGCACGATAAGCTATTGAAGAGATGCCACCACGCATATTGTGAGACTGCCCTCGTTACAAATGTCACTCGCATTCGCTCTAGCTCTTCTAGACCGCTGGCGGATATCTGGAAGTCCTTCTGGAGTGTAGTCCTCGCAAGTCATCGTAGCTTAATGTGAGGAAGGCATCGTTGAAAAATTTCAAGAGACTACAAATCTGCGCAAGCTGCTGTACACTATTTGCTTTTTTTTTAAGACTGGGCGTAGCCGCTGCTAGCGTGCGCCCCGCAGTAGGCGAGTTGAGGAGGAACATCACTGGTATGGAGGAACGAGACACAAACAGACCCATATTAGCTGCCGTCGTGATAGGTGCTTCGCTTAATGTATGGTATGGATGACTCCATGATGACGCATTGGCTGATCCAGAGGCGTGACCCCGGGGCTGGGCCTGTCCCCAAGACAGGTAGATGCTTCAACCCCTGAACGCATCCGTCCCACTTAGCTCCTCCAATTCCTGAGATGTGCTTGTTGTTGACGGGCTTAGAAGAGACGCACCTCGACTTTGCGACTGCTATAATTCACCACGTGCCACTCTTCCCATCACTTTTATTTACTTTTTTTTCTTGGCGGTGCGCCATATTGAACTGGAAAGGCTGACCCCTGGGGCTACCCTGGATGCGCTCCTGTTAGGAGGCAGCCTAATTAGGGGTACAATGCCAAAGAAAAACCGTTTCAGGAACCCTTTGAGTGGAACGGCGTGAGCAGGGGAAGCGAAATTAAGGAGCATGGAAACAATGACGTACGAAAGAGGCAGAAAGGAAATAAAGAAATGAACCAAGCAGAAGGAATTGCGTAACAAAAGTGAGCAGGCAAAGTCCAGCGATGACAATAATCCAGTTGTACGGCTCACTAAACACCGGTTCCTCTAAATAAAAGAATAAACAGCGTTTCGAGAACAGTAACTTTCTAAAGCTCCGCTCCCGGTAAGCTTGTCGTCGAAAAAGGGTCGACACAGTTTTCAAGCGCACGAGCGAATAGCCGGCGGGCGCGCTTGTGGATCAATGGGTACAGCCGTTGGTGTCAACGCCAATGCCCGTATACGGTATCTATCGATCTCGGATATTTAAATAGTCTCTACAAGTATCGGTACAGCACAGGCGGAGGCTTTTACGTGTGTGTGTACGCTTTTGGCTTCGTTCGGCCCTAGTGACTTCCGCTTCCTGCGTCGTGGCCCCTTCGCAGCTACTCGATCACGGTAGCCCATTGTTCT
Organism: Hyalomma asiaticum; assembly: GCA_013339685.2. Taxonomy (NCBI): domain Eukaryota; kingdom Metazoa; phylum Arthropoda; class Arachnida; order Ixodida; family Ixodidae; genus Hyalomma; species Hyalomma asiaticum. Next base: position 27,358,680 of record CM023490.1, on the reverse strand, counting down.
ATTGACTTTGACAGGACGGGTGCAGAAAGGTTTCCAGTATAGCAGGGGTGGAAATAGCAAATGCAGTCACGGCAATGCATATTCTAAAAAATAGTTGAGGAGGAAATGGCCTGCTCAGGAGTGGTAATCCGTTGTTTGGTAAAATGTCTTGTTCTTGGTAGAATGTTTTGGTGAAATCTTTGAGGATCTTTCTTTGCTGCTTCTTCAATATGTTTTCGATGGAGGCCGTTGTAGTAGAGGTCCACGTAATGTGCGCTTTCAGGGCACCCTGAAAAACCCCAGGTGGTCGAAATTCCAGAACCTTCCACTACCACGTGACTCAAAATGATGTCTTTGCTTTCCTTCAAAGTGGTGTCATGACAGTTACGTGACTAGGCGACTGAAGAGCATGACAAGCGGAAGAGAGCGCGACGAGAATGGGATCAGGCATCGATATCGCGTTCAACTCTTAAGGCCAAGCTTTGAAGGTCCCGCAATTTTTGCACGCAAGGGCACTAATTAAGATTATTGCTATTATTTTTTACGCATCCATTTCACAGTCGCTATCGCCAATGTGAAAGCGTTATTTAACTCATTGAACACCCTCCCCCCATCCAAAAAAAAGAAGAAAAATCTGGCGCAGTTCTGCGGCGGCGTTAACACGAATTGTATAATCGAAAGGTCAAGCGACCAAGTGGTAACGTTTCTGACGTTGCAGCGTACGGTGTGAAGCCGTCTGAAGGCGTCAGCCGTGATGTCATCGGAGGACGTCAGGAGTGACGACAGTGCGACATATCAACGTTACAAGAAACTCCAACTGTTGCCAGATTTGACAGATCATGATAACGTCATCGCAACGTGTCATTTGTGATGTAATCACACGGCGTAACTAGTGACAATATGCGATGACGTAATAACGCTAAAGAAAACTCCAAATGTTATATTTTTTTCAAGGGGTTCCTGCAGACAAAGATAAAACATAAAGTCGTTGTTTACAGAAAAGTTTTCGTGGCCTAGGCTGGAATCAAGCCCCGGGTCGCCAAACAGGCATGCCATCACAGCTCTGCGCGCAATAAAGCTAACCAGGAGCTAGCCTCCTGGTTAGTTCAGTGGGTGGGGTGACCGTCCCGGCCGGACAGACATTGGTCCCAGTTTGTCCCCGGACCAGGACGAAAGGGACAAAAAGCTGCTAAAGTGGATGTTTGGGCGCAAGCTCCAAGTAGAAGCACAAGCGCGGCGGGTGACTGGGCAACGAGAGACTACACGTTTGTCGCTCTTTTTATGTCTCTCACGAAACGTGGTTGGAATAGAAGAGAGCTTCACGGAGCGATAACGGGGACGATCCGACGGAACGTATCGTTTACTCCAAGGTTCTGCGTTGCGTGAAAATATTTTTTTGTTTGTACATCGGTTGTTGCCGTAGTCTTGAATTTTGTTTGTTCGACCAGATCTGATTTCATTCGCGATTACGGACCGCCCAATTTTCTTTTCTTGGGTTGCAGTTCTAGTTTTCTTAAAAGATTGTTCCCGTGGAACGTTTTGCAGTTATATACCGAGCGATATGATCAGGAGAGCGCTGATACGTGTAGACAGACAGACAGACAGACAGACAGATAGATAGATAGATAGATAGATAGATAGATAAATAGATAATAGATAGATAGATAGATAGATAGATAGATAGATAGATAGATAGATAGATAGATAGATAGATAGATAGATAGCCATGACAGCATTTATAAGTCGGCAGATGTTACACGCTCCGAACTAGAGGCCCACGTGCTTGGTCTTTAGCGACCGCAGCATTTTCTAAATGAGATAAAATAAAATGAAAGAAAGAAAGGAAGAGATGATAGAAATAGAAAGAAGGAAGGAAGGAAGATAAGAAAGTAATAAAGAAAGGAAGAAAGAAATAAGGAAGGAAGGAAGGAAGGTAAAAAAATAAGGAATGCCGGAAGGAAGATAGGAAAGAAATAGAATCAAGGAAGGAAGGAAGGTAAGAAAAAATAGAAAGAAGGAAGGAAAAGAAAATAGAAAAAAGAAAGGAAAATAAGGCGGCTGCATTTCCATGGAGGCGAAATGTTGAGGTCCATGTACTGTGCGTTGGTAGCACACGTTAAGGAACCGTAGGTGGCCGAAATTCCCGGAGCCCTCCGCTACGGTATCTCTAACAACCATATCGCGGTTTCGGGAGGTAAAACCCCAGAAATCAAGTCGGATCCTACGGTCAACGGCCTTCCCAGATTCGAATGGCCCCTAATTTTTTTCTCTACACTCTGCGTGCTAAGGAACAAAGCTGTGCAAATGACCAGCAGCGTTTACTCGACAGTGTTACAGATTAATGGATCTCATTCGATATTCAGCGGTAGGTGAAATCCATTCGAGCTTGCAGCCTGTCCACGAGAAATACGGCTGCTAAAGTTTCGACGAGTAAACCCCGAAGACTGATAGTTCGCGCCAACCGACTGGCTTCGTTGCGCTTTCTAAATCACGCGTTTCGAAAGCGCCAAGGCACGGGAAATAGTGCGGTGGTTCGGTTCGGCCGATAAATTAAAAGAAGGTGTTCGGTATAGCTTGAGCCCGTAATAATAAATGAAAAGAAAAAATAATAAAGCTATCGCAATCTTGGGAAAACGAAGCTGTCTTTCGCAACCCGATCGAAACGCTGGTGACAGTCTTGCGCGTTGAATGCTTTCGTCTTTGCGAAATGGCCTGCAGGTAACTTTCGGTTGCGTCGCGTTGCGCTTGTCTGGAGGAAACGGCTAGCTAGAATCCTAGAGTTGCGAAAAAACAGCCGATCCGTTCGGGAAACAGCCGTTGCGTCAGGAGAGGAAACAGCGGTCGCTGGACTCCGTTGCATCAGGCCTCGTCGTGTCGTCGCAGTCGGCAGAGGTCCTCGACCGGCAACGAGAGTGCCAGGAACTGTGCTATAACATGCACCTATTATGCGTCCACGGCTTCGAGGCTAAGTGGAAACGACACGATAGCTAATGCTAAGCTACATGTTGTGTGCGGGACAGTTTTTTCGCGTTCGTGCGCATAGCGAGCGCTTTGCTTCTCCTGCCCATGAAGTCGTGTTTTCGTCTGGTGTTAGGGAGTAGGTAAGGCTGTCATGGGTAAACTGGGGTGTACCTTTGGCTATCGTTTTTTTGTGTACCTTCCTTCCTTTCGCTCGTACTATCTCTGTTCGGCTGTGAGACTCTCTCTTCGGTCTGGGGGTTCTTCCATTCATTCAGTTGTCCACTATCTATCTATCTATCTATCTATCTATCTATCTATCTATCTATCTATCTATCTATCTATCTATCTATCTATCTATCTATCTATCTATCCTATCTATCTATCTATCTATCTATCTATCTATCTATCTATCTATCTATCTATCTATCTATCTATCTATCTATCTAAATGGAGTGTACATCTAATATGTATATTTCACCATGAAGCGCGACTTCACGGCGGCGCGCAGTTTTCTTTAAAGGGCTGTTTCACCGCATAGCGATTGATGCTGCAGCGATACCAGCTTTACAGGCAGCTTGCATGCGGGAAAACACGTCTGTTCGACTCGAATGCACTTCGAAACTTCGTAAAGTATAAATTACGTGTCAAAGCAAACTTAAATATAGTACTTTGCGCAGAAAGCTGCGTAGTTGATTTTGTCAAGCCGCTATAATAGCGGCTTTTTTTCCCCCTGTCCGACCATTTATGTAATAAAGATGAATGCGAAATAAAGGATTGGATTGGATTGGATAGTTCGCACAAAAGTGAGTGTAGTGCATGCAATTCATTATTTCTTCGAAGAATCCAGGTAGTTCGAAGATTCGCCGCAGATAGCATAATGCGCCATGCTCGAATCTCTCTCTATCTCTAACACACACACACACACACACACACACACACACACACACACACACACACACACACACACACACACACACACACACACACACACACACACACACACACACACACACACACACACACACACACGTGGCCACATGTACGCGGCTATTTCACTTCAGGTTTTCCCGAAATATTTATTGTTGCTTCAGTAACTTGCAAAACGAACTATGTTACAAGAAGCGTCATTTCACAAGTAACAAAGAGGAGCGTAAAAATATCGATTTTGAGTGAAAAATGCTTGGAAAATATGTTCATGCGTGACTGTACTCTGATTGCAGAGAAAGCGCGAGTTTATCAACGGTGTCGATAACGCGAAGCCTTTCTTTTCTTTTCGTGTGCGTGTTGTTCAGCGAGCAACATCGATTTCAGCAACCCAAGGCATGCTGTTACCGTGACCCTTCGATCGAGACATAGCCATTAAAGGCGTAGTTGTGGGTATATACACTTACTAACCTGACTAGCTGTACGGGTGGTTCAGAGGTGCAGTCGCGAAATTTTTATTTGCAGCGCCATTTCACGGATAGAGTTAAGCAGGAAAACAAAGTTACCACTAAATTTAGAAGCCCACTGGAAAATGTTGTGGGCAGGGTGCCTCTGAAGAATCAAATGAATGAAATATGTAACAGCACATGCAATGGGGATACCATGCCCAAGAATGCATAAACGATTAGTATTAAATCTTGGCGCGTTTTCGGAATTCCATATGATGCTTGCTTTCACGAAATGGAACGTCGAAAGGGCCCGAATTGGCCCTTGTGGCGTCGAAATATCTTATACGTATATGCAATCGTTGCGATTAGATAAGATGGTGATAACGGGTACGTTGTATGCTCTGAACGTATCTTCTCAACGGAACGGTACTTTTGGAATGCGTGATACTATTTTTAATGTAAGAACTTTCCAATCATTATCTTGCTGTCGCAATCGCGTGGTGGCCCAGTGTTAGTGGCGTGTGACACGAAATTCCGATAAGTCTAATGCAGTGCAATGACTTGAAAACCGTTGCCCTAGATTAAACTTCGTTTTTGCCCGCTCCAAATAAAACTGCCACGCGAACGCACATCTGAGCTAGAACGCAACAGGGATAATTAGAGCGACTTCATTCTCATGCAAGTACTCGATGCAACAGATCGATGATATCGGTTGCTCGCTGCACGCTAGCGCCGTCTAGTGCTGTAAGCGGACACCGCGGGTGCCTCCCCCCCCCCCCCCCCTCTTTAACTAGTGTACGCCCAATTTCCCTCGCCACTTTTACCCCTGGAGACCTGAAATCACTCGAGCATTAACTCCCGACTCCAAGGGGATCGAACACAGTGCGATGAGCTAGGATGCCTAATTTCGGAAACGGAAGGGAACACCCGTTGCCTGAACGCGCCGTTTGACGCGCACGTCGCGCCATCTATCCAGCGCTTCGCTTACACGCTAGAGCGACGCGCTGCGTCATCTGCTCGCAACAGCGCGTCGTCTGCTAATGGTGGAAGCAGTGCGCACGCGCGTGGCTTCGTGGAGAGGGCGAAACTAGCAGACGCAACGCCTCGTTAACTCCTGCGTTCGTCGCACAGGTGGCAGCACCTACCCGCTCCGTGAGGGCGCCGGATTCGTCGACCCTCATCGATCCAATTAACCTTGGAACGAGCGGCTGTGGCGGCGGCGGCAATTTTGTCGTCCTCCGGACCGTGGTTGCTTGTCTTTGTTTTGGTGGTTCCCGGCTGTTTGCGCAGCTTCTGCGCCATCTTTTGCTTGGGCGCGTTTTTGTTTCGTGGTGGCAACCTCGAAAACCCTTCGAGCGTGGAGGGCCGGAAAAACAGAAGGGAGGTCCGGCGAAGGAGCACCAGCTTCACGGAGCCTTGTACGGCAACAAATATAAACAAAAACGAGTCCGAACTTGGTCGTGCGTTTTTACGGTTTGCGTCGTAAAAGTAGAACAAGTAAATAGAACGAAAAAAAAAGTGTGCTGATAAGAAATATAGAGACACGTAGAAGACAGCGTGTATGACTTGTTTACCTGTCTTAGCTAGGCATGGGTTGAATTTTTCGCACTGATCCTTTAGTTCGCAGCGGAGTGTCAGCGCACAGATCTCAAGGAATGACATGCGACACCCCCTTAAACAAAGAACTTTGCGATGCGTGTCAAAAAACGCCATGTGACCATGTCCTGACGTCATCGCGCGACGTAATTATGACGTCAGAACATACGGTTACGGGATAAAGTCATGGTGACCTCAGTAATGACGCTATGACGCATCTCCGTTTGATGTCACATTTCTCAGGGAAGTTCCTGATTAAGAAAAACCCAGTTCATGGCTTTCGAAAGAGAAATTCGTGCTTCCGGCAGGGATCTAACGCGGACTCCTTCAGGTGTCAAGCACGCGCGCTTCGATTCGTGAATTGCTGCTTTTCACTGCGGCTGACCAATCTTATGTCCATTGCCGGCATGGTCGCATATGACTCGTCGCTGGCATGTGGCTTACTAAAGGTGTTTTCGTTTCCAGTACATGTAAGGAGAATTGCGTCTCTGGAATATTTATTTCAAAGTCTGTTTCACCGCACAGCCGATGCATGCTGCAGTGATACCAGCTTTACAGGAAGCCTACATGCTGGAAAACGCGCCTGTTCGACTGGAATGCACCTCCAAACTTCGTAAATTATAAATTATGTGTCAAAGCAAATTTGAATACAGTACTTTTCGTTACGTTGTCCGCACAAGTCAAAGGTGTTACTCAAAGGTGTTTTATTTGTTCTGTAGTACATTGACGTCAACACTGCACTTGCAACGTCTTTGAGTTAAAAGAAAAAGCCGCAGGCGTCTGAATGTTCTTTTAGGTGACGTTGCGGTCTCTAGCCTGTGTTACATTAGGGTCACGCGTAAATATACTGTCTGCTTGAACTCCAAACAGCATCTTTCTATCTCTACCTACACCTGAGCTACGGCACTCTCCCTCGCGATCCCTCCTTTCCTCTTCATATCTCGGGAAGGTAGTTGGCACGAGTCCGACCAGTTGTGAGTTCAAGCGCTCAGGCGTAGTGTCTACCACCGTGCCAAACGACAATTTGCGCCTTTTCCTTCTACTTCCTCACGGTTAAGGTGCAGAAATTAAGAGACAGTCTGCAATCAGTATGCGCTATGTGATCATGTCGAACTGATGTGTGAACGTTTGTAACTTATGAATTTCTCCTTTAATGGACAGTTGTACGGGAAAAGTGACCCTATATGTTGTGATGTGATATGTGTGTCCGTGCCCGAGTGCTTGTATTGATTAACTCTGATGAACTGTACGTAACTTTGTGATGTAAGCCACCCTGTAACAGAAGAGGAGTAGCCGGCGCCGCACGTGGGCGCGAAACTCTCCTTCAATTACATTTAGTAAAAAAAAAAGAAAGTAGCAAGAAAATACCACCGTTCAATCGTCGAAAGCTGCTGTGAGCATGTCATCCGAATATTAGTGTACTATAGGCAGCAGGGAACTTGCAATTTGCTTTCAAAACACACCTGGAAAGCACTAACTATTCATTAAACAAAACATGTCATAACTGTCATGGACTAGCAATAACAGGAATAACTACCACTGGCCGATACCCGTGTGCAGTTGCCGTGGATGCCGTGGGATGGCGCCACGTCCATGTAGCCGCTGTTATAAAGCGAAATTCAGTAAAGAAGAAGAAAAATGCACATGCTGTGAGGAAGATAGGGAAACGACGGAGCATGTTCTGATTGAGTGCGGGAATATCCACCCAGGTGTACGTTTGGGCACTACCCTACATGAAGCCTTGGGTTTTAGGGAGAACAGTGGAAAGCTGAACATACCCGCGATTCAAATAAGTAAGAGACTGTTAAAATACTGGTGGCAGAAAACTAGAGAGAACGGACAAAATTAACTATAGGGAAAAATAAGGACTTTCTGCCATAAGGGGCAGAGAACTGGGCTATGAATTTCCGTTTTTGCTATAAATCGATTTGAACAAATCGCAAGGTACGATTTAAAACAGGGAATGTTAAAAGGCATAAGGACAATTTGAAGAGAGAAGGGAAAAAAAGCAAAAGTTCTTAAAATTTTTTACGAGCCTGGTGGCGCACACGTCACAACTCCGTTACAAAGGGGACGCTCATAACATCCATCCATCCACTGTGTCCACAAGCCTGTCACTGCGGAAGCGCGAATACGTTCAAAAGAGATAGAGAGAAGAGAAAAAAGATGTTCAAGATCATGACGGGCGCTTGCATGGATCCCCCCCTCCCTTTTGTTGTAGCTTCCAGCGTGCACATTGCCACGAAAGGAGGGTGAACGCCCTCGGAAGTACGGTGGGATTCCCCTCAAACTTGACGATGTAACTTTCGCTATTATGAAACCGATTGGAATGAGTGGAATAACTTAACCAATATGAGTTTTTTCGCTGCACACGATTCGGGAGGTGATAACTGGTCTGTCAGTCGAGAATTTCTCGTAAAAACGTTGCAGGACCCCCTTAAGAGTCGTAAGGGCGAAACCCATGACCTTTGATATTGGAACCCTGGACCTAGGGGCTGCAACCATGAACTCCTGGCAGTCGAACATTCCTTGAACGTAATTTCGTATGGGCTGTAAAGGTTAAAATTTATCACCTTTGGCTCATACTCGCATATCTGTTGTAGATATCGTTAGTCGCAACGTAACTGGCGGGCATGCCATGTTATTGATGCAATGGCCTAAGATATGGTTGACAGGAACCGTTGTCTTGTCCTAGTTCGCGATCCTTATGAGACATTACTTTTCCGCGAAAAACACGCACACAAAGAAAGCAACACAGATAACAAGATGGCCCCTCCACGGTGGTCTAGTGGATATGACACTAGGCTGCTGATCCGAAGGTCGCGGGATCGAATCCCGGCCACGGTGGCTGCATTTCAGTGGAGGCGAAATGTCGAGGCCCGTGTACCGTGCGATGTTAAATGCACGTTAAAGAACCCCAGGTGGTCGAAATTTTCGGAGACCTCCACTACGGCGTCTCCCACAATCAAATCGTGTTTTTGGAGTGTAAAACTTCATAAATCAATGAAGAGACACAATGTGCTAATGCCGAGGCACGAATTGTTAGCTCCGCTCATGTTGTGTCTGTGTTCGTTTTGTTTGTGTCCGTGTGTTTTACACGGCTAAGAAATGTCTCTAACGACCTGTGAATCACATAAGTGATACGTTTACACTCTTCCATGTCAGTTTCAGGTACATACCAAACGAACGAGACCCGAGTTTTTTTTTTTTTGACGAATTTTTTCCTACAAACCGTTTCGCAAGGGTCTTCAAGGACACGATGGGCAAAAGCTCCGCTATGTGTGCCTTATGTCGCTAGCAGCTATCGCCATAAAAATATTAATCCCTTCTTACTCTACAGTGAAGGGGGGATTACGTTTAATCAACGGCGGGCACCGCGCTACGTTCGTCGACGCATGTCCAAACCCGTAATGAAATGTCCCCGTTCGGAGCACTATACTACAGCCTGAAAGTGGCGCTGAGTTTGAGAAGCGGGGCTTACGGAAGGTCATTTAGCCGGAAACTAGAGCCCGCTGCTTCATTAAGCGCCGCTCGGTCTTTGCTCGACTTACCAAGTGGAGGCGACCGAGGCCAAAATCGCTTGTGACGGCGTTGATCCGTGAACTAGGGGCCATTTTCTGGCAATCGAGGGTGCAAGCGTACACGTCAATGTGACGCGTTCGCACATGTTTTTCCAGCTGCCCTAAGTAAACGCTACGCTTAGCGACGCGCTATGTGGCGGCCATTCGCCGCCTGCGATTACGCCTCCGTACGTAGGCGTAATGGCCTGTAGGGGGACGTCTAGGATCTAAGTGGCTCGAGGTCGTTGGTGGTTCATCGGGTAAGCTATCTTGTCGCCCCTGGCAGAGTTAATCAGTTTGTCTGTGACTACGTGTAGCTCAGTGTATACCCGAGTAGTGCGCAGCTTGAAATGGCAACACTGATGTTTGTGTTTCACGGCGACAGTGATTATCTTGCTATGAGCTGAAGCATACAGTGCACGTGTCGATCATCATCATCATCATCATCATCATCAACAACAACAACAACAACAACAACAACAACAACAACAACGAAAACAAGTCATCCACTGGCGTTACCGGCATGATCAGCGCCCAGTGGAAGGCAAACGCCTCTGCCTTATTTCTCTATTTCTCCGATTAAAGCGGCCTTCTGCGAACTGTATTGAATTTTGGTGTTGAATGCTTGTTACTTTCGTTATATTTTTTATTTCATACCTGTAAATATGTCATTATTACCATTAATGTGCTGAGTAACTCCCCTCTCTGTGATGTCTTATGGCGCGGAAGGTACTGTGATAAATAAATAATAAATAAATAAATAAATAAATAAATAAATAAATAAATAAATAAATAGCTGTGGCCAAGTTATCTCCGCAAAAGTCTTGATCTCGTTTACCTACGAAACTTGTTGCCGCCCCCTAAATAAATAAATAAATAAATAAATAAATAGCTGTGGCCAAGTTATCCGCAAAAGTCTTGATCTCGTGTACCTACCAAACTTGCTACCGCCCCCTGCTACGCATACCTCCTAGGAGTGCAGTCCGCGTAGTATACAGTGCTAAAGCTCCCTACTACATTTTGACGTCGCTGCTGTAGCCATCATCGCCGTCGCCGTCACGTCCGGAAAAAATCGCATAAGCGCCGAAATCGCGCATCGCATGCTGACGGAAAACAGGGTATAGTCCAAGCACTGTCAAGGTGAGGCTGAGCAATATGGATGCTTAAAGCGCTACTTTTAACGCACGCTTGTTCACGTGATCAGGCGCATGCTACAGAAGGAGAGCTTGCGGGCTTTCTTTTATTCCTGCCGTGGCTACAGCACATCGCTGCCTGCATGGTTGAGTACATACATGGTCTGCGCTGCGTCGTATCGCACCGTCGTCTTACGAACACCGTAAAACTATTACTTACGATGCATGCGTTACCTTACGAAGAAATAAAATCAGTTGATGTGGCGCCCGGTCTTGTCTACAGTGTTCTGCCCTTGTTTTTTTTTTTTCGCCTAGTATTTCTTCCAAATATGTGACCGATTAGCTCAAGCTAGCTTAGCTAGATAAGCTGCTGACCCGAAGTACGTGGGTTCTGTCCTGCCAGTGGCGGTCGCGTTTCGTTGGCGGCGAAATGCTGCAGGACAAGAACAACAATTACTACTACAACAACAACAAAAGGAATTTCTGGAAAGCTTTTGTTCTCTTGCGGCCTCGGTCTCTATCTTCTGTGAGGAGCGAGCAGGCGTCGGCCGAAGACGTGTTGGACAACACTGAAATGTTTGATTGACCGCTTTGTTTTTATCCCTGCCTATCGCGCTTGGTGCGGCCGCTCAGACATACAAGGGTGCAAGAGCTTTCGAAACATAAACATGAATGTGAAGCGATTTTTTTTGGTTTATGGGAGGGGGTCACGTCATGTGTTTCGATACCAACAAGCGAACAGCGCCATATGAGAGGATGCATCACGCGAAGTGATTTGATGAGCGCTCCGACGTTTAAGTGTGTTCGAAATGGCGACATCGGAGTGTGTACTCATCCTTGAAAGTCAGTCAAGAAGGCGAGTGTTTATTGACACCTCGACATTTTGGTTTTTTTTTTCCGTCTGGTTTTGTAGTTTTGTGTGACGTCTCGTCAATTTTGGTGGGCCCATGCGAGTTGAGTGATTGGTGGTGGCACACTGAAGTACCGAGAGTGAGGCTCTCACGACTGGGGCGCTCTGACATGTTCTTTTATATCCAGTCTCGCTTAAGTAAATGGCGCCTTCGGGACGCTAAGAACCCAGCCCGTAAAGTACTATTATGTTCGGTAAACAATTCAGCCGTTCTTCCAAGTGGTCTCCTACGTCACCTCGAGGTCGTCCGGATCGACTAGTCTTCCGAGACATGACAGATAGCGTTAACTGCACGTCGATGAGTTTTAATAAGTCTGTTTTTGATGGAGTGCTGTGACCGCAGTGACTTGCTATATTGGACATAGATGCGGTAGCGAACATCCACAAAAGTCTCTGCGATGCCACATCAGAAAGAAAGATAATTAAGCCACTCTTTCAGAAAAGTTATCTAGAATATTGTTAGTGAGAGCATTTCTTTCCGTAAAGAGAGCTACATTAAGTTCGTGCTTCAGATGTCAATGTTTCTCTCGCCGAAATCCTTGATTGGTGGCAACTATGAACCGAACATTTTTGCGGACTCGGTATTTTTTTTTATTGAAGTTCATTCGAACTTCAGTATTAGCCTTATATGAGTGTTGCTTATTTCTCTTTCTGTTTGTTGTGTCTTGATTTCTTGTGTATATTCGAATTATTGACTAGTTTCATACATAGCGTGCAATACTGCAGTGGCTATAGCGTGACTTGCAGCGGCTACGTTCGCACCAAGAAATCTTTCGATGTTTTCAGCAGTTATCGCTCTTTAACTTGTTCTTTTTGTTCTTTTTTATGATGCTTTATTTGTTTGTATTGACTTCAAGAAATAAGGTAAGCGTATGCATTTGCATTAAGAACGTTCAAAAATGGTGAGGTGATGTAGACGCCCTGGCAACGTCATTTGATGAAAGAAGAGCTGAGGAGTTGCAGCTGTTATTTCAAAACCAAACTGTGAATTCTCTGGTGCCTTGCAGTGCAGCAAGATTTGTACATGCTGCCTGTAGTACTGAATGGCATCTTCTTCTGGCTACGTTCAAAAAGTGTTGCAGGGTCCTTTCAATTGTGAGGACGGCTATTTACTTAACCCGAGAAGCATTCGAAACTTACTCGATATTCGATTCGATCCGCTTCCGCCTCTCTTCGATTCCTATTCGATCCGCTCTCAAAAAATCACTCTTCGCACATTCCCTAATTGCAACCACACTCAGTGACCACGCGTCACGCGGAAATGCGAATTTGAATAACCGATAACTTGCGCACGCGCGCCACAGCTTTGCACGCTTCTGTATGAAACGAAGACTATAGTCTGTTTCAGAAGTTCCGTGCAGCACTGTGGGAAGCTACAGCCCTCTTCGGCCAATCCGGAGTGCGAAAACTTGTTAAACATATCCTTCCGCGGCTTGTCATCTGCCAATGGCGGGCGCTGCAATGGCAGCTGCAGCCCTGGGAGGAGGAAGACGAAGCGGAGTGTGCGTGTCGGAACAATGGCATTTCGTCTCGCTTCGGAAGAATTCTGCGCTCGATGGTCTCGTAGCCTTGGCTCTGCTGCACGGAACTAGTGAAACAGACTATAGGGACAGCCACATTTTTACCGTACTTTGTTTTCGTTATGAAGTTCTCGCTTACATCATCGATCCTCGTTTATATGGTTTTGTTTATTTCATATTTTCCTTGTTTCTTTCCTTTCTTTCTTTTTTCTTTTTGTGCACGCGTACTGCGGTGCCGCACGTGATGTGTGTACAAGGTGTCGGAGGCCGACCCTCAGGAGAGGCCAGAGTGGCACGGCCGAGTGGCGGAGTTTCGACCACGGCCGCCCGGGGTCCGACGAGGAGAACGAACACGACGGCGACCAGGCCGTCGAGGAGAGTCCGGAAGAGGTCGATCCAGGGTTCGTGTCTAATGACGCTCGTCTTTTTTTTTTTCCGCTGCAAATACGACTATACCATTAATGGGCTATAAAACCATCAAAAGGACAAAGTTTGAACGAGTCGGTAAGCGTCCATAGTCAGAAGAAGAGGCGCGCAAGACACGGACACAAGGGGAAGAAGTGAACAACACGAACGCTTCGTGTTGTTCACTTCTTCCCCTTGTGTCCGTGTCTTGCACGCCTCTTCTTCTGACTAGAAAGCCGTGCTTACTTCGCTTATTGAGCAGCCTCCTCCGCGTCTGATTGGACGCGCTTGTCGACTTTGTGGCTCTGACGGAGGAAGAAAAGTAGATGGCCTCACGTGACAGTCAATGGCAAGTCCCGATGTCCTCCGACGCCGTCCCTCCCACTGTGGGGACCTTGTGTGCGGGTGACTGTTGGGTATGATTGGGCCCACGTGATTGCCCGACCCACTTGACGATGTTTGGTACGTGGTTGCTTTTAGTGGCGCCTGTCATTCGTGGCTGGTTGCCTGGCCCTGCGTGAATCTAGCGCTAGCCTACCACACGCGGCCGGGGGCCCTATTTCCCCATGATTACTGTCATGAAACAGTTTATGACTAGCCTTCAAAGCTATCACGTGATGCCATCTGATAGCTTTTCTCTTCCTCCATGTCGGCGATTGTGGTTGATCTTTCTTTTCCACGGCGCATCGGAGAAGACTGGGGGAGAAAGAACTTCGTTACGAAGCGAGATTCATTAGCTGCGAAGACAAATTACTTGCTGTGGGAAAGCAGCGCGAAGACGACGGAACACGTTTCAGTTCGGTGCGGAGATATCAAGCCGAACGTTGGTTTGCGCGTTGACGTGCAAAAAGCCTTAGGATTTCTGGACGGCACGGGAACGGTAAACAGGCCCAAGAACGCCGTGGGAACGGTAACGGGAACGGTAATATAGCGGCACGGGAACGGAACGGGAACGGTAAACAGGTCAGCTAAGACGGTCGGAGTATTGGTGTCAGAAAACTGGGATAAAGACCAACAACATTGTAACATGAAAAAGGTTACCATGGAGGACAGAAAAACTAGGAGGCGACGTCATCTGATTCCGCTATCTTCGGCAAGCCAACCACCTCTGACTCCAGTGCGTGGTACATCTCGAGTTAGATGATGCCATGGAGGAAGGAAAGAAAAAAAAAAGGTAGGAGAGGACGTCACGTGGCAGTCGTCAAGCCTAGTAATCAAAAAGTTAAAGGAGAGTGTAAGGTCGCGCTTGCCGTGACACCCCACCCATTTTGACTGACACCTTTGTCAGTCGGAAAACTGCACCGTCACCCCCTGCGCTAGCACATGTGTCGGGTAAGATTGACTCCCCCGCTCCCTCCAGGTGGCTGCCGGGCCGGTTTCGGCGGGGGCGGACCACCCGGGGCAGCCACTGAGAGGGGGATAAAAGGAGCGCCTGCTCGAGGGTCTTTTTCCTCTGCTACAAGTGCTTGCCGGCTGGACACCGGCACCATCGTTGAGGCCCCTTCGCGGGTCGTACCCTTTGCTGTAAATTCTGTAAAAAGTCCTGTACGTAAAGTTGCATTGTTAAAACGTCCAGCGGCGAAGGCGTCTCTTTCCGGAGCAACCTTTCGAAGACGGCGGCGGTCTCCATCGCGAAGCTCGGGCCCGGCGTTGCTTCGCCACCAAGAACCTGTCCGAATCCGCAAGAGTTCGGATCGAGAAATTTACTGAGAGAATCGTGGGAAATGGGCACCCGGTCATGTAGTATAGGCAAGCGGTGGAATAGTGCACGGCTGAGCGCCACTAAAGGTTACCGTGTCCAAACAACCTCGAGCAATACGGAAACCGTGTGGTCCCTAATCCTAGCCGAGAGCCACAGCGCACTGGCGACAGAGGACGCTGGCTTCCCGAAGCTAGCGTAATCGCCTGACCCCTCCCCCTCGTTCTTTCCCCTCTATTAATTATGCCCTTCGTAGCTACCGGAGGGCTCGAATTTGTCCGGAAGCGGTAACCTTTAGTGGCCCTTACCCTTGCATTATTCTACCGCTTGCCTACCGCGTGAGAGGGGCCTATTTCCCATGATTCTCTCCCCTAAACCTTTATAAATAGGCTTCAAGATTGTCACGTGAGGGCCCTGTCCGTGCTTCTTCACTCTCTACGTGAATGTCACCTTATCTTAAAGCGCTGATAGTGAAGTTGAGGATTCTTGACTATTTCTTGAACAAAAAAGACCAATTCAGACAGGAAGTACGCTAGCCCTGCTTAAACCGTGAGCTTCGTAATTCAAGGGTCACGCTCAGTGATAAACGGGGCGCTCATGTGTCGAGCCTTGCCATATCTGTTCTGGCAGAGTGTGCAAACCGCAAGTCTACTGGCAAACTACGACTCCGTAATTTTCAACACCCCGATATATTATCAATACGCCCGTATGTCAGCTATACGATAGTTCGAAGAAGCATTAGTGGGCCATCTAGTCGTCGAAGAACGGGGCGGAATTCGACGATTTACCTAAAGGTAGTCTTAACTTGTCTTAGTAACCCATTGCGCCGAATGACATTTGCGTACTAACGACTTTCTGAGCACCGCTAACAGCATGTCGTGGTCTACCCACATGCTATTCACGCGTTTGTGTGTGTTTGCATGTGACTACGTGTGTGTTTGTCCAATGTCCAGCAAACAAAGATAGATATAAAACACTTGTTTAGAAACAACACGTTTACATTTGTGCGGCTAGCGAAAATACAATCCAGCTGGTAAGTATTGAGGACTTTAAAGTTATAGCTACATTCGTATATGACCACGAAAATCGCGAACAAATTACAACTTTCTAATTTGACGACAGTACACTGTAAAACGCATAGGACGAACGCGGTTCTGCCGGACGCATTCTAGCATTCAGTTCGTCTTGGACATCTCAGCCCTCACGTCTCCTTAGGGGCGAGGCTCTTTCGTTTGCGTTTCCCCCTTTTCTTGCTCGAGGCTGAGCTCTGCCCCGACTCTGCGTGGGTTAGGGATTCCCGGCTCGTAGATGACGGCGACTTAGGTGTTTGCGACTGCGCCTGCTGCTGCTCCACGCCTTGTCTCGTTGAGGACGGCGAAGGCTGCTTCGACGAAGGCGACACGGGAATCTTGGGCAGCGTCACGGCGGCCTGCTTGCGCGATCGCTTCATGTAAGACTCTTTCTTCTTACTCGGCTGCTCGCTACGCGGCGTTGTGGACGTCGACGGTGTGGCATCCGACGTGGCGGGCGTCACCACTTCTGTAGACCTGCGCAGCTTCTCGGCGAACTTCCGGGCCATGAAGATGGGGGCGCCCACAGGGTTCTCGCTCCACCTGCGGCTGTGCTTCGGTCTCTGCTGCGCCTTCTTCGGGCGCTTCTCCTGCGGCTCCTGCACCTGCTCGTCCGCGGGCTTCGCTTGCTGCTGCTGCTGCTGCTGCTGACGCTGCTCAGCGGCTTCCCTTTCGCGCTGCTTCTCGAGGTTGCGCCGGCCCTGCAGGTCCACCAGCTGCGCCAGCAGCTCGTCCCGCTCGATCTCGTCGAGGCTGGGTGGCGACACATCGACGGGCGTGGGCGGGCACACCGTGCCGGCGGCACTGGCAGCCGTGGACGCCACGAATCCGGGAGCTCTTGCCGCCGAGTGGCCCTCACTTGGGAGGGCGTGCGAGAGAAAGAAGACAAGCGATACACGCTGGAGCGTCGTTGCTATGAAGGCTCACTTGAGACCGTTGTTATGGCTGAGGAGATTATGCTGGTATCTATCTATCTATCTATCTATCTATCTATCTATCTATCTATCTATCTATCTATCTATCTATCTATCTATCTATCTATCTATCTATCTATCTATCTATCTATCTATCTATCTATCTATCTATCTATCTATCTATCTATCTATCTCGGCTGCAACATTGCACAGCATAATGCTTTTAGCATAATTCTACAATAATGACACATGTCGCAATTACACCTCCAGACGCTGTGGCAAATGCATTGTATTCGGTGCCACCTAAGCGGAAAGTGTCAAACGCTAGCCGACCTCAAGAGAAAAATGACGAATTTCCGACGAGGAGATTCCCGTGGACGGAGCCACGAAGTGCGCGGCTTCGCCACTGTGGTATAGTGGCTGTGGTACTCGGCTGCTGATCCGAAGGTCGCGGGATCGACTCCCGGTGGCGGCGGCTGCATTTCGATGGAGGGAAAATGGAAGCGGCGCCTGTACTGTGCTAGGTCAGTGTACGTTGAATAACCCCAAGCGGTCGAAATCTCGGAGCCCTCGACTACGGCGCATTTCATAATCGCATGGTGGTATTGCGACGTAAAACCACAAATTATTACGAAGTGGGCGTGTACATGTTGCACCCTACGATGGGGGACCTCCCGACTTTATAGGGTTACACTGTCGACCTGAAAGGCAGGGATTTCTACAACCCCCCGACCCCTCCTCGCGTTCTTGTAATACCATGGGCAGCCTCGAAATTCTTGATAAACCGCTGACTGATCGGCATTCTGTTCAATTGTAACCAATAATAACGAATATGGTGCGAGCAACGGTAATGTTATTTATTCATAGTTCGGAAAGAACAAGGCGCTGTAGCACACAAAAGGTAAGATTTGTTCAAATAGAACCGCCATGAGAATGTGCATCAAAACGGTGGGTAAAACATCTATGTACAAAGAGAAGAGGAAAATAATGGAGACAGTGCTTTTAGCTGAAGACGACAGCGAAGAAACACAGTAAGCGTTCGAACACAGTCGCGGAACTAGACATTAACACTTAACTCGCGACATAAAGTACGGCACAAAGGACCGTAGTACATTGTGGGAAAGCAAATAACAGGCGAAAACGCGGGTACCCAAGTAACCTAGTGACAAGACATGCTTCCGAAAAAAAAAGGAAAAGAAATAACGAAAGAAAGAAAGAAAAGGAAACAGTACTTTGAGATCTGAAAAATAGATGTCATAAATAGACGCTTACATGTAACGATATAACGACACGTAATGATTGCCTTTAGTCGGTATACAGCATTGATCTTCAGAAATGAGTCACCAACAGCAAAGGATGATATTGAAAAATGTGGTGGTATTACAGTGAGGATTGTGAGGACGCATTTTCTTTTATTACATACTGCAGTCCAGCATTGTCCTGTGTCAAAGACACGGGTCGGGTTGTGTAATAGGTTCATGATACTGAATACAACAATGGGGCTTAAACAGTTTAGCGACAGCGGTTCCAGTAATCGGAACAACATAAGATGTGTGAGCATCAGGTATGTTAGCTAACCAGTTTCGCTGATTGCCGCAACATGAAGTGCTTCGTCGGGCTAGGCACACCTGCGTTTGCCATGGAGATACTTCACGTGGTTGTTGTAATGTCGGAAATGGAACTCCCTGGCAGACTTTATCGGACATTACAGTTTACAGTACCCTGCCACATACAGTAATGTAGATACAAATGGGGAAGTCTTGTTTTCCAGCATGCTTAGAGATCACATTATCTTATCAGGAGCGACTTACATGTTAGATAAAGAGTAAACCAAGAGAGTGTTGCTATCATAGCGGTAGATAGCCAAGTTCTAGCCAGCATTAACCAGGGATGGTCGCATGACCTAAAATTTGGTTGTTCATTTCGGTCAGGAATTGTCGCTGACATTGTTGACGCTATGATTCAGAAAGTGGGTGAAAAACAGACATCGCATTCGAGAAAAGCGGATTCCAACTCTCATGCCTCAATTAGAGGGAGGCGAAGGGCATGCTTGCACCGCTCTTTTGAATGTAGAGCTCGTACTGCTTTGATAAGTTATCACGAACTATAAATAGCTGGAACTGATGTAGTTGGAGCCCCCATGTTGTTGCGCGAACGTGGCAGGAATTAGTGCATGTGACGTCACTGGGATGTTGTCAGTACGTCGCATGCGGGTTCTTTCGTTAGTCAGGCATAGAAACAAAAAAGAAACTCCGCCGCTGTGGGTGAATTCGCCACGTTGACGCCATCAGAGACAGAATTTTGCAGTAGCGGTGGCCGTATATCGCACTACAGAATACGGAAGACTTTTCCGTGCCGCTGCTCCCTGATTGGCCAGTTCGGCCTTGAAAGGCAGATTTAACCAAGGCCGGGCCCAAACCCGTATCCATGATTGGTCAGTCCTGGCTTGAGAGGTATAAATGACCAACAAGTTATAGCGTTCCGTACTCCATGGTACGGTATAGGTCCCCACTGCGTTCAAAAGCTGACTATGTGACGTCACGTGCGAGGCACCAATAAGGGAGGGGTATGCACTGACGTCATCGAGGATGTCATTTTGTTGTACGGCCAACAGGCCATAACGCCTCGCCATTTCTCGGCTGGCTTATGTCCAGAATCACTACGGAAGCTGTGGGTCGTACAACAAGATGGCGTGCGCTGACGTCACGTGAATACTCCCTTGGCAGTAATGGCGCTGGCGTTGTCGCGACGGGGCACCCTGAGGCTTAAGCGGGCGTGGCGGCAACGAGCGCGTTCGCGATCGCCACCTCCGCCGATGGCGCTGCGTACGTTTCCGGGGTGCGCGTCCCGGCTGGCGTGGCACCAGGGGGCGTCCCGGCCGCACTGGTGACGCGTTGCAGCTGTAGGGCTCTGCTGGCAACTTCGGAAGCCTGCTGGAGCAACTGGCGCATGGGGTTCACAGGCACCTTCTCCCGCTCTTCTTCCGGCAGCAGTTGTTTGGCCTCGCTGTGGAACGCCTTGCAGAAGAGCTCGTACTCAGCTGTCACCGAACTTCCTGTGATCGCGAAGTGACAAACATATAAATCGGAGCATAGAACGCCCGGCTTTACATTGTTCTGGCTGTACAACACAATGATGACCCCTGTGACGCCATATGAAGGGACTCACTGCAGTGAATGCCCATCTTTACCTGATGTAACACCTTTATCCCTCTAGTAGCACGTTAACTCCACTAATTAAACCTGAGGATTTGTAAAGCACGCTCGGCAGCGACCGCTAGTTTTCGCCTTACGTGGAGGCGCTCTATGGTGGAATGCAGTCGAGAATTCCACGAAGCATTGCGAAGTCTCTCAGTGGCTTAGAATAAGAGGGAGAGAGAGAAAATAAAGGAGGCCAGAGTCACTACTTGACTCGTTCACAAAGCAAGCGCCGTGGACTGACCGTTGTATAGTCTCCAGACCACTTTACTTCCACTAGCTGCATCACGTGATGCGCGTGTGTAGATTTACTGCGGCGGTGTATCATGATTGCTGCACAAATTGTGAAAGTATAACCAGTACAAAGGCCTCATATTTTAGATTTATCTTATCGGAAGGAATACGCACACAGGGTACACCGGCTCTTCCGATTGGTTAGGTGATAGGTTACCGATTGGTTAGCGAGATTAGCAAAGTCCTGCTGCATTATAGAATGAGTTGGTGAGAAAGAAGTACAGTTGTAGAGCTCGATCTGGCTACTTGAAGGAAAAGATCATCAGAACCATCATCACTGGCTTTTTCTAAGCCCACTGCAGAGCGAGATCTTTACCCAGAGATCTCAAGTTCACCCTTCCCTGCGCGAGCTGATTCCCTTTTACGCCGGCGAACTTCCTAATTTCATCTCAACAGTCTTATTTTTGTCTACATTGGTTGTGCTGTCAATCCCATGGTAGTCTTCCCGCTGCTCTCACTGTCCGCCTGTTATTTGCCCTACGCACGCATTACGCGGCCTGCCCAGGTTTGCTTCTCTCCCTGAATAGCATCGAGGACATCAGCTACTTCTGTTTGCTCCCTCATTCGTTCAGCTCTTTCTATGTGTTAGTGTTAGGCCCGTAATTTCTTTCCTTGGCACGTAGGATGATTCTTGTATACTCACAACAGGAGGAGCCATGTGTCATTTAGAAGATTTCTTTTTGAGTGATTGACGATTGATTTCTGGGGTTCTTACCTCCCAAAACCACGATATTATTATGATAGACGCCGTAGTAGAGGGCTCCGGAAATTTCGACCACTTGTTAATGTGCGCTGACACCGCACAGTACACGGACCTCAACATTTCGCCTTCGTCGAAATTCAGCCTTATCATGCGGAAGAGAAGCCCAGGAGATACCCAACACATATTGGAACTGAATGCAAGGACAGTCGCCCAACATGGCCCTCGAAAGGCGATAATTGTCGGTGGTGTTGGGTTTAAATGCTAATACAAGTGTTTCCTGGTCAGCCGCTGACACAAGCCAGAGACCTTTGAAAGCTCGGTGAGAGAAAAATGCAGGGATGAGATTGATAAAGCAGAAATTTACTAGAGAACAATAAAAAGCAGAAATGCGCTTGTATGAAGAAAGCAGAGACATGCACGACGCAAGAGCGTTAACAGATAGAGTAGTGCATAGATAAAGACATTGAGTCATACGTAGAGAACAACATTTATTGCTATTTTTAAGACACGAAAGGGTCTTTAAGGGGACAATAAATGATGATGATCGTAACGAACACGCTCGCTGGACAACTGCCGGTCGTACCACACACGCGAACAGTATGCTGGTATAGACCACGTTCATTCACATATGTAATTTAAGGGGAATGGACCAGGTAGCTAGTTTCTTTCTTGGACAGCCTAATAAATCCACAAGATAATGAGGTCAGGGAACGCATATCTGACATAATTCGTTTCTTAGGTGTATGGTGTAGTAATTTAACACAAATGGAAAGAGATTGGAGTGGACGAAACAACGCACCTTGCGTCGGTAGGCACCTAGCCTTTATATATATATATATATATATATATATATATATATATATATATATATATATATATATATATATATATATATATATATATATATATATATATTAGGGCAAGTGCACTAATAATGGTATGAATGGAATTTAAGTGACGAACTGTTGTCGTGGTTAAAAAATTGTATCTGCTGGTGCAAGCTCACCCATAGTTGTGGACGGGCTTATGTCTGGACCGAGCCTCTCAGGCGGCGGCTGGACCGGCGTGCGGCACAGTTCTTCGCGTCTCTCTGGCAGGGAAGTCGTGGACAACGCCGGTTTGGCCTTCTCACCTGCACACGTGCGCATGAGGAGTATGTAACAAAGACACATATATCGTGGTCGCCATAAGTGGTACGTCCAGCGTCGTGGAGCCCTAAGTACAACATAACAGGAAGCATGTCCCACATGAGGTTAACATGAAAAAAAAAGAATAAAAAAGGCTGTAGCTAAAACGAAGCTGAAGGCTTGAATTGATTAGAAGATGAAAAAAAAAAGTAGTGGCAGTTCCACTCCGCGCAGTTATCGGACAACTGGTGCCCTTTTCATTAGAGTATTTCATTTGTTTCCTATGCTGCAAGCATATGAGTGTATGGCGTTGTTGTTTAGACACCTGGCTTCGAACTGTGGTGATCCTTGGTTCTTTCTTTCTTTCTTTCTTTCTTTCTTTCTTTCTTTCTTTCTTTCTTCTTTCTTTCTTTCTTTCTTTCTTTCTTTCTTTCTTTCTTTCCTCCATTGAAAAATCTATGGCACTCGCGTGGTATGCTAGGCGAGTCCGCCGCCAAGTTTGAAACGCGCGCGCTCACAACTGGTTGGTCAAGGCGAGATAACGTGACCTGCCGGCTTAGACAATGGGACTACTACAACGACGACGACGACGCGGGTTCCACAAGTACAGAAGTTCATTACGGATTCGAATAATTTGATTGTTCTGTTAATAGACCTTAATTGCTTATTTTATTATCCTATCTACCACTGATTGATTGTTATTTTTCTTCTTATTAAATTATTCCGTATAAAAAGCTACGCTCGCATTATTCAAATTCAAGATGGGGGTGAAATTAAGAAGTTCGCGGGCGCCAAATGGAAGCAGCTCGCGCGGGACAAGCAAGAATGGCGAGGATTGGGGAGGCCTTCGTCCTGCAGTGGACATAAGATGGGCTGATGAAGATGATATCCAAATTCACATCGAAGGACCAATAAACCCTTCAAGTAGTGTAATTTTGTAAATTAAAGTCGAATCCGCCCGAGTCTTGGCTAATACCCCCACCAGGTAGATGCCAAACGTGAAGGATCATCATCATCATCATCATCATCATCATCATCATCACCGACAATACAGCTCTGCTGTAATGGTTGTTCGCGAAATGTTATACCGGAGGCAAGCTTTCGAGAAGGGGGCAAGTCTTCGTCAGATTAACTGCTGCATTCCTCCGCAAGGTTCTTTCTTGCTCTCCCAGAGTAAACAGCGGGTTATTTTACTGATACACCTCTACCTTTGAAATTGGGGTGCCTGAAAAAAACTCGGTGACTTTGCACTGCGTGAAAAAAAAATGACCAGGGCAGTTGCGGTGGTGGGATCGGCCCCTTGCCTTTAAGTTTTCTACCGACGGGACTTGATAGACGGAGACACTTTCGGTGAGCACCTAGCGATAGACAGCCTTTAATTAAACGCGTTGCACCTCCTGTTCACTTAATAGGGCACCCTTGAATAATTTTAACATATAATTCATTTAATTCACAATTGATTAGCATGAAGTCACCTTTAGCTCGAAGTTTACTTCTTTCTTTTGTGACAGACGGAGACGAAAGAGCTGAAAGCGATGTGCCTTAAAAAAAAAGGCTGTGATTCACGTTAATTCTCGCTTGGTTCACTTAATTGGAAATCTATTTTGCGTATTAGCCATTGCTCTACGCAGCGTACTGCCATCACACTATAAAATTTTGCCGTTTTATCTTTGGACGCGACCCGCGAGCACTTAGCTGTCGCCTCCCCCACATATATATATATATATATATATATATATATATATATATATATATAATATGTATATATATCATTCATGGTGGTGAATAGGCCGAAGGCGTGAAGACAGAGATGAGTAGTAGACCCTAAGAATTGGCAACAAAAATGGGGAAAGCGCTTATTCAACGTTTCAGCCGGACACCGGCCTTCATCATTCCTGATATATATATAGTTTGGCGAAGTAGGTAGCTTCGGCTGCCGCATTAATATAAGCATGGGACGTAGCACTTCAATAATATTCCACTTATTGGTCGACGTTTCGGTCGCAGCCTGGCCTTTGTCAGGCCAGGCTCTGTCCGAAACGTCGACCAATAAATGGAATATAATTGAAGTGCTGCGTCTGATACTTATATATATATATATATACTATTAGAAAGACACAGTGACAAACATAGGATTTATTCTGACGGTTCGGCTGGAGGCCAGCCTTTTTCTTTGAAAAAGGCTGGCCTCCAGCCGAAACGTCAGAATAAATCCTATGTTTGTCACTGTGTCTTTCTTATAGTATACTTATCCCGATAGCCAGGAAGAACTTTTTTTTGAGATTATATATATATATATATATATATATATATATATATATATGGATTCGCCGTAAACGGTCTATATATAAACACGAAACTAAAGAAGGCGCAGTTTCTTCACCGAAGAGAAGTCGTCTTGTGGTCTGCAAGCGTGAGAAACTTCACGTACGGAGGCGTCTGACATATTTCAAAACACTCGCATGCACGCAGTACATAGAGCTCATCCAACAAGCCTGCTGCTTTGTTCGCGTATCGTTGTTGATAAACGAGCGGCTGCTGGTTTTTACCTTTTGTTTCGCGGCTATCTGGCCCTTATCATGGCACTTAAATAGGGCGCGCGCAGTTTACGTTGGGCACGGTCTATAGATAAAAGTGGGCGACTCCCCTTGGCCACTTGGCACGCGCCTACATTTACTCTGTGTATCGGTATATAGTATCGACAGCCGAGAACGCTTCTGGAAAGTTCCCGTGTCTGATATCAGGTTATCAGGGTGTGGAAGCCTTCCGGCGCTGTTCGCGGATATAGGACAGAGAGGCTCAAAGCTTGAAAAAAACAGACGCGTCCTATTCTGGGCTGCAACCCTGGACGTTGTCGAATTCCGCCATTTTGATTGGCCGAGGGGGCAGCTTCGGGTGCCCTGATTGGCTCAAAAATGCAGCAGTTACAAAATCTGACAAGATGGCGGAAATTGTTGTTTTGTGGGGTTTAACGTCCCAAAACCAGCTCTGATTATGAGAGACACCGTAGTGGAGGGCTCTGGAAATTTCGACTACCTGGGGTTCTTTAACGTGCACTGACATCGCACAGCACACGGGCCTCAACATTTCGCCTCCATCGAAATGTAGCCGCCGCGGCCGGGATTCGATCCCGCGACCTTCGGATCTGCAGCCGAGTGCCATGACTACTAGACCGCCGTGGCGGGGCAGAATCGCGTTTACCTTGACATGCTAAAAAACATCGCCATAGTTGGCCTTTAACATGGCCATCCGCTCAGTTGTCGAGCTGTCTTTCTGCCGCGTGCATGGCCAAAGAGACGTCGAGGTCGCTAAGCCTACTTCGCCATGCATCTCTGCTTTGTCCCTTTATAGGCCCACACTCTTCGCTGCCAGCTACAGCTTCAATCCTGGCCGAGCTTCACTGCATCGAAATGCTTTCGTCAACGCCTCTGAAAAACCGAGACATCGGCCGCCACTTAATCGGAAATCCGGCGATCATTTTCCGGTGAATGCACGTGCGCACGCTTGTGACCGATCGCGGAAACCCAATATCGGATGGCGGCCACCGTCAGCTCTTGGGCGTATTGGAATGCCGCGTTCGCCAATATTTCGACGCGGTGAATTTTTTTTAACCCCGACGCGGACAGCGATAACGATTGCCGTTCGGCCTTTGTCGAGCGCGGAATCGTAGTAGGCCTACGTGAGCGGCCGTCCGACAGACGGAAGAGAGTATTCCGCATTCCAAACACGATGTAGGCCAACACAGGTTCTGATATCTTTTACAGGTACAAGACCTCAACGGACGTCATTTTAAATCCCATAGTCTCACTATAACAAGGTCAACGAAGTGACAGGGGTGTTTGACATCGAATGACGATCGTTCTTTATACAGTCATGTATGCGAGACAGGAAGCACGTGAAGCGATGTGTAATATGGCCTATGCGAAAGAGGGCATACCAGAACTGAGCAAATACAAGGCAGTGTGCGGGGGGGGGGGGGGGGGGCGGAGGGGTGCATCGCCGATATTCATTCTACCGCGCTTTATTTTGGTCATCGCCTTTCTGAGAAATCCGTCTTTCGATCAATGCACACAGGGGAATGTACAGTAGGTACTGGTGTCATTAAGGCCTTGGCTGAAGCAATATTGAACGTGCCCGTAGAGACCTCGATAGTATCCACGAAACTCTGCCACATGTACGAATTTCCGCGAGTCTTGTGGAGAGGGTTTAGCGCAAGTCGTTTTGCCTAAACGCCGAATCCTCTGGGGTGTGATTCGCTGGACCACTATTGAACGCGTCAGCTACGCTAGGGGCACATCTGCTTTAGCTGAAGCGGTAGTTAATGCGGATGTATGAAATCTGCATTCAGACGACCGTGTCGTAGACTGAACCTTTTATAATCATTGAAAGTTCAGCGCGTTTACTTGCTGACAACACCTGATAGGTTGCACCATAACGGTACCGTCAAGGCTTTAATGGAAGTGATATGAAAATAATATCTAGATATCTATGCTAGGGGCACATGTGCTTTAGCTGAAGCGGCACTTAATGTGCATGTATGAAATCTACATTCCATCAAGACGACCGTGTCGTAGACGTGAACCTTTTTTTAATCTTTGAAAGCTTAGAGGGGCACTGACACGAAAATTTTCGTCTGCTGTTTTTTCGCTCCAATACGTAGCTGGGGACCTGTTAGCCATAACGCGGCACATCATTTGCTCCAGCGCGCGTCAGATAATTATTTACGGCCTGTTTATTACCCACTAGTTTCAGTTCTGGTTTGGGAGAGCTCAAAAAACGACAAGGCGCCCGGTGCAACTTGCGCCATCTAGTGCTGGCAATGGAGTGAACGAGTTCGACCACGTGAGCACACATAACTGTGACGCACTTCCGCACGACAACCGCCTCGTGCTCGTTTTCTTTCGCCTGTCGCACGTCCTGCGCGTTTTTGTCGCTGTTGCTGTCATCGTTGTTGGGTGGCAACTATTTTCTTGAGGTCTGGCGTCGCCGGCAGTCTACTAACGCAGCCGCAGGGAATAAGCAATGGCGGCTATGACATCATCATTGCTAGCTACACTGTCGGAGCTCGGCTGCCGTGGTGACGTCGCGGAAGTTGGGGGTCCCCTTCAGGTCACCTTTGCTGCTGTCGATGTCGCGATGTACGGCGTCTAGCGCTCGATTGCGCATGCCAACTTCAATATTCATTTAAATTACATTGGGAGCTGTGTTCGCCGTTGAGATTTGGTAGGTGACATCTGTATGTCCACGAAAATCGATCCTACAGGCTATCTTAGCAGCGAAATTTTGGTGTCAGTGCCCCTTTAGTGTACCTACTTGCTGACATCATCTAATAGGTTGAACCATAACGGTACCATCACGGCTTTTCGCTGAAATGTTAGGAAAACAATATCTGGACATCACGCCACGGGCCTATTTCGCATTTGTACGAACCTTCTGGAATCTTGGACAGGATCTGCTCGAACTTCTCCAGGTTCTGGTTGTTGACCTTGTACTTGTTGCCGCAGACGCGGCTCCTCGAGGTCATAGTCTTCAGCATCCGGACTCCTATGGCTCCGAGGACGCTTCTGACGAAGCCGTCCCCGCCTGCTCCGTGAGAGTCGGCGGAGACGGAGGCCCGACGAGGCCCATACCCCGTTTCGGGGACCTTCTCAGGGAATTTTTTGCCCTCGGCTTGGCTCGTTTTTGTCTTGGAGCCCGTCTTGGAGCCCGTCTTGGCCTTGGCTTGGCTCCGGTGACGGCCTGCGAGCAGCTTGCCCCACAGAGAGAACACGTGCATCGACGCGTAGGGTTCAAGGCAACCTCTGGGGCAGGGGTCGACGCCTGTTTGACTGTTCTTCTACGGTAGCAGACGGCGTTGGGCACCCAAAGCAGAAGTACCGAAACTTCTGCTTTTTCCGTTCGAACGTCTCAGGACCTGCTTCTTCTTCTTCTTCTTCGGTTTAGACGCCACCCGAGGAAAGGAATTCTGCACCACACACCGCTCTTGTTCACTTACAGACTTGTAGCAACACTGTTTTGCGTGCCGTGGACACCTGGATCAATCTGGAATGTAATTAGAAGGCTCTACAACTTCGTGAAACAGTTGACCTTGCTCCGGTAAAGTACGTTTAGTGAAAGGAAGAACAGTGACAATACTCACGTGTACTGTTGCCTTGGAGTCTTCGACTCCGCTTGCCACCTTTTCCCAATTGGTCCTTGTGACAGTGGACCTCGAATTCTGCAAAGCCAGCGAACTAAAGTCCAGCACACCTTTCTTTATGACCAATATTCTGAAGAGCTCGTAAACTCGCCGAGCCGTTGTTCTCCCTCAAAATTACTCCTGGTTTCTAAAACAGCAACACACAACAGCTAATCAATCGTGCGTTTTACTTCGCACGCGATCTCGCGTTCATCCGTCGTTTACCTCGAACACCTCAAGTCCACCTCACCTGCTGTCTACTTCACGACTGTACTGCTGCGTCCGTCGTCTGCTTCTGAAACTACCGATAACTCTGGTCTGTCTCTACCTCCTCTCTGCACTGAAAAGCCGTTATCAAACTGTCCTTCGTTGTTTCTTCAAAAAGTTTCCGTCTGTCTCGCTTAACGACTACGTAGCGTCTGACATATCGTGTCGCCCAAAGATGGTTGTTGTCTCTCGTTATCTTGTATCTATGCATTGTCCGGTGGCGCTTGAGTCGACTTGTTTTCGCGTCGGAGTCGCGTACCTCCCCAGTGCCTTATCGGGACGCGTGCCAGACAGCCTCCCTCTCTTCGCCATAATCGTGCTTCCTTGTATCTTGCCACCTTCGTTACGTGCAGTGATAAGAGGACGGCGTCGGGGATGAAGACAAAGGAACTACCGCGGTGCTTATCACTGGTGCGACTGGAATATCGGCGTGCGCGTTCCACTTCTGCGTGAGAAGCGTACGTGACATTCGAAAAGAAAAAAGAAAATAAGAAATGAAACTTTTTGACGTGGTCATTTTTTGTATTATGCAATCTGTAAGATCAAATACGTCGAGGAGCAAAACAAACACGTGAAGTGCTGACAAAAAATTTCGTCCTGTACTTATGTCGCTTGCATAACACTAAGCGAATTTGGTAGTGCGTACTTAACGGATTCGGGTTTCTAATTGGAGTGACTTAATAACTCGGTGGCTGCGTGGTAGCAACGGGTGTGTGCATTGGTGAAGACGTGCCCCGCCACGGTCGTCTAGTGGCTATGGTACTTGGCTGCTGATCCGAAGGTCGCGGGATCGAACCCCGGCCGCGGCGGCTGCATTTCGATGGAGGCGGAATGTTGAGGCCCGTGTGCTGTGCGATGTCAGTGCACGTTAAAGAACCCCAGGTGGTCGAAATTTTCGGAGACCTCCACTACGGTGTCTCTCATAATCAGAGCTGGTTTTGGGACGTTAAACCCCACAAATCAATCAATCAATTGGTGAAGACGTCACTTGGATACCTATGCTCCGAGTGTGCACGCCAGGTACCCACGAGAGGTGTAAGAGAACGAGGTGCTGTACCGTGTGTTTCAGAAAATGTGCCCAAAGATATGATAAATACATAAAAGCAGATATCTGCGCAGTTTTAAACGAATTGCATTTTTCATGCTTGCGCGCTCTGCAAAATGGGTAGGAATGATATCTCGAACAGTAATTGATAAAATAAGATGAATGTTTCAATCAGGACAGCTGATGCTTAAACCTAATTAAAGAGAGAAGGTTATTTGTACAGGAAATCCGTTATCAGCTGCAACCTTTGCAAAAGGCCAGCACTGCTAATTTCTACAGAGCCTTGAAATCTGGATGATTGCTCCCAGGAAATCTAAGCGGCATAGAGTCCAGTTGCCGATACCTTCGGTAGTGGCCTGTGTGACACAGTTGTTCTGTTACTGGTAAAGCTTTGGGCACCCTGTTCCAAAGATGTCTATAATCTTCGTAATTCTACACCACACCAGTAGATTTACATGGCCTCGTGTTCAAGTGTACCCGATTCAGATTATATCTTCTATGTAGAGAATGAACTATAGTACGCGCATACGCTACGCTTGCACATGCCAAAATAATTACCTGTCCTTGATCCATTGTAAAGTTGCCAGTACATTAGTGAGGTCGGGTGCTCTTTTAATTGTCATCAGCGCGTTATCTCTGCGAGTATGCAAAAATAAAGGCGTTCGCATTCGGTGCTTACAAAAGGCTGAAGTCGAATTGTTGGCTCAGCAATGGAAGCGTGCCACGTGGTGAAGGGTTTTTCAGCAAAGCCTTATCAGGATAACAATGCATCACGCGAATTGATAGCCTACAAAGCTTAATAAGTTGACCGTCCAGCATCACGCGAGTTGCGCGAGTTGCTTGATAACGAGCACGTGATGCACTTGAAAAGAGCTCGTGAAAAGAAAAACGTTCGAAGTGTGCTTGTGGATAATTGGATATTTTCATATTAAAAAATTACGGCAAATATTGACGCTTGGCAGTTATCAGTGCGAATACGAATAGCATACCGGTACGTCGACGACACTCCGCGAACTTTTCGTAAAAGCGCGCTAAGCGTATCAGCGTATTTCGCTCGCACAAGACAAATTGTCAAATAGTTCTATCATAATCTAGTAGTAATAATAAAGGCTATTCGATTAAGAAGGGGAGGCTATCATTTCTGCAGCCCGTGTCGAGTGCATGGCTCTTCGTCTGTGGTGGTAGGTGAAATGGAAATAATTTTAAAAAAAGGACGCCGTAGTCAAGGGCTTCATAAGTTTTGACCACTTGGAATTAAAATTTCCGCAGTTCTCCACTACGCCTCTCCATTCCACTTTTTTTACTCCCTTTCCCCCTACCCCATGGACGCATATTCCGGGTTCCCTACAAGGGCTGCCAAAGACAGCGTCCTTTCATTAGCCTAATCAATATTACTATTTGTTTAATAAGGAACAACAATAAAATGAACTAGCCTGGATTCTTCTCAGCGAGCTCGACGGCAAAGCGCTGTGTGAGGCAGTGTAAACTAGAAAACTAGAAAAAATAATATGGATCTTCCGTTGTCGGAAAAAAAGGGGCAACCGAAGTTTATCGTGTTCCTGCCTTTCTATGTATGTATGTATGTATGTATGTATGTATGTATGTATGTATGTATGTATGTATGTATGTATGTATGTATGTATGTATGTATGTATGTATGTATGTATGTATGTATGTATGTATGTATGTATGTATTTTTTCTTTTGTTTTCCAATTTTTCGATGTGCTTTTCCACCTTTTTTTCCCTTTTCCTTTAGCAGAAAATCAAAGGTATTCACATTGCTCACAACAACAACAACAACAATAATTATCAAGCTTGCTTCGCAGCTCCTGTTATGGACATAGAAGACCGCTTTTCTACCGTTCAAATCATATATTTCTCCCCTAACTGTACAGTCGTTTGGTTGGAATTAATCACGTACAAAGAATGGGGAAGTTTCCGGTTGCAGTCTCGGCGCAGGCGTGAAAATCGCAGGCCCCGTGAGCTTCTGTAAGTGGTTGTACAAATCGACAGCGGGAAATCGAACACCGTGGCGGCTCTCCGTTGTTCACCCGAAACGGGAGAACACCGGGATAAACACGTGAATGGAATGACATTGAATAACAGTCCTTTTGTGAAAAATCGCTGACTGCCGGCGTGATTATGGAGACTTGAGGATTTCAACGCCTATATAACGAGCCAATTTACACGTATGGAAGAGGTAAATTACTGTATGAAAATAGTGCGTGCACATTCGTTTGAGCCGAAACGTGAACCACTTACGCAACGCTTTGAGTTACGTGTTTGCTGTCTTCATTATTAGTCTATGCCTTTTAATTTTCGTCGGACACTTGATCCAGCAACCTAAGTTTCGCAGCCCCGCTTCTGTGGTCTTGTGGCTGTGGCACTCAGCTGCTGATAAGAATGTCGCGGGATCGAATCCCGGCCGCGGCGGCTGCGTTTCGGTGGAGGCGAAACCTATGATGCGCGTGCACTGTGCGATGACAGTGCACGATTAAAGAATCCCAGGTGGTAGAAATTTCCGGAGCCCTACAGTACGGCGTCTCCCGTAATCATATCGTTCTTTTGGGACGTAAGAACGCCGAGGTGTCATTCAAATCATTAAACAACTCAAGTTGCGCAAGCGCAGGATAATATAATCATTAATATATTGCCGGGGTGTTACGTACCTGTCGAAGGCAAGATACGATGAAACATGAGGTAGAGGAGGGCTGACGAAATTTCGACCACCTGGCTGGCGTTCCTTGACACGCGTTGTCATCGAACTGTACGCGGTCTCCTACCATTTTTTGCGTCCATGGAAAATGCGAAAACGGCAGAAGGATAGCACGTATCGTTGATTGATTTCTGCGGTCTTACGTCGCAAAACCGCGATATTACTGAGGGACACCTAGTAGAAGCGTCCGGAAATTTCGACCACCTGGGGTTGTTTAGCGTGCACTGACATCGCACAGCACACGGGCCTCTGGCATTTTCGACTTCATCGAAACGCAACCGCCGCGGACGGGATTCGATCTCGCGACCTACGGATCAGCAGCCGAGTGCCATAACCACTAGACCACTGTTGGCGGGGCTGCACGGTGAAAATACGTATTGACGTAGCGCTTTGTACAGTTGCCAGAGACGACCAGCTGAAGTCACCGCTAAAGCACGCTGAAGGTTTCCGTACGTTTGAGACGCACGGATAAAAATGCAAAAGACTGGGTCGAAACGCTGTGCCGGTTTTATTTTAGGTTTTACTCAACAGTAAAACGAAATCGTCCGCCACTTCGTGATGTATCACGATGTATCTGTCTGTGATGTGTCACATACTTTCGTCATTGCAGCTGGCTTGATGTGTTTCATTCTTGCTATTTTCGTTTTTTTGTTATTTTATTTGCTTGATCATGCGTTTATTTTTGCCTTCGTTCTCACTATTTATGGTGTTTAGCAATGGAATGTTGAATGTAATCAAAGAATTAGTATTAATTGTAATAATGATGTGCTGAATGTAAATGTTACCATCAACCATGTATTAATTACCGAGGGCTACATTGCAGTTTTATCACTTAGGGACCCTCGTCTGTATATTAGATGCGTAGCTGTTTATGGTCGGGGCTGTCAGTCTCTCCCTCCCCCCCCCCCCCCTCCTCCCTCCATCCATCCGCCGTGCGGCGTCCACACCCGCACTGCGCATGCGCATCCTCCTCCCCCTCATCTCCTTGTCTCATCTCCTCTCCTCTCGGCATTCCTCCTCTCCTCTCCGAAGGGCACGCGTTGACCATGGAAACGCTCTTTCTTCGATGAACGCTTTACCAGCTCGCAAAGAAAGAGAACGCGCCGTCGCCCGCAAGAGACAACGCTGACGCAAGCAGCGTCTGCTAGCGTCAAACCGATGCTAACGCGACACCTAGTCAAACCGATGCAAACGCGTTGTGCACCCCCCGTGCTGCTTCGCATCGCCTCATGGTCCCCTTTAGCGGGAGACGGTGTAATATTTTTGTATGTTGTACTGTAATATTTGAAAATAAAGAAACTGAAAGGAAAATGAACATTTAAGAGACGAAAGCAGACTTGAGCCACTTCCAGTGGTGCATAGACATTGCACTCCGTGGAGTGACGACATCGCTCGCGTGATCGACGTCACGCACTCGACGTGCACGAGCGTCTAAGCGTCGTGGAGTATCTTGTCGGCCTGCTGGCTGGCTCGGCGGAGTCTCTCCTCGCTGGATGCGGCACTGGCGGTGAGGTCGTCGATCTGCTCGTTGTGCGCGCTCAGCCGCTGGCCAATATCCTGCGTCGGCGGCAAGAGAGCGCGGCGAATAAAAATGAAACTCATCTCGCCAACTACAGTTTTGTTTGTAACTGCCTTTGTTTTCCTTGTGCTTTTCATATTATAGCCACCAAAAATTCTGAGCCCGACTACACAAAGATATCGTTGCATGCAGTAGCCAGATTTGTTCACTGGTGGTTCATTGCGAGGATGGGTTCAAGCTTTCTTTAAAAAAAAAAAAGAAATGCAACTTCAAAGCTTTTTTTTTTTTGTGAATGCCGGCTCTGAGCTTCGATAGGCTTTTAGCTCGTTCAGTGCTATTTGCAATTGGTCAATCACCGAAGTCGACAAAAATCTAATCGTTCCTTATATGGCATGCTTGAATATCTATGCCGTGTTGTCATGGATTCTTTCGACACCGGTTACTTCACTTCATCTCTAAGTTAATTTGAACTCACTACAGTGTAATTTGGTCATAGTCTCTCAAGAAGATGATGATGATTATGATTTTTGATGAAATAAATGAGATGTCGTCTTAGAGAACGATCTCCAGCCTACTACTCCTCACTGGGGTATGGGCAAAATGGAGGGACAAAGATAGACGGGGGTATGATGATGGGTAGCTGTCGTATAGTACAAACAATGAGTCACTGTACACGACCTGTACGTAGATGTGCACTACGCGCAGTAATCCTCACGGCACATCAGATCCCCATATAACGAGCACAGTCTGTTAAGGTTAACATTCAATCACATTCGGCGTATACTCGCACATCCCCAGCCGACGAATGCGGGTACGTATCACACGCCACGCTACTATTTGACGTGCGCCTGTATAAGTGCGTGGGCACATGCCTTGCGCCTTGTTCTCTTCGATCGCGGCCACCATCGTCGGGAATCGAACCCGCGTCTTTGAGATTAGCAGCACGATATCGTGTATGCCCAGATATGGTATGGGATAAGCAGTAGTGAATATGGACCCCTACTGGCAGGATTCCTGCTGATGCAGTTCAGTGGCACACCGTGCGGCCAGGAGTGCCCCAGTGCAAGCGTTGAAGTCTGAACACGACACTGCGTCCCATGGAATGACGCTAGGAAGAACGATGTCTTTTGCCGAACCGTCAAAGCTCAAACCGTTATCCTCTCCATCAATTTCTTTCTTACGTGGACTAAGGCACTATGCGTCTCATGGAGTGATGCTATAGGAAGAACGATGTCTTTTGCCGAAACGTCAAAGCTCAAACCGTTATCCTCTCCATCAACTTCTTTCTTACGTGGACTAAGGCACTATGCGTCTCATGCAGTGATTCTAGGAAGAACGATGTCTTTTGCCGAAACGTCTTAGCTTAAACCGTTTTGCTCTCCATCAATTTCTTTATTACGTGTACTAAGGCGGGCCTCACGTTGGAATTCGGTCTCGTTGCGATGGCGCCTTTGAATAATATCGTTAGCCATAGAAATGAGTACGAAAACATGTCAATATTTATCCATGTGCCTTTCTTGTGTCCCCGTTTGTATGAGCTGCAAATTACGTTCAAGTAAGGCACACCATCGTCACGTGGGAGGATACTAAGTGATTTTCGTGAGCCACACGATCCTATTGGCGATAACATCTTGTCTACCAAACTTTGTGCGAGTTTGTGCCTGTGGGAAGAGAAGGTCACTGCTATACGGTCCGGCTGGCCGTCCGTCCGCTCGTTATAGAAGAGGGGCACCTGCTGCTTCGTTGAAAAAAAATTAATTGCGGTCCAAACCCACTAGAGGGTGGAGTGGGAGCAGACAAGATGGAGTGGACACAGCGGCGGCCTACGCATCGAGACAGGGAGAAAGAGAGAGGGAGGTTAGGGATATAGGGGGGTAAGTTCTCGCAAGTTTCCCCAACACAAGCGATCTCGCCGAACAACGATGTTCTACGGGACTTTGCACAACACGGACCGCGTGGAGACGTGTCCACTTTCCCCCCTCTCTCTCTGTCACTTTCTCTCCTCCTTTCCACTTGTCAGCGAACATCCATCTCTTAACCACGAGCTCTCTCTGCCACCCCCCTTTCGCTGCTCCCCAGATCTAAGCGACGGCGGTTTCGAAGCACGGCCCACCGCTGCCCTGGTAGCCTAATGAGTCGTCGCTCCCATAGCTGCGAGCGCAGCGTTATAACATCATCAGGACCTTGTCCGCCTGAGCTCAAGTCCTGCGGTTTTACCCCGCCAAGCTCGTTATCACATCGCTCGTCGTCACCGCGGCTGGTGCGCTAGAGCAGGAAGACCCCTTCCCTCCACCCCCTCCCACCCCCTGCCGGCGTTCCCTGTCCTTTCTGCCCTCCACCTCTTGATCCTCCCTGATTCCCCCACCGCTCGCTCCCCATGTCCCCTCTGTCCTCCCCACCTCTATCTCCCTTTCCCCTCCTTACCCCTGTCTGTATTCGTGTCCCGTTCCAGGCATCATATCACTCTTTCGCGCTCTCTCCTCCGTACTCTTGCGGCGTGTAGCGTGCTGGCCCGAGTCCACGTTTTACTCCAGCACCCCCTGCCCGCACGCACGCACGCACGCGCACGCACACACGCACACACGCACACACACACACACACACACACACACACACACACACACACACACACACACACACACACACACACACACACACACACACACACACACACACACACACACACACACACACACACCTTTCCTATACATGGCTATTTTATTATCTTTATTCTTCCAGGACGTTGACGAATCGACGCTCCGCGACCTCTCAGCGTCAGGGTAAATGGCGGATGCCATCACACCCTCGTATGGTGAACACCGAATCATAAACACGTGCAGTGATTTTTTTTTAAATGTAGTCAGAATTTTAGGACGCAGCTGGTGTGCGCGGAAAGCTGGCCACCGTTCATGATATAGGCTATATATACGACCGCTGTGACGCCACGCATTGACGTCAACGCTTTCGCCGCGTTTTGGTGGCGAGATTTTAAATTACCGCGCAGTCGCTGACAGCTCGCCAGTTCCTAGTGCGGACTCCAAGCGCGAAGCCGCATTGTGGATACCTTTTGTCTGCTCCTATATATGGATATAGATTTGCCTGCACCACGATGGTTGAAGGCAAACAAAACGAGCGGACGTAATTGATTGACACGTACCACTGTCCAGCCTCTATAGAGGCTGGACAGTGGTACGTTTTTTTTTTTTCGGTTGCATTCTCAGGTCGTCACCAACTGTCTAGGGCAGGGCTTTGGCGCAACGCGAGAAAGTTGCGTCAAAAATGTACGCTTGATGCCCAAAATTAGGCGTTTGGAAAAAATAGCGGGGAGTTGCTGAGATTACTGCAACGTCACTTAATGACGCTGTCTCCGTTCTAGCGAAGCCTCCAGGGGAAGCGAACGCGGAGGTTCTGGAGTGCAGCTTTTTTTCGTTGTAGGAAGTATGCAGTGACGTCGCTGAGGCTGCCATCGTGTTCTATAGGCAGTGAAACGCAGTAAAAGAGTGCACTTTATCCTGACCCGTATATCTCTTAAACGCAATGCAAGCTGTGAACGTTCTAACAAGTGGACGCACGCTGACGTCACGAGAATACTGCCTATATTACCGCATTATGTGAAAGGAAGGGTTAATAATGGGACACAGAAAGAAAGGGAAAGGGCAGCGAAAGTAGACAGTGGAAAGGAGGGTTCACCTTCTCGATACAAGATATTACCCACGCCAGCGAGCGCACCTGGTCGACGTAACCTCCTGCCCATTGGAAGAATCAGAGGGTTCCCGGTGGCACAAGGATCGAACTCAGCATCTTCCGCAATGACGGCCGACACTGTAACTACTAGGCCAGTGCCGTAGCAAGGAATGCTTTTCGAAGGGGGTGTTATACGGTGTCTTGGCGGGTGTTATATGATGTGCTGTGTGGGTATCACGGCCAGAAAGAAAGTCGAAATGCGGTGTCAAAGTTTCGGGGGTAGTTTAGACACCGAAGAACCCCGCCTGTCTAGGCCACTGCACTATCTAGACCACCGCAGGAGTGTGGTCGGAATTTTACTTCTAAGAAGAATGTGGTCTGTACATTCAATTTGCCTGCTGCATTTCGCGCAATGTACAGTTCTCACCAACTGAAGCGAAACAATTTAGGTTTAAGTAATGAGCGCACTTTCGTTCCTACTGTTCTTCAGTCCCTGTCCGGTGGGGCATAATATCTGCTGTTATATACGCGCACCAGAACCAACATTATACCTGTGGTGGCCAGGTGCGCAGCGACATTACATTGCAACATCGAGCTATATCACACATTCCATTTGTTATAGCCCAACGTGCAACATGTCGTGTTTCAATCAGTGAGCACCGTACATACACGACTCTGTAAGAATGATACAAAACAAGTAAAACACTCCTACCCCACCCCCGCCTTTCTACCTTCCGCTGCCTACGACAATACGTCTCACTGCTCGGAAGCTCCCACGGCTTTCTCCCACTCTGTCCATGTCTCCAGCACGCATCCTCTCCACCTATTCCTTTCCTCCATGCAGCCTGTCATCATTGCTGCGGTCCATCCACGCCCTCCTCTTCTCCCCACCGCCAAACGTCTGTCCATCGCTCATGTGTAGCGGTGGCGCTGTCTCATAACGAAGCTTGTCAGAACAACCGGCGCTGACCTTAATTAATTAGCGAAGAGCTTTACTCCCCCTCTCCCCCTTCCGCCCCTCTTCGGCGTGGGCGGAACCCTTCTCTGGCCGCCATAACGTGTACACGCCTAGACGGAAGCAGCAGCCCTGCCGCTCTAGCGTACGGTCTATAGTCTGTTTGAGAAGTTCCGTGCAGCACTGTGGGAAGTTACAGTCCTCTTCGGCCAATCCGGAGGGCGAACACACGTTAAACGTGTCCTTCCGCGGCTTGTCATCTGCCAATGGCGGGCGCTGCAGTGGCAGCTGCAGCCTTAGAAGGAGGAAGACGGGGTGTGCGTGTCTGAGCAATGGCATTTCGTCTCGCTTCGGAAGAATTCTGCGCTCGATGGCCTCGTAGCCTTAACTCTGCTGCACGGAACTCCTGAAACAGAATATAGTGACGACGCTTAGCACGCCATATATTTGCGCCCGGGTGGTTTGCTGCGCGAGGCTTTGAGGCACCCAGCCGGAGCAAGCGGTGTAAGGCGGAGGGTGTGGGCCGTTCAAAACGTGGCCGCACGCGCTTCGTACAGTGTTTGTGTACGCCGCGAGTGATAAGTGCGCTCTACACTGACGGCGATGCTGCAATAGGCAAGCAGTGTTGCAGGGTTGAAACATTGACCTCCGTACGCACGCAGCAGTGTATACATATGCACGGCAATTTCATGAGTTTCCCGCCTTGCGTTCAAAAGTGGCAGCGATTTTAAAACGGCTAGACACGCGGCGACACCTTTTAGTAGGTCAGCAGGAAAAGTTTCAACTTGGAGCACGTGCTATTCGGTCGAATGCGCTCGGTTGTGAAGCACAAAACGCGCTAAGTAGCGACGGATGCTGAGAATTCGAGCAGTCAGTGAAGTCCTCAAAAACGAATGAGTTTCTCTGTGTTTTATCTAGAAATGTTTAGATAATGAACGATTTGCAAAACAGTTTCATATTTGAAGAGACGGGAGTTTGGATGGGCCCCACTGTGAAGAAAGCTGTCCGCGGAAATCTTGAACGCAAAAGTCCAGGGTATTTCTTGAAGGACGTAAAAAAAAAAAATGTTTGTTCATAGGTGTGAAAGCTATGCTGAAGTAAGCGGAGATTAAAGTGTCACATTTGTTTGATTTCTGTTATCTAGAAAAAAGTTTGTCAAGCCGGCACCTTTGGGAATTAGCCTCTATACCAATGACGATATTCCACACTAGCTGGCTTAGAAAGCTAACGTACTTGGTGGAATCAAACGTCCACAACATACACCTGAGAGGGAGAAGAGTGATGCATACAGAGGGCGCCCGTGGCATATCTGATGAACGGGCATTGGCTGAGGGAAGCTTTGCTAATTGTTGCACGGCTTGTAGTCGGCATTCATTTATTGCAATCATCACATTGTCAGTGATTATACAATGAACAGTAAGTACTACGTACGTGGGCCTTGATGTGCAAGACAGATGTCGTGTTGCATTAAAGACAATAGTGAAGAAAAGTATGTCTTCAGAAAACAAGCAATAGCCCCTCCACGGTGGCCTAGCGGTGATGGCACTCTGCTGCTGATCCGAAGGTCGCAGGATCGAATCCCGGCCGCGGCGGCTGCATTTCGGTGGAAGCGAAATGTCGAGGCCCGTGTGCTGTGCGATGTCAGTGCACGTTAAAGAACCCCAGGTGGTCGAAATTTCCGGAGCCCTCCACTACGGCGTCTCTCATAATCGGAGCTGGTTTTGGGACGTTAAACCTCAGAAATCAATGAAGAAAAGAAGCAACAGAAAAAAAAAACCGCCGAGAAATAAATATGCGTTAAGAGTTTGGCGAGATGGAAAGCTGGCAAATGTGCCGGAGGTTGGTGCCTTTGGACTAATCAAGCGCTCTGAAAGGAAATAGGTGTACAAAGAAAGAGGTGCCATGGTTTGTAAGGATGAATATGGTGGTTGAAGCACTTGGAAGGGCCAAGGCTCTTCAAGTTATTTTTGTCCCGGCCGCTTCATGCAAGAAATTTGTTTAGACCATTGAGACTATCAGGCTGACGACGGTGATCGATTCTGTGCATTTCCCATATCTTTATCATGTCAACGCGAAGAGGCGTCATGACGCCTTGACCCATTGGTGACACATGTAGACGCCGTCTAGACACGTTCGGTTTGCCCAGACGACCCGAGGGCTTGAAGCACTCCTCTGAGCGGTCAACCTAGGCGGTCTACGATGTTGTTCAGGATCGGACGACGGCTTTATTATACGAGTGGATTTGGCAGCAAGCATGAAGCATCGAGGTCATACAAGCGAAATCGTAGTCCCTTACACTCACTGAAACAAGGCCGTCTCGCTACAAGACCGCCGCGCTCAATGCAGTAGGCACTGCGAAAGACAGCAGAGAACCGCTCTCCGGCTCCGGGTGTTAATGAGCTAATTAGCGAACGCGGTTCCGCGCGAACGAGAGGCAAAAACGAAAAAGGAAAGGGAAAGGCGACGTCGATGTCGCTTGGATGGAGTTCCTAAGGGGCTGCTTTGCTGGAAATCCTTGAGGACAGTGACATCGTTGTTCCTCCTCGTAATGGCCAGCCAACGTGCACTCTGCCATAACTCATTTCGCGTTTCTTCTTTCCTTCTTTTTTTTAACGTTGATGGTCATGTATTGTGATGGCAACCTTTTTTTTTTTGTCTTCTCGCGTTTGCTGATTCCTATGTGCGCGCCGCCGCGACAACGAACGTAATCACGCTGACTGAGTGTCTTCGAGAATTGGTCGCACGAAAGCTTCCCCGCGACAGCGCTAATTGACGACGCGGGAATTTGATTCTGTTGAAGCAAAAGTCGTAGCTCACATTCGTAGGGTGAATATAAGAGAACGCGGCGGTCAGTTTAGGTTGTTGTTTTGGAGTAGGAATTTATAGAGCGTGATATTTTAGCATAACGCTATGTCATACATTCTTGGAGTGTTTGTGTGTCTGCGTACGTGTTCTTTATGAGCTTAGAACGATAATAGCTACTAGCATTCACACTTCAGCTCTCGTCAGAGTAGCTCTGGAAGGCCCTCCAAGTCAAACGATCATATATAGTGCCACCCGAATCGGCTGTAATTTGCTACTATCAATAAAAGGACGCATTTCATGCGCATCGAATAAGTATTCTCCCCGATGAGCGCTATATACAGTACGCATACGTCTGCTCTATCGCTGGTTCAATCGAGCACGTCTACAGTAAATAACCTTGTTATTGTGAAACAGTTGAAGTCTTCTTAATGGTTGCTTGGAACAGAAGACTATGGCTACTGTAGAGAAACCGGCTAATGTCAACAAGCCCGAACCTAATAGAACGACTACCTGAGCTGAAGTTTACGGCCACGACGGAATAGCCACTTACTGTAGACCGGTTGAAATCTAGAACTGTGTCCACCTAAACCCACGGCTACTGCGAATAAGCCGGTGAATGTGAACATGGTATAATGAAATGTAAAACCAGCTGTTTAACTGAAGCGTTACGTCTAAAGCAAACGAGCCTGTCATTTGAGCCAGCTGGAGGAAAGCAGAATTCTCACAATGGCGTTCGCTGTTTGAATAAGGTTTTTGTGGTGACAACAATGGGCTGTGAATTGATTTGCTATAAGTGAACTATGCCTTTAGCCTTGCAACCGAAGACCCTTTGCTTCTTCGCCTGAAAACCTTAGTACATATGTGTATCAACCGGGGTAGCATTCTATTGTTCCGATGGATGGATTTGTCTGGTGCTTGGAATACTCCGGATGAGTTGTTTATGACGCGCTCTGTTATTGTAAGTTTCAAAGATCCGAGATAGTTCTAATGCGCAAATGTAACGATGATCTGCGCTCACATGCGATTATTGGTAATCATCGCGTCTATAGCGCACCATTCGTACTGAGGCTTACAATTTCCGAGACGCAAAGCAAGGCAGCTTAGCTAGTGTCGTACAATAATAAGCGCCACACAAATATCATTAGTTCATGTGTGACTAATTGTTACGCTATCCGAACCACGATATGTCCTCTTAGTTCACAGAACACAATATCTTTCTTTGAGTTATTGGTTAACGGAACGCGACGTGTGAAGTACAAGATGAATTTCAAGCAGGGCAGATCACGGTCGTGAATGCGGCACGCGCGTTCAGTTATATGCTGCTAAGTCGGCATCGTTTCTCACATTCATATCAGAGGAAGCTTTTTTTTTTTACGTGATTCGGTGTTACTTTAAATTGATTCCGCGGTATAGCTTATCGTCCCACTTATTACAAGTAATGAATTACTTGTAATTTATTACATTTCCCTGTAGCTTTGTTACGCTTCAATCGATTCATTTAAAGGGGCACTGACACGAAAATTTTCGTCTGCTGTTTTTTCGCTGCAATACGTAGCTGGGGACCTGTTAGCCATAACATGGCACATCATTTGCTCCAGCGCGCGTCAGATAATTATTTACAGACTGTTTATTAGCCACTAGTTTCAGTTTTGGTTTGGGAGAGTTCAAAAAACGACAAGGCGCCTGGTGCAACTGGCGCCATCTAGCGCTCTCAATGGGGTAAACGAGTTCGACCACGTGAGCACACATAACTGTGACGCACTTCCGCACGACAACCGCCGCGTGCTCGTTTTCTTTCGCTTGTCGCACGTCCTGCGCGTTGTTGCTGTCATCGTTGTTGGGTAGCAACTATTTTCTTGAGGTCTGGCGTCGCCGGCGGTCTACTAACGCAGCCGCAGCGAATAAGCAATGGCGGCTGTGACGTCATCAGTTCTAGCTGCATTGTCGGAGCTCGGCTGCCGTGGTGACGTCGCGGAAGTTGGAGGTCCCCTTCAGGTCACCTTTGCTGTTGTCGATGTCGCGATGTACGGCGTCTAGCGCTCGAGTGCGCATGCGAACTTCAATATTCATTTAAATTACCTTCGGAGCTGTGTTCGCCATTGAGATTTGGTAGATGACATCTGTATGTCCACGAAAATCGATGCCGCAGGCTATCTTAGCAGAGAAATTTTGGTGTCAGTGCCCCTTTAAGGGGTAACTATTTTTGTAATCCAATTATGTGTTTTTCTGCAGTCGAACACAAAATTACATATTTCACATTTTCCTGTCATATTTGAAACTGTTCTTTTAGGTATGACATGTTGGCGCGTACCCGCAGCTTTTGACGAATACTTCAGGTGCGTACGTGCAGATACCAATTTTTCGCGACTCGATGTGCCGTGGACTTCGTTATTTATGCGACGCTGTAAGTGATGTATGTGCTACAGTAAAAACAAAGCTGTATGAAAAGTAACGTCGGAAGCAATCGATTACTCTAGAGCAATTATTCGATTAAATTTTGAGGCTGCAGTTCTAAATCTAGGGGGTTTCATTTTTTTCGCCACTTGATTATAATTTTAACCAGTTCGTTTTTTTTAAATTTTATTAACGTGAACGAGCCTGGTAGCTACTTGGCTGGCCGTTTAATTCCCGCCACCCTTCGACGGCACATTATCTGGTGTTACTTTCCTCGGATTCCGCTCTTCTATATCGCGCCACGTTATCGAAAACCGTACCCCCGAGACGGCTATACAAG
Organism: Hyalomma asiaticum; assembly: GCA_013339685.2. Lineage (NCBI taxonomy): Eukaryota > Metazoa > Arthropoda > Arachnida > Ixodida > Ixodidae > Hyalomma > Hyalomma asiaticum. Next base: position 27,314,335 of record CM023490.1, on the reverse strand, counting down.
TGTTTATAGCCCGTCGGCGAGCTCCGGGTGTAAGCGGTTCTGCTGACAAGTCAATTCCCCGTTCCCACCCTCTAGGGGGAAGAGGGCGAAAAAAGGCCGAAGGAGCGATTTGGTGCGAGACGCCGGAGAAGCTAGTGGGAAGTGTAGGACGTGCCTGCGCGATACCCTTGAGACCCGCGAGTGCTGTGCCGAGTTCGTCGGCGTCGCCGGGGCTTTGCGGACGTTGGCCGGCGGTGTCCAGGACGCCGCGGCGTCGGCCCGACGCTGCTGCCGCCGCACCTCGCACAGTCTCGGTTGCTGCCGAGCTGTCGGCCGCAGTGATGCTTGAACGCGCCGTTACGGATTCGGCTGCGGATTCGTCGTTCGTCGTCGTTGGCTCGGCGTCGGGCTTGAGCGCTTTTCTAGGGGCCCGCTTTGCGTCCTGATGCTGCGACGGCTGCGCCTTGTCTTTCTTCTTTCTCCAGCGGCAACGCCAGGGACATAGGCCGAAGAGAGGTCTTCTCATCTGGCGGTGGAAGGATGATTGTTCTGTTGATTGATGTATCGATTACTTTACAGTTATTGAATCCTTCGGTCATGTAATGACGTGCTGGCTGATTGACGTTTAAGTCTGAGATCCCATGTTTGAGGGTGGCACTGATTTGTTTACTGAATGAACGACTAAGGTGGTGAGTGTGGTAATTAGATAACTAATTTGTGAATCTTTGATTGATTAATTGACATAAAGATTAACTGCGTGAGTGAGTGACTGAACGGTTGAATGATTGACCTACTGCGGGAACTGGCCACACTATAGATGATAGAGTGCTCGATAGCTGAGTAAGTGTGCGAGTGATTTACTTCCCAGCTTGCCTGGTCGACTGAATGGTTGATCGATTGCTTGAATGACTTATTGACTCACAGACCGGACCAACAGTTGGATCGTCAGTTAAGAGACCGACTAGCTTTCTGATAGAGCTTTTGTAGACGATATTTTCACCGGATAGAAATGAGCTAACCGTGCGCCTACCACGTGACATGCATTAAAGATGTGCATCTTTTGATCTTCCCGCCACCCCGTCCGCCTCTCGTTCTTTCGCTCACATTGTCGGATAGAGCAATTTGCAAGAGATGCGCCAGGATTAGTGTGCGTCATTGTTCTCATCTATACACATGTACCGCGCATAAAACAATCCCTGATAACTATACAGGTCGAGACCAAGATTAAGGCTAGCGGCAAAAGCCACGACGGGCTCTCTCTAACACATGGCTGTTGCGTTCGCCGACGTTACAAGGTACGTCATCTCTCCGTGTAGGAACATTATAGCAAAGGCCCGTCCCGCATACACATACACACACGCATACTACTTTAAGCGTGACATGGAAGCAATAAGATAAATAAAAAAAAGCACCAACGTCAAAGGAGTCATTTGCTCTCGCAAATGGCTCTTTCATCTGTCTCCATCGTGTTCCCGATACTTCCTTTCTTTCCTTTTTTTTCTTTCCTGTTATAGTACGCCGCACTCAACTTACGTACGCGTTTACGGGAAGGACACATCAAAGAAGATATTGCGAACTGGCTTTCTTGTTTTTGTTTCTGCTCGCGACTTCTCGCGTAACATTTGGTGACGTGGCCTTGTTCGAGCCCTTGCCGCCATCTCGGTGCTAGAAGACCCGTTGCACCCCCCCCCCCCCCCCCTCCGGCCCAAAGGACTTTATTGATGCCCACGCATTTACCTCCCTATGGCCGCGTGCGCGACCAAAGCACTTACGACGTTCATCGCTCTTCGTCAGCGTAACAGGAAGTATACGTGCTTCACTGGACGTATATAAATAGTTCAGGTGGCGCTGCCGCGTGTCGTGTGGGGTACTCACATCGCGAAGGGGGCGAGAATGTGCTCCATTTCCTTTTCTTTACATATTTGTTTATTTTATTGTGGACTAGAGTAGTGTCCTCAGGGCAGGTATGGAGATAACCGCCGCGTTGACGGCGTTGCAAACGAGCGATAAATGTGTTGCGGTTGTGTGGTGTCAAGATGGCGCCGTAACGCTGATGTGAACTTTTGAAGGGCGCTATATACAGAAAGCATAAGCACTCGTTGCGTGCGTTTGGTAAAGGCTAATTTTGGTAGAATCTGAAAACAGGGAAAGAAAGGAAGAAGGAAAAACAAGTGAAAGGAGAAGGAATGAAGGAAGAAAAAAGAAGGAGGAAAGACTGATAAGTATGCCTGAGCTATTGTTGGCACTGACCTCCTACTCCACACCACTGGGAGGCGGGCGTGGCAGAGAAAGTGATATACGTGGATGATAGACAGTATTATCACCCGATATCTTATCATAAGATAATGAAGCGTGTGTACATCGACGTCCACCACGTTGTGGCAACTCTACAGCTGTGCATCCAGCCCGATGTCGCACGAAGGAATGCTGTAGCCGCCGCTACGACCATAGTCGTGCTGTTGGCGTCAGGCCTAGGCTCTAGCAATAGGGAGTTTGAGAATGGGGGCCCCAAGGAGCCTGGGGACCCAAGAAGCTAGCGACCCGCCAGGGCGCATGCGCAGATGGTTCTGCGCATGCGCCCTGGCGGGTCGCAAGCTTCTTGGGTCCCCAAGCTCCTTGGGGCCCCAATTCTCAAGCTCCCTAATAGCTCTTCAGATGATGGGTTGCTATCAACGCGTGCGATAGAAGACACTTGGTTCTTGTCGAAAGAAGGTGACACGTACGACTACGGCGTAGGACAGAAAATATAGTCGTTGTAATCGCGCGTGCTGTTCAGGTGGGCCTCCTCAGAGTCCTATGGAAGGCGAGAGCAAGTGAACGGAAGGACAACAGAAGCGCTGCATTGGCTTTTGTTAAGCAATAAATTGTTAGCGGCACTTGTTCCACCGTCTATATTGTCTTCCTGGGGCATCCTTTTGTGTCATTGCTGTCGCGATCCGACTTGTAAAAGGCCTCCTGGAAGGAGGTTGTTTTCTTGCACGTCTATAGAAAAAAGGTGAAATGCTAGACTGTGATGAAGAGGAAAAAGCTTCACTAGAAACCGTGGCTTGTTGCAGATACGACAAAAGTTTTTGCCGTGGCGTCTTGCAGATACGACAGGAATGAGCTTGTCCTGAAGTTTTTGATGTGTCTGTACTCACTGAACACATTACGAGCGTGGGGACGACAGAGTTGTAAGCACTTGTCGTGCCTGCTATTTATAACGTGATTTTGCAGGGCTAAAGCGCTGACAATTCTTAGGATTTGTGACCATAGGTCAATATAATTAGTTATAACCTAGTTTCGATACCTATATGGTACACATCGAACGTTTGTCGCGTTGAGGGATTGCAACATACCTCGACTTCAGTTTATTGAAGATTCCTGCCGTTGCTCTGCTCACGAGCATAGTATGACAACAATAACAGTGCGTCGATATGCGTACGTGGTACGTAGCAGTCAATGTGGGCTCCAACGCCTCGTTATCTTTAAAATCAGCACAATGATACTGCTTGTGCACACGAGTCGCAGCCCTAACCAGCACGTGATGTCTGAGGCATCTGTTTTCGACACCCTGAGCGCTTCCGCCGAATACAGTGAACAAACCTTCGAGATCGCTTTCCATTGCTGTAGGTGAAACCTGCTTTGAAGACTGCCATCAAATGAAGGCCAGACAATGATTGCGCGTTCTGTGCACTCGTCTTTGATTTGACTTGCACAGTCACACCCGGAACGTTGCGAAGACAACGACGACAATAGGGAGTTTTCGAATAGGGGCCCCTAAGTGCTTTGCGTGTGCTAACTTGGCATCACGTAGGAGGTACGAGTTTTCGAATTTGGTTTTACGCTCGTTCCTTGCGTCGTGCGCTTGCAGCGCCGCGGTGGCCAAAAAGGCAGTAAAAATTGAAGATTAATAAACGCATTTACCTTTTATAAGCGTGCACTTTGAAACTGCTATTTAAAGCGTGCAGTGGCAATGAATTTACTTGTAATCCCCATCGTTCTGCGAGTCTTAAGAATTTGGCATCATTAGCCAAAGTAATCCAGCTTTGAGCCACCGGTCGCGTTAAGCGTACGAGCTCTCAATTCGACAACCGATCTTAAAAACGCGGGCTACTTCACGGCCAGTTTTTGTTGCATGCGTGAGATGGAAGAAAGCGATGCACCTACGCCACCATTTATTGATTGATAATGTCGTCACTTAATCGGAAATCAGCTCAGTTTTGTCCTAGGCGAGAGCCGTCGCTTCGATGGGCGCCGCCATGTTTGTTTAGGCTAAAATTTTGGGGCAAGCTTTGGGACTCTTTGGGGCTCACGCTAAATTCCAGAAATAGCGTGCCCAACCCACAACACAAAGGCGGTTTGGGTCTCGCGTGCGCAGTGGTGTCGACGCTATTTCTTTGGGGCCCCTATTGGAATACTCCACGATATGTGAAAGGAGGCGTGTGTGGCGCACTTTCGGTTTTGCGAGGACTTCCAGCCGGCGCAAAGAGCAATAACGTGGGCGCCGATATCTCTTTGCATCGATCGCTTTCGTGGCGGATTTATACAGCACCGTAAGCCTCCTCGATAAAGCTTTTCTTCCGTAGCCTTCTCGATGGTTAGAAGAGGCTACGGTGTTGTACATCATAGGGGAGGATATGATAGCACCTATCTTGAGCTTACCTGAGAGAGGTCACCCTCGGCGCTGTCCAGGTCCGCAGAGATCTTGTCCAGCGCCCGGCCTACGTCGTCCAGCTGTTCGCCCTGCGACTCTAGCACAGCCACCGTGTGAAGTCCGATGCCTTGCGCCTCTTGGCATGCTCGCAGAAGGTTGCGCGTAGCCGCGATCGAAGGGTCGGCACGGCTTCTATGCTGCGGCTGTTGGCCGTGCGTCGGGACGTCGTCTGGTTCGGCAAGCAGACGTCGAAGCTCCCGTAGGAAGCGCTGTTCGTCTGTCTCTGCGTTCGCCATTATTGACAGTGGTGCCTCTCCCCCCCGAGAGCTGGTACAAACCCACTGCAAGAGTCATATGAGCTTTAAAACGCCAAGAGACACGAACCACGAGAGGGTACACAGGCGCTACACGACAGGAGAGTACGCAGGTTCGTGTTTTCTTTTTTGGCGCCTTAAAGCTGGTATAAGTGCATACTAACTTGCACAGAAAGAAGGAGAAGAAGATAGCATTTAATAAGAGGAAAGGAGACGTCGGCCTGGAGAATGGTCTCTGGCCTGCTACTCCTCACAGGGGTAAAGGGGAAAAGGGATAAATAGAGATAGAGGGAGGTATGAGAGGTGACGATGGTAAAGTACAATGAGTCACTATACAGCGTCCTGTAAGCGGGTGTACACCATGCGCAGTAGTCTTTACAGCACAGTATTAGAGGACGGGCATCTAAACCTGTGTCGCACAAAAAATTAAAAAGGGCCTTGTAGTTGCGTTGCGCGTGGTCTGTGCACTTTTGCACAGGAAAATGTCCTTTAAGTCACCGCGGAGGTCATGAAAGAGAGAGAGAGAGAGAAAAGACCCAGTGTTACGCTCTTTTCACATCAGATTATCAGTGTGCAGTGGGGCTCCCGTAATGCATCACGGTTGTTTTCTGACGTTCTCTCGTAGCATGAAGTGACGCGTGAACAGTGTTGCTCTATTATTTCTTTTCCTTGTCCTTTTTTTTTCCTTCTCGCTATTGTCCAAGGATGCATTCCCCCAGCACCAGGAGCTTTACATATATAATCGGGAATCTTGGTTTTGGCTACCTGCAGCCTCTGACGCCCCTTGGACATCCCAGGCTGGGGAATTTGTCTTTGGACAATAGGGAGAAAAAGAAAGGTGCTAGCTAAGCACATGTGGTGTCTACCTTTCTTTCCCGTTTATTGCTACTGCTCAATATATTGAAAAATGATCTGTTACCGACTATCTAGCCTTTCTTTGTTGCTTCATGTTGCTTTGTCGTTGTGGTTCCGCTGTTTGCTTCATTCCCTGCCGCCTTCGGTACTTGAAGCTATCGAAATGACTGAGTGACTGATTAGCTGACTGGGTAACCGGCCATCTGACGGAATAAATGAATGGTTAGTTCAGCGTGTATAAAGGTATTGCAAAGAATATCAACGCTGTCGGCTTTGTTCTTCAAAAACAGAAGCGCCTCTTCGTTATAATAAAGCGACTGTATTCTTTTCTTTCCTCAACTCTCACCTATCTTCGTCAACTTTTCAATATCGTTTACTGTGTTCTCATTTTTTTTTTCACTCGTACAGAGCTTGCTGGGCTCAAACTAAGTGCGAAATGTGAGCCGAGTGCGCGGCTTAAAGGATCACCAGCCCGAGACGAATCGTCCAGAGTCTCGTCGAAAACGAAAGCAACTTAATTTTTATTAAAAGGAAAAAAAACATACACACGGAAGAAGTGTAGTTCTGCAAACTCTTCAATATCAGCTTCATCGTCCCCCCTTTCAGAGCCTATCGTCGTCTTGAGCCTTGATGATCACACGGATCAGGGAAATGTATTATATTTCTGAAATCGAATGCGGCTTCGGAGGTGGGAAACCGAAGGTAAAACTAAGAAAATAAACTTCGGAAAGTAAGAAGCGAAGGTGGGTTGACAGAAACGTGAAGCCTAGTGTTTGACTCAGTACCGTACGCTGTGCCACTCATAACAGCTGGAGAAAAATTTTCCTCCTATTAAGGACGAGAGAGCCGCTTTAAGCCATACTGTGTTCCTCCGCTTGAATATTTACTGTATCTTTCTTATCGTGGCATGTTTATTTTTTTTTCTTCAAGTTGTTAGAATTAATTGGATGCACTAATCGCTCTTCTTAGGTAGATGGGAGTATTTCGTAGTACGTAATCAGCGCTCTTGCACCCGATACGGTGTATGTCGTGTGGTCAGTGAAGAAAAACCGAGGCAAAATTAACGCTGCACTCTTTTGCCTTGAAGTAATCTGTACAGCTTTGTTCTTTTTGCAGCGTTTCCCTTTTAAAAAGATCGTTCGGTAATACCTCGGTGAGTGTGATCATGGGACAACTTTTACACTATAGAAGTTTGCTACTTCAGATTCTTTGCTTCAGCCAGTTTATATGGCTCCCTATGTTCATCGACTCGATAATCCGTTTTGATAGGCCTTTCATTTGCACCGGACTACTTTTATTACTATTGTGAGGTGTTAACCGCGTAAGTTTGTTTTTGCGATTACAGCTTATTTAGGCTAGAATAAGGAAGGTGATTTTTTGTCCTCCGTCGTTTACTACCGTACGCTCAAAGCTAACGGCCTTAGTGGTGCTGGAAACCGAAGAAGACTCGTCGGACTACATTTCCGGCGCGGAGGAGTTGGGGTGTCCGTCGTCCTCACGCGCTCCTCACTCTGCAAGACGTTCAGCAGTGCGCACAGAAAGGCGCGTAAGAAACGAAAACATCGTCTGCTCGAGAACTCGGTGCTTTGGTCCCTGTTAGGGATTAAAAAAAAGAAAACTGAAGACACGACAGAAAAAAAAAAGTAGAATAAAACCGGCTCGAGAAAAAGGGACGATGTTTTAACGGAACGAAAGGCAGAAGTAAGGCATCACTGGGCGATGCTTGAACAGCGTGCAAATCTCGTTGATGGTACCGCACTCCTCTGAGGCCCCCTTTTTTTTTGGTCTCTTCATTCTGGCGTTTATTGATTTTGCTTTCGATGTTAGCACCGATCATAGGCGGCTGCATAAGCTGCGATGAAAGGAGAAGGGGGTAGTTGGTGCGATAAAGATTAATCGTGTGTGTGATGTCTTCTCGGGAGTGGCGTTTGCTTCCCCCCTCTTTCTCCTCCGACCTCCCCCCCTCCCGCTTCTGCCTCTTCGCATCCCCAGACTCTCCGATTTTCGCAATACCCCTCGTGAGTGTTATGGCTCTGATTGCTTGGCGACGACGCCGGGACCTCAACGATTCCCCGGGTGCTTAAGAAGCGCTTAGCGCATCTTAAGATGATCGGCCGGCCTGGAGAGAAAAAAGGAGAGAAAAGAAAAAGTAGTGTTGTCTTTCTTTTGCTTTGATCATAGTTCCGAAGTGAGAAAATAAGTGCAACATATACATACTTTAAAACATCATTTAGCGAGCTGACATGAAGAGTAGAATAAGTTTCGAGTATCGGCTGTCAGTGAAACTGCGCGGTTAACATCAGAAGAGTGAATTTGTTTTGTTTATTTTCGAGTAGTCCTCGCCCTGCGTTGTAAACTTTACTGAATGACTGGATTGGCTTCGGTTATCTCACTTTTCTATTTCCTTACGGGTCCTGGTTTCGACGCGATTACGATTTTCACGGGCGCTTTAACGTTATGGAGTGATGATACCACATAGTGCCTCGCGGGGTACATCGGCGTCTATATATATCTAGTTTTGCAGCCCTAAACGACGAACTAAAGCGGCATGTCGCGCGTTAGCCGCGAAATGGACTCCCGTGGTAGATGTGGCGTCCCGGGCAAATGTGAGCCGACGTAAGGGAAACAAGAAAAAAATTACGACCCTCTAAATTGGATATCTGAGCCTCATCGACGAAACGGAGACAAATTTTGTTTGTTCCTCTTTTAATAAATATGTGTGGTTCGCAGATGCGAAAGTTTTGGTTACTGGTTCGTCGGGTATATGGCACTCGCGTGGTTTTAAGGCGAGAACTCGTGTCACAGAAAATCGGGGGGCGGCTGCAGAAAAATTGTCCCGAAGCCCCCACACCACGCAGACCGCCTGTCATGGCGGAGACACGTTAGTGCACGAAATTCAATTTCTGGACGTAAACTCTGTAAGAAAATAATTTGCCGCGTATCTGCGTGCTAAGCTGCAAATGCCATCGAAAGACGATGGTCTTCTGCCGGCCGTACTACGCTGCGTGATATATGGACGCCACCTGGCGGCGCGATCGGGAAACATGAGCTTGTGCATAATCCCTGGGAAACTGCCACGTGGCAGCACCAAATTGTCGGCAGAGGCCTTTTTCGTGCATACCGTCGCATTTTTAGCGCAGCCTAACAAACACTAGGGTCTTTAGAATTACGTATCTATGTATTTCTTAGTAAAGGAACACACCACCTAATACTTACGTATTGATGTTGCGCCTCAGCTATGCGTAATGTTTTGATCGACAATGTTCACAAGTATGAACTTAGCTACCAGTTCAAGATGGCTGGGCGTTAGGCAAGTGCTTCCACTTTGGCCAGTTGGCTGAATCGTGTGACAGACTGACAAACAGAAAGACAGAGCGAAATTTCTGCGTTCAGGTATCCCGAGAAAGGCTATCGTCATTAACAAATTGTAAACTACCACCTGACTACAACGTACACTCTTCATAGCTCGGACTGTAATTTCAATGTGCGACAAGAACGCAATTCTTTTTCGAGACAACTAAAATACAAACCCATCTTCTATGTTGTTTTATGGGGTTTTACGTCCCAAAACCAGTTCTGATTAAAAAACCCATCTTCTAGCATTTCTACCGTACGAACAGCGGAGCACCCGGCCAGCGCCAGCTATATATAAGGAAGGCGTTGGTCCGTGTAGGTTAATTGCGTCAACATCATCTAGATGGCGCTCGCCTCCTCAGCAGCACCGCACGCAGGGATATGTAGAGCATTATAAAGGAGGCGCTTGTTTAATCACTCAGTTATACCATTCAAGAAAGTGACAGGCGAATGAGAAGGCTTTGCGAATCGTGTCAAACAACGCTATCTCGTTCCACTCTTAAAGGCAAGGATTTAGCATCTTCCAATTTTTTCTTCTTCGTATTCATATTACTGGTAGCGTTACATTTAGTTTTAGCACTTGTTTACGACCCCTTAATTTGGCTATCAAAGCTTGTGGCCGAAGTGGGGGCGAATCGCCACCTTGAGGACATTATGAAAGTGATTTGGTTCTATAAGAATATCCGGAACTTAAATAATGGGAAGCTCGTTGACGCTGGTTACTTGTATGTGAGATACATATGGCCCCTGCTTTTTTGTTTAGTACAGAAGTAGTTATAGTTTTGATGCTAGTTACTTGTATGTGAGATACATATGGCCGCTGCTTTTTTGATTAGTACAGTATTAGAAGTAGTTTAGTAGTAGTGATAGCAGTAGCTTATAATGAAATAAGTGCAACGAGCATCAATCCCTACTTCGCTACCCTAGTAATGGAAGAAACTTCTAATGCGGATCTTCTCTGTTGTTTGGAACGTTTGTGCCACAACCAGGGACGTGTAAGTTTCCAGGGCACCCGTTTGATTAAAAGTCCGCGTGTTTACTTCGATGCCCATACACAGGCAGCTAAAGAAATTTTTTTAACGGTTAACGTTATTTTAAACATCGCGAAGCACAGACCCAAAACCAAAAAGCATGTTGCACAAAACGCTCAACTCCGAGACTCACTAATTAACGACGTGTTGCCGGCCAAATTTTTAGGAATGCGAGGCTTTCGTAGTAATCCGATTACGGGAAGCTAGACACGTCTACGTATCGGTAGGGTTTACAAGTGCAGCGATGTAGGCTGATTAGTCAATAACAAGCTCGCGTTCGCGCAACACGCAGTGGTGTGAAACCCAAGCCGTGAGATGACGACAACAGTGCTGGTTAGTTGTCTTTCTTAAAGATTTTTTTTCTTTGCTTGCAAAGTATGATAAAACTGGCGAAACCCGGTATGCGTGGTTAGGTTAAGCGGATGTCAGCGCTTTCATTATTCGAGACAAACTGCAACTACCTTTCCACGGGTGTTCTCGAAAGTGAAAAATCCTGTGCCGGTTGTTGGGAGGTGGCTGAGTATAAGAGGGTAAGTGTGAGGCGGGTTTGGGGAGAGGGAGGCTGTTCGCATCTGGAGCTGTCCGGTGGTTACAGCTATGCGGGAAGGAAGCGCCTGTAATTGCAAACGTGGAGCTTAATGAACGCTCCGCCGAGAGAGCGCAGTAATGCACAAAGCCATGGATGACTATGTGGGTGTTGCCCGTGCCAGTATTTTTTGGCGCTTTGAAGTTTTGTCATTTTTTGTGGTTTGTTTCATTTATTTATTTTTCATTTGTTTTTTCGTTCTTCTACTTGTTATCGAAAATCATCTTCCGGGTCTTTTGTTTCCGGATTCTGCATAACGTGTGGGTTATTTGCCAAGTTCGCGGGTGAAGACTCTGTCAAGCTTGACTAATGGCTTTTTGTCTGCACTCAGCAAGTGTCATTGATTGCCATTGATTGACAAAATGACTTACTGACCGACCGACAGACTGACGGATTGATTGATTGATTAATTGGTGTAACAGCGTATAGCTGCTGATCTCCAGTGGAGCTATTCTGGTGTTGTCCACCTAGTAGAATTGCTGATTGGCTAGAGCTCAAGAACATGCGTCGACGAAGGTAATCCAATGGCTTCCGGTTTATCCAAGCACGTCATTATAACCTCATTAGGTATCGAGGCTGCTCTCTGCACAAATGTGAGGAAAAGAATATGCGCGCAACGGGGCGAGCGCAGCTTCCCGAGATTCGCACCTCGTCACTCTGATCTCGGGGACCATGCATTAAGTTCGGTTCTCTGATGACGTCGGACGAAAGTAGACACGTGCGCTATGTGGACAGGTTATAGAACAGTTCCTTGGTACTTTAACGTTTACGTTGGATTTTCTTTTGTTCTTCGTGGTGGCCTGGTGACTTTTTGCATCGTGACAGCCTGGCATCAACGCTTTTGTCTTGTGGTTCCACTGTCTTTGCTTAAGCCTATGCGCCATGCCCCGGCTACTTTGTTTTCATTGGGCACCTGGTTATTTCCGCCCCTTTTTTTTATAATGTACGGATACAATGACGAGTTGTTGCCATTTCCTGTCGGCGGTTACCACTTTTTCGCTTAAGTGCCGTAGCATCAAATCAAGAAGTAACTAACAACACAAAGCGTCTTGCTCTACGAGCTCAAAGTGTATGTTATAAAGGAGTTCGTTTGCGTCTGATGCATACTAGCGCCATGTACAAGCAAGGTCGAGGTCAGTCAGCAGTCATTACTAATGGCGGTGTCTTCAGACGAGCGTGAAGGGCTTTCAGTGCCTCGTGAGTTATCCCTGGTGCCTATATTTAACGCCGCAGCGATTTTCATATCGTAGAGCTCAAGTCGTTGTCAGGAGTCTCTGATACCGTGCTAATTAGGCTAATTTTGTGCGGCGAGTGAACGAAGAGATCATTTAAGTTGATTAGAAAGTGCTTATAGCTTTCTAGTCACGTAATAGTGGCGCTGACGAAGGCAGTTTATGTTGTTCCAGCACGAAGGAAAATATGGAAGTTAATCGGAAGACTTGCATTTTGCTTGGTTGGCGATGCTGTCTTCTTTACTCGAAGGCTCCCGGGGGCCTATAATGTACGACTGAATACGGGAGACTGTTCTGTGTCGGTGTTCCCCGAGTGGTCAGTCCTGGTATTCGTGGTAGGACTGCACCGATCAGTGATTCGGCATTAGTGAAGCGTGGTCCACTTCTGCTTGTCAAGGCAGGACTGACCAACCACGGAGGAGAAGCATGTAACAGCACTGCGTATTACGTAGGCCGGCGGAGACCCGCTTCTTGTTTCTCTCTTTTATAAGGGTAAGTTAGCGATGTTCTGATGTTCTGTGAAGCTCGGGGGCCAGGTAGTGGCCCCTGATCCGAACAATGACGTTGAGATAATTAGGAGGATAAGAATGGGGTGTGGTGCATTCGGCAAGCATTGTCATATAATGAATGGTAGCTTATCATTGTCTCTGAAGAGGAAAGTGTATAGCATCTGTATGTTAGCTGTACTCACATATGGGCGGAAACTTGCAGGCTAACTAAGAGGGTTCAGCTTAAATTGAGGACGACGCAGCGAGCAATGGAACGGGAAATGGTAGGTGTAACATTAAAGGACAGGAGGAGAGCGGAGTAAGTTAGGGAGCAAACGCGTTTTAAGGACGTATTAATAGAAATTAAGAAGTGGGCGTGGGCGGGCCATGTAATGCGAAGTCAAGACAAGCCGTTGGTCATTAAGGGCAACAGAGTGGATTCCTAGAGAACGCAAGCGTGGCAGGGGGCGGCAGAAAGTTAGGTGGGCAGATGAGGTCAGGAAGATTGCGGGGATAAATTGGGCACAGTTAGCACAGGACAGGGATGATTGGAGACCTTTGGGAGAGGCCTTTGCCCGGCATTGGGCGTAAATAGTCTGATGATGATGATGGTGTGAAGCTCCGAGGTTGCGGGATCGAATCGCTGCCGCGACTGGCCGCATTAGGATGAGGGGCGAAACGTAGAAAAAAAAAGAAATAAAAGCAAAACACTAGTGTGCTAAGACTTCAGTACATGCTAAAGACATGCAAGTGGTCAAAATTGTTCCAGTCAAATTACTCCCCTGGGGAGCAGGAGAGGTCTCGTAATCATAGGTGGTTTTGGCATATAAAACCCTATTAATTATTGTCAAGCAAGACATGTTGGCTTTCTTCTGGGCACGCATATGCGATAAAATATGTATTTTACATATATCTGAAGGAATTAACTAAGGAACGCAGCAGTGTGCTTGCAGTTTGAACAATGTCAATGGTTTAGCCAATTTGGACAGAGTCATTCAGGGATGCTGCCGTGTTCAAAGAATTGGCAATACACACCATGAGGACTGCGTAAGAGGAGGAACTGTTACGTGTCATATTGCGCAACGTCAACTTGACCTCCTACGATCCCCTTGTGACTCTTGATGCCGGACTTATTAAGAATAATTGCAGCTCAATTCCGCATGTGCGCTTTTTTTTATTGTTCTTGCTAGCTGCCGCGAATGTGGCACACAGCTGGCAAACGACGAGGTACGGCCACTCAGAAACTTGCGCTACTCTAGGCTCCGGCTGGAGGGATCGATGCAGGTACTTGAAGCGGCGAGTCGCCTGCTGGTCCCCGGGGAATCTTTCCAACTCTCCAAACTACCTTGCATTGCTCTTACTCCCAAAGAACCACTAGCGCGCGACAGCACTTTGGGGACCTGAGATACAACTGGGGTTTACCTTTGGCTATCGTTTTTTCGTGTACTTCCTTCCTTTCGCTCGTACTATCTCTGTTCGGCTGCGAGAGTCTCTCTTCGGTGTGGGGGGGTCCTTTGCATTTATTCAATTGTTCATCTATCTATCTATCTATCTATCTATCTATCTATCTATCTATCTATCTATCTATCTATCTATCTATCTATCTATCTATCTATCTATCTATCTATCTATCTATCTATCTATCTATCTAATCTTCGTGCGTAAGGGCGCTCGTGGTATTGTCCTGGTTTTGTCCCCCTGGCCGTCTGCAAAGGTCACCCAGCTGTGGTACTATTCTCGAGACATGCGTTTGCTGCTTGCTCGGTACGATGTTGCACTACGGGACAAAAAGAAATTCGGTTGCGTACGTTTTAAGTGATCACGTACACACCAGCAGTTATTCCGGAAATTTGTACATGTGCTATATAGCAACCTATCGTCGGGGACGGTCGTGAGACATACGTTCTGTTTTGCGAAGAGATACCTAACGAAGACTTCAGAAGAGATGAGGCGTTCTCTGTTTGCTTAGGATTAATTGTACATTTTACCTTGTCAGTGTCTCTTACGCTTGTTGTCGAGAACTTCTGGCATAAAACGTCTAACGATAACCCAGTTATTAAAAAGACTGGACTGTCGGCCACTTTCAGTACTGTTGCTGCTGAAACAGCGTCCTCATCGCTCGTCGGCCCACAAGGCAGTGAAAGCGCTGTTTTGTTTCTTTAGGACGACGGGCTTGTGCGAACGTTTCGACTATGTACGAGTGCAAGACCCTGCAAGTCAGCGTATTACCTGCCTTTTATTGCGGTAGGAATTATCTGGACACTTGAACGCTGCTTTCGCCGTCGCCGTCATGCCCCGTATATATATATATATATATATATATATATATATATATATATATATATATATATGCGTGTGTGTGTCTGTGTGTGTAAATAAAAATCTCTAAGGAAAAGGTACGCAGCTTCCGCTAGGTAGCACAAGGCCAGGTAGCGCAATTATCGGCTGGCTTCGCTAGATAAGGAAGCCGGCCGATAATCTTTTCTTTCCTTCTCTCTTTCATCTTTACATTCACTTTTAAACTTCTTATGCCATTTATTGTGGGCTTTAGGTTGACCGCCTCGCCTTCAGTGATTGACAGAGTGAAAGCTCTCTTTGATTCGCCACCGCTCTCACCTAATCTCTCCGCCCAAGTGACATGCAGGAGGTGCTCGAAATTATATACCGTGCAAGACAAAGGTTCCTGATTGGAAAGTTTGTTTTCCTCACGGGGGGTCCGCTTCAATATTTTATTCCCTTTCTGCACAAAAGGCACTTCATCGACGGTCTCAGTATTGCAATGGGAATGATTTTTAACTCACCAAGTTTTCTTTTTGTCTCTTCGTTTCTTCGGATGACTCGTCAATCGAAAGACCGGCCTCGCACTGAGTGAAAAGAACGTTGAGGAATTGCAATATGACGTGTGTAGAGCTACGGAGTTTGCACGATTGAGAAAAAAAGCAAAAGAACTAAAAAGCTCAGAGATTTCATCTTGAGGTGCATAGCTAGTATCTGTCCGTTTATAGTGGACAGCAATTCGTATGATTGAAAAATAGTGAGCCAGATAAACAAAAAAGGAAAGAGAAGCTTGAGTGTTGTGCGAGGTAACATTCATTAGTCTAATGGGAGACTGGTACTTCAAGTTTGTATGATAAAGAAAGTACGTTTTTCGAGCAATAGTTTGTCAACTGAGCACATCGTTAAATGTTTACTCAAGCGGCACCAAGACATCGCCATAATGTCGCAGTGTCTGAAGCATCGAATACTGAAGTGTTTCACATACACGTCAAGAAGGCTCCACCAGGCTGTACACTTTCGCCCACTGTCTTCGTAAACGATTTCTAAGGCGATGCGGTGAAGTCGAACACCGCGGTGTGCCCTTATTATCACTCCGCACCCCGTGGCAAAGAAAGGAAGGAGACTTGACCTGGAGGAAGAATGGCGTGACGACCCGCCATGGCAGCTTCGCCCGAGCCACGCCAAATAAGCAGCGCGCGCTTGTACAGGCCCCCAAATCCAGGAAAGCGGCGTGCCAAAGGCCAAAACTGCCTCATATGGGAAGTGCTGTGGTTAAGGAGAGGGACGCGGTTTTGAATCCGGGGTTCGAGCGCTCAGAGAGCCTTTGTGGAAGGGGGCTTTGGAGGGAAACCGACCACCTGTCGCCTACTCCCCCCCATCCGAAGCTGAAGCTAGCCGTCCTCACATTCTTCCCGGCTTCTTTATAAACCCCGCCGCGTCCACGCTTAGCACACAAGGAGACCTTTCGCACTTCCCCGGGGCATCTGAGCTCCCGTTCGTCGAGGCCAGCACGCGTTTATGGAGGCGCATGACCTGGAACCACGGATGGAGGCCACGGGTGCAGCAGTGGTTCGTTCGCTCGTTCTTTCCTAGCTTCGGGCTCAGTTCTCTAGAGGCGTGCAGTGTGTATGCTTCGCCTCACCAACAACCTGTAGTGCAGCGAAGCCCTAGGGCTGCGTGTGAGGCTCTCACAGCGGAGAAGCCATTGTTATTTCCAAGCTGGGAGTGGGGATTGTACCTCGGCTAGTCCTTCCAGCGAGCTATTAACTTCCGTTTAGTCAGACTTGCCCTGTTGTCGATTACCTGTGGGCACTTTGTGCACTCCCTTCTGACTCGCTATTGGGATTGGACAACTCTGCGAACCGTAGGTTCTTATTGCGCTGCACGGAATTAGGCGAGACGGAGAGATCGACTCGCGTGGCGATTGTACAACGCTAGAGAGATCAGGAGACTGACTTCACACCCTGAGTTCCTTTCTTCGTACCCTCTCATCAACATAGCGAGCACCGATGTGGCTCTGGTTAGTCGCGTTCGTATGACGCTACGTCTCGTGGCTGTACGAGCTTGCCGCGCTTCGCCTTGGCTTCTCACGGAAGGCATGTGCGTGTTAGCGTTGTCGGAGGGGTTGAAGCACGTGAACACGGTTTCGTTCCCACCTCTCCAGTGTTGGGCCGGGGGCCGCCGTGGTCAGTGCTGGTTGTCGAGAGAGGTGGAAGTTGTTCGAGATCGTGGCCGGTGGGGCGAGACGATTTCCGTGAGTTTCGGGTGCTGATCCGCCGAGTATTGTGGTTCGAGTCGGACTGCAGTATGTAGTGGAGGAGGTGCTGCTTTGATTCGCGGTCAGATGTTCGGTCGGTTGCGCATGTTGGAGCCACTATGCGGTACCTGTCGACATCGCTGTGAGGTCAGTGGCTAAGCGACCGCATTAGGTGTTCTTGGTGGCGTAGGTTGTGATGATGTTCTTGTAGGCGGTGTTAGCCTGGCAGACCTGGGCTGCTGTTGCCTCCTAAAGGATAGTGCTAGCCTGAAGGAATTGTGTAGGCGAGTTTATACGTCTTGTGGAAGGTCTAGATTGCCGAACAAACGACCGTATAAACCAGACATTAAAACAAGCGCGGGCTTGAAATATGTTTTGTGTGGGTGCCGGGATAGCCGCACGAGGGAAATACGCCAGGCGTACTGCGCAGGAAAGGAGGGACTTGATTTAGCAAGTGGTACTCCAGTTGCCCTTTTTGTTTTTGTTTTTTGTTTTCCCAACATCCATATCAAGTCTGTCAAAGAGCGTGGTTGGACTGTACCTTCCGTTACTACTCGTATAAGTGAAGGGGCTGTTTGGGCTGAGAGCGCGTGCGGGTGTGGTTCTGAAGGTACTTATGTGTCGTCTGTATGGAATGGAAAGGAATTGCAGGTCTACGCTTTCTTTTTATCTGGTCTATGTGGTCGCTAGCCTCCGGAGTTTATATCTCTTGCTAATGTTGCTAGTTTTGGCGGGTTGGTATCAAATACTAGCAAGGTACAACCAAGGAAAAAGTCAGTTATCCAGTAACAAGCGTAACGTTCACCTAATTTTGAAGGTGAGTCAGCGTCTAAAGTTTTCGTTTTTAATGGTTCTGCGCAAATAAGATGTACGTTATGGTAATGCTTTTTAGGTACTGTTGGAAGGGTTTCTGTTCTGTGGGTGTTTTAGTTCTCATTCGTTTAGGTTTGTTGAAGACGTTTATGATGAAGCCTGGCACCGACGTTCTTCCGCTCTTAGGTGTTGTTATTCTTCTTCGTTTGCGGCACTTTCGCGTCCTGTTCTGGATAGTGCTTATGCTGGTTTCTGAGGTAGTATAGCTGTCCATATTCTTTTCTAGTTAAAGGTTTGGCTCGCCCATCATAATGAACATTTACGCTGTTTACATCAACGTACACTGAAAGAAATCTAGTCTCTTGACAATGTATCCAGTCGACAGGTAGAAGTGCTCGCTACGTGGATTTTATTTATCCGTCGGGGTCATCGTCCTTGTACATTTTCTAAATTTGGCCTCTAATCAAGGAGGCACTCGCAGGCCGACGTCACCTGTAATTTCTGGTTTGCAGTTCTTACCATTGCTTGTGAATTTGCTGCGTTATTTAGATTGCTATTTCTCTGAATCTGTTCACTGCTTTCTCCGCGTTCTTGTTACTCGCGATTCGGCAACGGAGCTCTGGCCGCTTGGTCTCTTTAGTCGCGCCTAGTTCCTACGCCAGCGACATATTCCACAGCATCTTTCTTTGCGGAATGCACTAACATTCACTGCTTGAGGAGAATCTGTTATAAGGCTGGTTATATGCATGCCTTTCGAAGGAATTCTAATAAATTTTCGCAGCCAAACCCATGTCATGTAGTATGCACTGTCATTTGCATCCGCGGCAGTAATCTTCATGGTTTCGGAATCTTACATTGTCACCAATAGCAGAACTGCTGCGTAGGCTTCACGAGTCATTGTTTCCATGTTTCCTCGCAGCCCGTTCTTAGATAAGAAGCACGTGCTGGTGACGGAGTACGTGTTTCATTGGCTGACAGTACATTCTAGAAAAGTGGTTAGTGTGAGGGTCTGGACAGGCAATTGCTTCGCGTGCTAGTCTCTCCCACTCTCTCTCACGAATCGCCTACCAATGTGCACTAGCCTAATGTTACGTAGACGTTCAGCTATAAGGCTTGCTACATCCTTGCGAACTATTCTCGGTCATTTTGGGATTAATATGTGTTGCTTCAGCCCCGCCACGGTGGTCTAGTGGCTATGGTACTCGGCTGCGGAGGCTGCATTTCGATGGAGGCGAAATGCTGAGGCCCGTGTGCTGTGCGATGTCAGTGCACGTTAAAGGACCCCAGGTGGTCGAAATTTCCGGAGACCTCCACTACGGCGTCTCTCATAATCGGAGCTGGTTTTGTTATGTTAAACCCCACATAACATATGTGTTGGTTCAGATACATTCGGATATTTTCTTATCATTTCATTTTTGTTTCTTGCGTGTTTCCTATCCGAGCATTTTGAAATTATAGCCCGAAAGTTTTTCAGAAAGTGTTTCCATGGAGCCAGATTGTTCATTAAGTGCTCAGGATGGGCAAGCGCATCTCTCTGAATTTCGGCCAGGTCATTAGCGAGATCTTTACTGCGTCCGCACCATTTCTGGGGTATTTGCAAGAGCGGCTTCTCTGACGGTATGGTCGTTTGTTCTGTTGGTTCAGAAAGAGCCGCTGAGAAGGTCGAAACCGCCGTTGCGACAGTTGAAGCCATTTCTGAATTCTTGGAGGGCTCGTTACCGGATTTTGGGTCCGCGCGGCAGCACTTCGCAGTTCCTGTTACCAGCTTGGCGCTTTCGAAGTAATCCGGAGTTCCAAATGGGAGAGCTGTCCCACCGCCTGATAGTAGAAGCAGTGACGGATGGGTACAATTAGCTAATTTGATGAGTACGTCAAGTTGTATGACGCTTTTTTTTTGGCAGTGTATGCAGGAAAAAACTAAGCCTTGATTCACTAGTGCGGTAACGTTATCCCTAGAATCAGGCCTGTAGTCAGGAAATTGTTTTTTGGGAGGTTCAGCTTCCTGAAGGCGCTGACTGATTCAGGAGAGCACCTATCTTGCAGCAATTAGTTACGGTGAAAAATCACGATATGTTAATTATGTTGTGATTTTATAAAATTTCACTAATACATTTATATTTTCTATTTTTGAATTGAATCTTCGTAATAGTATTAGTAACAATACTCAAATTTAGCAAACGAGGGCAGGCACCTCCCCCCTCCCCCTTCCCCACTTTTCCCTCGCCATCCACGGCTCCGGGTCTATCTGTAATAAATTTATTTTTTCCCCGTGCTTGCTTCCCTTGGCACCAGTGAATTGCACAGTGACGTAAGACAGTCGCTGTGAGGATTTGTATATCCTTTCTTCTCGCAAAAGGTGTGTCTGATCAATTTTTGATAATTTCTCGCAGTCTAGGTTTGTTTGTCTCCTTCTTTTTCTTTATGATTTTGAAACTATTCATTTAAGGCAAATTTTCCATTTCCATCAGAAAAGGTGTCCGGCCAGTAAGCTTGCTCGTTTTTTGTGTGTACTTTCGCGAAAGAAAATTAAGGAAAAAACAAGAACATCGTTCAGTCTTGTTGAGACTCGTCGAATAGTCGAATCCGTAGTTTTTGCCAGTATCTTTGGATCGGCATGGACATATTGGTTCTACTGCAACAAATCAGGCATATTAAATTTGTTCTGTTAGTCGCGATCACAGGCGTGTTCGCAACGCGTTTAGGTCACGCTGGTTTCGTTATCCGTTGCCCGACATTGTGTCCGAGATAAAAAAAGAAGATAAAGAAAAAAAGCTCGTTGTGTACGTCTTCGCAACAGGACATGGCTTTCGCTAGCTGCGTTCCCGGTGGCCTTTGGGCTGCCGCTAGACGACGCTCTTCCATCGGCACTGCGCTGCTGCGCGAGTTCTTTGAGCCGTCGGCGAGCGCACGAGGTTCTGGGTTCGAACACCGGCCGTCTCTTCCGGTGGACCGCAGGCAAAGGTAAGCAACCTAGCGAATGTAGATGCATTCCTAGCGCTCGTAAGCGAATATTCGAACTATTCGAATAGCTTTCGAGTAGTGTTCGATGAGAGATACGATTCGTGATCGATGTTTCCGATTCGAACTGTTTAACGTTTGCAATTAAAAGACATAATCTGTTATGTCCCGTTGCAATGAAGGACCCGTGCTCACGTGTTGGATGCTTTGCTGCATAACGCATCTGTGCTGCGGCGAAGCTGATTCACGCGTGTACGCAGCTCTCTATTTATATGTTTTTAGACATTTTTCTTCTTTACTAACAACATTGTGAGAGTAGAATCTTCGTGCAACAAATTCGTCTTTTTTCCTCACGTGTACAGCATATTTTTTCTGTGAATTAACAAGGGATTATTGCAAAAATGTTCGATTCGGTACGTACTCAGGCGTTGATATCCGAATCGGCTTCGCATTGAAAGTTGCTATTTTCAGAACGTTGATTTCAAGTGATTGTCTTCAACTACGCTACTAATGCAGCTGTGCATAAGGGAAAAGTTTTGGTGGAAAAAATGCAAGTAATTGCTACCTAATTATAGAACGACGTTAAACAAGAACAACATAAATATTAGCTATGTCGTTCAGCATTGCATCGCTTTTCACCTACTTCGCTTGCTTTAATGATGCTGTGGTATGCTTCTTTTTTCTATACACTTGCATATTTAACATATTGTGCTTAGCCTGTCGCGATACGCGATTTAATAATGTTACCACTCCATGTATTTGTAATACTTGTACGTTAATCGTGGTGTTGATGCACATGCTCGTTGTTTTGGTTGACACTCTGCTGCCGCAGTCGAACCCCCGTCATTATCTTCTGTTCGGTGAAAGCGAGGACCAGTCAGGAGACTGCAGTCCAAACTTGGTACGTTTGGAATGTGGTATGTTGCGTGAACAAGCGATCGGTGGCTCATATTTCAGGACATTTATTCCTTAGAATTCCCCCTCGTAATACATATGTGGACCTACTCGCGAGTGAGGAACATCCACTTTCGTGGTGAAGCGGTCTACGTACACGTGCACCTGCTATCTAGCATATCTCTTATCGCATACTGATAAAACGAACCATGTTTAACCAAAGAGAGCCTGAACACGGTTTCGCACCTACGGCAATCAGGACAACTTTATCGAATTTATTTCTGTCTGCACAAGCCGCATTAGTACAAGAAAAGCAAGCATCGAGTACCACGTCAATAGATATAATCAATTACTGATATCAATTGATGTTATGACCCAGCCAAAATTGAGTTCAGAGTATGGAGGCAGGCAGGTTTTTCAAGATGACACTAGATACCTTGCTATCCTGGGCCGCGTGTGGGGATGTAGCAAGTGGACGTACGATGAAGGATAAAAATAGTGTAGTTTGTAGCCGGTACAAAAGACTAGTTCGTAGCCGGTTTCTACAGGTGGGCACAACGTGGAGGAAATTATTTAGCTTACCAGAAATTATACTTAGTATAGAGTACCAAATGCGCTGTAAATCGCTATGCGTCTATATCGTGAACATGCGCTCTTTTTCCTTATGACGCAATCATCGCCATAATCATCGGGTTCTTTTACGTCTACTCCAAATGACTCTGGGTGGCGCGATCTGATTACATTTAAAACCCCGAAAATCACAATTTCAACACGCCATACCTAAGCCTGTGACGCCCTAGACGGCGTCTCTCCTCCCACGGTACACATTCCATGGCGCACATTTTTATTTATCAATGCTGATGAAAGCACCGTACTCTTGACTAGCAAGGGCGCCAACAATTAACTAACTAACTAACTAACTAACTAATTAACTAATTTCTACTTATTAGAGCCCATCATGGGTTATGGCAGGAGTGGCGACATCATATGTGTCAATTTGCAGCCCGAAATTTCTCATTGGCAAAGCGCGAAGAGACCCCGGCAGCGCGTTCCAATGTTAAATTGTTGATGATGCCGTAATGTTATCAGCAATATATTTGTACAAATCATTTCTAGGTATAAGTGGCAAGAGATTGAAGTTATGTGAACTGTGAGGAAACTTAAAGCATTGATTTTATCGGGTGGAGCGTCGGTTGTTAAGGCGTGGAGAAATATTAAGCTTTCGTTGTGGTGACATTAGAGCGACGGAACTCATTCTGTCGCCCCGGTTATCTCTCCTATGCAATGAGTGCTCTGCAAAAGTTCATTTTTACTATCTTAGTAATGTCATCTATCTGTAGAAATCGGCAGCCTCTGCTTGTTCTCTGATACACTCGGCTGTCCTGTCTCCTGTTACTACGGCCGCAATTTTTGTTTCCATGTCCCGCCGCATGGTGCTCGTCTTAGCTAGACTGATTCACTGGACTGATTGTTAAATGCGTTTCCAGGTGCATCGTTAAGAAAATAGTAACTGAAGTTCCAAACAACTTCCAACAACTCCAAACGTGGTAGAACGTAATCGTGACAAACCTCGGAAATTTGGCGTTTGCGTAATCTTTTTCTGTGCGTTCCCGTTGTTGCTTTTAAACCGTGGGGTACAAGCATCTCGCGGGTTTGACTTCCTTTAACACGGTTCATTATTTTGTTTTTTTTTTGTTGCTGGGGGCTATAATTAGATATACCAAAGAACGATGACATTTACCATTTTTAAATTTAATAATACGTTTAGAACGTTGAAAATTAGGCGTCAGAGCCGGCTATCCGGAATCCAAGGAATTTATTAAAAGGAAAAAACACATATACGACAAAGAAAAAAAAAAGAATAAGAAAATGAAAAGAAATGAACAAAAAGATGCACAATGTACACGTGGGATCACTACCTCAAAGGACGTCCGCGTAAACAGCGTATCGATACATATCTGGTGGTCGCGCAGGTTACCACGGATACAGCCTGTACAAATAATTTTCGCGCACTTACATGTAAAATGACTGCGAGACATGTTCTTGTTTTGCCACACCGCTGGCCGAGGAGACTGGGTTGCGTGGGGTCTCTTGCCCGTTTCAAAAACTCCGAGTGTGTGCACTTGGGTTCCGAGGAGTCACAAAAGCCGAGTAAATATTATTACTGGAGAACAAAATCTTTTCTCATAGCTACGCCTCTCTATATATCGACCGTCTTTGAGATTGCTGATGAGATCACGAAGACACATTTCTCTTAAAAAATATTTTATTGCTGTTTTGCTTACTCTTTAGCAAACTTGGCGAGTTTTCCGATGCGCACTGCTGTAAACGAAGAGACTGCAAGATACTTACCGTACGCCGACAGGGAATTTAGCTTTGTGCCTTGCGCTTCTCAGGCCTCTGTTTTTTTATATTCCCTATTCATAGCGGTCCTGTTGAGAACCACAGAGCTTAGTTTGCTGAAATACCGGTTACTAAAGTATGGTGTTCTGTGGGCACCGAAGCAGCGAGTGTGCTTCATAGTGCAGCTGAAATTTATTTACAGAGGAGACTTCGTTGGAAGTGGGCGAACTGTGGTACCTTATTTAAATAGAACCCCAGTGAATGGGATTCTCGCGAAACTGCTGAATGACGGATAGCCTAACCGTTCATTGCGTTTTGCTTCCCCTGTTCAATAAACGTTTCAAAGACTGTTGAGCATTTGGGACGTGGGACGTGATCCTTTTACCGGACGGCTGATGAGCATTAAAGACGACGCAGTGGATATCAAGGCATGAGAAGGCAGGAAGGTAGCTAAAGTGATGGAATAAAGAGGTTCTCAAGCATGAATTGGAAGCGTTCTGAGGACGAGGGAAATTCGAGGCCTTTGGGAGGGCATTTGGTCCCGCAATGAACATTATATGATGATGGTGGTGGTTCAGGTGGTGAGATAATAATAATAATAATAATAATAATAATAATAATAATAATAATAATAATAATAATAATAATAATAATAATAATAATAATAATAACTTCTGGCGTTTCACGTGTAAGAATCGCGATATGATTGTGAGACACGCCATATTCCATGGCTCCGAGAATTTTGACTTTCTTTAGCCTGCGCTGACAACCGACAGTACACTGTCCTCTATTATGTTTGCCGTCATCTAAAATGTGGCCGATGCAGCGGCAGTCGAACCCAGCGTCCTTCAGGTCTGCAGCGAAGCGCCATAGCCAGTAGATCACAAACACGGACACATAGAGCGCGCGCGCGCGCGCGCGCGTGTGTGTGTGTGCGTGTGCGTGCGTGCGCGCGCGCGCGGGGGGCGGAGTGGGGGGGGTGGTGTAGGTAGGTGGGTGGGTGGGTGGCGCAAACTTTCGTTATAGTTTATGCACTCACATCTTGAAATCCAGAAAAAAACCTTGCTTCGGTTTTTCGCTAGTTGGATTCCTTCTGTTTGTTTTTTACTTGTGAGTTTGCCGCCTTGTGAGCTTACTGATTTACTTGAAAAGCGTACTTTGCCAAGCCTTCAAACATGTACTCAGCAATACATGTTTGGACAAATGTTTCGCTTTCATTGATGCGTATGTATCAGACGACATCGAGGTGCATGAAATTGATACATGTATCAATTTTTTCGATGTCGATCGAGACTAGCCGGCTCTAACGTAGCCTGTCTTCCCTTCTTACTCTGTCTAAATAAAGCATGATCATCAAGAACAAGATCAACGACGACAACAACAGCAAGCAATAACGAGACCACCACCAACAATAAAAGAAAATAATGGTAATAATTACATAAACTATTACATCATCTACGAGAACAACGGGTTCGTCACGTGGGGTCGTCGTGGCCCTCCGTGAACCCGTGGTCAATGGAAACCGCACGTCCGCCGACGCTAGCAGGGAGCGCGCAGCGCTACATTGTCGCCAGCTTCGGAAGCATAATTTCTGAATGCCAACCCGCAGGGACGCTCGCCGGAAATTGTGGGCTGCAAAGAGGTGGGAAAGGTCTCGTCGTTTCGGTCCCTGCTCATTAATGCAGCTGGCAGTGGGGGCCCCTTTTGGACGTGGGCCGATCATCCAGCCATGGAAGTCTTCGTTCGCCGCGGAAATCATTGCCTTCGGTTCGGGGACAAACCGAACCACCGCCAACGGGCGGAAATTAATGAGCGCGTGCGTGGGGGGAGGGGGTGCTGGCCTTCTTGTTCCGGCGCCCCCTTCCCACCTTCTCCCTGATTTAACCCTCCCCCTTTTCTCCCCCTTTGTCCCAGGTGAGCAGAGTGTAGGACGCCGCATTGCGTAGGCTGAGACTCGCATACCGATCGGTGCGGGCGAATATGGAGGAATGCTTGAGCAGGACCAGGGCTGGGGCGATGCAAGAATGTCAATGCCTTGAGCCTCGGTAATGTCACGCTAGGCATTGTACCACTCAGTGGCACACGTCACCGCGGCGCAACTGCTGTGGCATTGTTCCTTGTAAGCAAGTCGGTATTGTGTGGAGATGCCTAATGCTGTATTCTGTGGTTGTCTGTACTCGCATATTTTTTTCTCCTCTTCCTTCATCGGCAGCATTCATTCCTCTATTTATCCTTCTACCCCTCGTAAATTCTGGGTCTATTCCAGTGAATACTCGAACCGCGACATGTGGGGGAGCCCTGAGCACTCACTCCTACAACTAATAGTACCTAGTATAGAGGAGTAGGACTGATCCGAGGGTCGCGGGATCGAATCCCGGCCGCGGCGGCTGCATTTCGATGGAGGCGAAATGTTGAGGCCCGTGTGCTGTGCGATGTCAGTGCACGTTAAAGAACCCCAGGTGGTCTAAATTTCCGGAGCCCTCCACTACGGCGTCTCTCATAATCAGAACTGGTTTTGGGACGTTAAACCCCACAATACAACACAATACAATAGAGGAGTAGGAGGCTAACATGCGCGCCTAGAGGCTCTTTCTCTATTAAGCCATCCTGGAGTGCGCTAAGAGGGCGGAGGAGGCCTGCTTGAAGTAGCGCGTGCTCCGACCCTGTAGCCGATGTCGCCTTCCTTTTAACTAAAATTAAAGCTTTTCATTCATTCATTCATTCATTCATTCATTCATTCATTCATTCATTCATTCATTCATTCATTCATTTCGCCCACCAATCGGGCCCGGCTGATCCTGTCGACAAAGTGAGAGCATTGGCGCTTTGACTATCGACCGAACACCAAAAATACTAAGAACCGTTAGCATCGTGAAAAGCATCACTACGATACGCAAGTTTTGTTCCACAGCGGTCGCATTTCGATAGAGCTGAAATGAATATATAAAGAGGTGCCCTCACGATGTGAGAAAATATCGCTTGTGATTGAGCCGCCTAGCCAGAATTCGCCATACTCGAGTCAACGTTAGCGAACGCTACGCGGAATGAGGTGTGTCATTAGGTGATGTTAACTACTTCTAAGTAGTGCTGGCAGTCCATGACAGTATTGTAGTCTAGTCCATATCAACAGTCATCGTTTAGCACTTCTTCGTCACCGAGTGGGTTGAGGCAATAATTTTTGCTCTTGCGCATGGCGTAAGTGCTCGATGTGACAGTTAGGTGATTTCCTTTACCTTTGCTGCTGTTTTATCACCCACCGATTCCAGTTACATCTCGCTGCTGTATTCTACAAAAATAAAATCCTTCTGGGGATCTAGGTTGACATATCCTTGCAGGTGCAGTGTTGCAGTATATTCAGAATGGCTCCGCTTAACGTACGGCGGCAGAAAGGCACGATTTTCCCCCGGAAAGTAGTACATGGCTTAGGAACTCATTTAAACGCCAGGTAATAAAATGTTTTTCTTTTTTTTTACAATATTAAATCTGGGCACATTGCATCGCGTGTCCTCGGGATTTTTATGCAGTTCCTTTCATTTAGAGAAAGTGTGCCAGTCCTGGAATATCAATCTGCGCTATCTGAAGCCTGTCGGCACTAACCCGTGCACATGAAGATATGCTTTATCAAACCTGCCTTTCGCATTTTATTTTTATTAATCTTTATTGTGCCGCTAGGTCTCTTTGTCATGCGCCAACCTCACGTATAAGTCAACTGAGTAATAATAAAGAAAAAGAAACTTCATTGCGTAATTTTTACTTACGTTAACTATCGTATTTCACTATGTAAAAGGCTTGGCGACTACCTAGTGAGTTTTGCGAAAAGCGTCCCCAAGCGTCTTTGTGCTCTCGGAAACCCGAACTATTTCATACGCTGTTTGGAAACTTTTTGTACGCCGATAGTATCTCCCAACAGAGCTTCCCCTCTCTCCAAAACTTTCTATTAGGCCAGGGATGTTCGTCCAATCTCCCGGGGCAAAAGAGGCGCCTTCAGGACACACTTGCCAAATATAGCTTGCCTATAACAGAGCGAAAGGGAGAGACCTTTGTTTTACGAACAGCTCTTTTATAACTCGTAGTCCCCCCTCCAGCCTGAACTCAATGTCGCTTGCTAAACATTGTGCGCCTGTAAAGCGTGCTTCTCCGCGCGGAGACCCTTGCTGCGGAAAAGCCGTCTTCGAAGAAGGCTGTAGTGGATGCGCATCGCGCATGAATGTGCTTCGGTGAGGTTGATGCCTTTATGGCTTTAGAGAGGGAGAGAGAGAGAGGGGGAGTAAACATTTATTTAAAACAGAATGAGGGATCCTCGTCGTAGGGTGGAGCCCTTAGTTTAGAGGGAAATGTTACTCTGCAGAGATCGAAAGGTTTGCAGCGAGCGCACCGCGGGGCGTACTGCAAAATGCAGCACCGGTGCACAACGTTCAAGCTGCAGGGGAAAAGCTTTCCCTATGCTTTTTTTTCTTTCGCCTTTGTCTGTAACTACCCTTTGTCGTCTTGTGAAAACACGTCACCCATGCCGCTAGTCGGACACCAACTGATCTATTGTCGATGACTCCGATTGAAACACGCGCCATCGCTCTATTAAAATTCTATAAAGAAAGAAAATACTGGCGGTGGGTTTATCTGAGCAGAGCTGTGGTTTTGTCTGCATAGCATTTCCGAGAGTGAGGCAAAGATATAGTGTCGCACATGCGTTATTTAGTTACGTTGTTATCGTTACCGAATTCAACGAAAGCTTTACCGAGGTCAGCTGGTTATAGTCGACTTTGCGAGCACTAGCGAGCAGTTGGCCAGTACTTGTGAAATAAAGACGGTGATACTACAGCAATTACCCGTACAGTGGTCAACTTTCATATCTATAACGACGGAGCGTCGTGCTCGGAACTGCACGAGCGACATCTACGGTTGGAAACGGGCCACATCCGAGCATGAGCATCGCCACAGACGCGCTTGCCTTGCAGCTTCCGTCCCTGTTTATCTCCGCGGCCGCGACAACTGCTTTGCCCGGCAGAAGCGCTGTCAGCCATATAGCGCCGAAA
The DNA here is from genome assembly GCA_013339685.2 of Hyalomma asiaticum. Lineage (NCBI taxonomy): Eukaryota > Metazoa > Arthropoda > Arachnida > Ixodida > Ixodidae > Hyalomma > Hyalomma asiaticum. The sequence continues at coordinate 27,285,285 of CM023490.1, read as the reverse complement.
AAAAAAATGCAATCACCCGGATCGGCGCGTTTTCTACTGCGTACACATTCTCGGTTTGCGGTATCATATCATACCGGCAACGTGCCGCATAACGTATATTGCGCATCGCTCTGTGAATTTTTCATAGCGCATTGCGTTTATTGCCGTGTGCTGTCATTTAATTTCGTAAATCTACCATTAATTGTAACTCACCAACGATACGTTGACTGCTACTAAATGTAGTTTGGACTGCCGATACATACGACGATCAGTCGGTCCTTCGTCTGTTGTAGCCCCTTCTGACCGACGACGGGGAGCATCAGCAAGCCGACCTTCCTTTATAAAATGCTTCGAGCACTCTATTCACATTTGGAAGTGCACAATTATATACCGGCCAAAAGACAGCTTCCGATCAGCCTGACGAAAAAAAGAACAGAAAACATTGTGCAGTTCATAAGTGGGCGTAAATCTGTTGTTGGGACAATGTGACCGCGAACGGATAATTAGAACGCAGCACAGCTTGCATCGGGCGCTGCCAACAATACGCTTCGTTTCCTTTCTTTTTTTTAATTTTCATATTGCGCTAAACCGTTGACAGCGCTACTGACGGCCAAAGCGGTTGTTGCACCCTCGGTGATAACCGAGGGTCGAGAATGCAAGGCATGTGCGTCAGTGGCGCTGCGCATGCTCAGATGTGCCCCGTTTCCAGCTGTAGATGTCGCTTGTGCAGTTCCGAGCACGACGCTCCGTCGTTATTGATATGAGAGTTGACCACTGTACATGTCCCGTTCTTCTGTCCTTCTTGTCCTGGACTGCCTTCTCTGAAAAAAAAAGTTATCTACCATGGATTAGCTAGACACCTTGAAAGCTCGTCTTATCTGTGCGTCCAGTCACACGTTATTTCGCTTGACATGCGTAAGAGCTTGCTTACGGACTTTCTCTCATATCATAGTTCATATTTAAGGTTTACATTTCTACTTAGTAATAGCTCCCTGTGATAACGTGCGTGTGCTTGTTCGCTTCGCCGGTGTGCTTCGTCCATTTCTACCATAAAGGCGCTGTTCTTAGGTTGAAACCAAAAACTTCTTCCCAAACCCAATCTAGTTCACATGTAGAACTTTGCGCAACAGTACAAGTTCTCTTTAATGGGGTGTTATTTAGGCTTCTAGTGTACATTGAGAATCATCCAGCCAAACGTGAGTGGGTGTCAAAAACTTCGCTTTATTCCTATTTTCGGAAATGCGGTGGCTGGATGCTGCTGTGTTGAGACATCCGTGTTTTAGACCTAACTCACGTCGCACCCTCTTTCGGTGTCTATAGACTCCATTTTTTGTATTTCTTCATATATGTTCACCCTTTCTCCGCTCCCCCCCCCCCCCCCCCTATCCCGCTCGCTTCCTTCGTCTTGTTAACCACGCCTACCCAAATCTCGTCACCGCCACTGGCGTATCAGGCGGCATGGCTTCTTAGAAAACTTCGTGCACACACACAAAAAAAAAAGAAAGAAGGACATCGTATATATCTTCGGATCCATGTACGAAAAGGTCAACCAAGACAATGGCGTGGTACCTGTTACGCCCGCCCACCGTTCCCCGTGTCTCAAGTTCTAATGCGAAAGGTGAAAGACGGCTTGTTTGCTTCCAGGAACTTACTTGACAGAAACTGAATGGGCTGAGTCTGTCGCGCCATTGCCCAACTTATAGTATTTCTCCTTCGCGACTGCCTGGAACGAACCCAGCATCTTAAAAGCCCTCCCTTGAAAAGCTCGCTCGTCCTCCTCGGAGATTCTAAAACGTTAGCCGAGTTCCAAGGATTCAGGAAGACTAACCGCAAACTCGAAGACACACTGTCTCGATCCTTCGCATCCCGTTTCTTTTTTTTTTTAGTGTACAGTATACAACATGTTCGGCGCCGTGCGACAGGAGATCTCCATTTTATGCCCTCAGCATTACCGGGAAGCGAAGTTTGGAAGCGAGCCTGGGAAGGTATTTTTGAAATAGGTCAGGTGTCACAGCATAGGTCGAGAAAAAAAAGGAAGCTTTAGAAGAGTCTGAGCTAGGAGAGGTATTACGTGTTAGTGTGTGTGTGTATATATATGTGAGAGAGAGAGAGAGAGAGAGACGAACGAAAGAGGGATTTGCGAAGCGACTGCGCAGACTGCTCAATATCCTTCCATCAATGCCGGCAGCGCGGATCCCGCTCCCTGGTTTTTTAGGGACAGGTTGTGTCGACTTAGTCCGGGGGCCAAAAGTGGATTACGGATTTTACGCGCGAACCTAGATTAAGTCGGTGACGCGCTCCGAAGCTTTGTCTAGTTAGGCGACTCGGTATCATTCCAATAAACTTGGGTTTTCCTGGTTACCCACCAATCCGCCGTTTTTAATTTGTATTGAGAATATCTTTATCGATGTAAATAACGGCTTGCTCCTACATTCGTAACAATATGAGCATCGATGTTATGAAAATTACCTGTACAAAAGCACAAGACGTTTGAAGTAGTATAGCCACGTTATAATTGTATTTTGTTTGTATCACCACTGTTTTGTTCTTTGACGTGCTCTTTTTCGCTATGATAACTGAACGAATTCCAACTAGCCTCCGGCGGGCTAGGGATCCAGACGCAATACTGCATGCAGTTTATTGTCGTAAATTGTGCCGTGCGTTTGGAATTCAGTTGTAGTCGTTTTAATTGCAATTGTAGGCGCTTTTCTGACGCCGTATCCTGCTCATTGTCATTAAGCGTAGAAGCGAAAGAAAAACGAGAACTACGAGAAGACGAAGCGCTAAGCATACGTCGCAAAAGGCTGCAGATATTGTGGTGCCGCTTAATAACACTGAGTTCGGTAACTTTTTCGTGCAAAAACCGCGATATGATGGTGAGGCACGCGCCATAGTGGCGACTCTTAAAAAAATGCCGCATATGGCGATATTCACAATTCGGCATATCTGTCTATACATTACCCGTGTCCGTATGTGGCCGTATTTTCCCATATCGTGGTAGAGGCGTATGTGGTAGTAAACGACGTACACGAAGAATGCCATGAATGACCGTGACCTGTATCTGACAAACACGGCCGCGTACGGACACGCACATCATATATCCAGATATGCGTATACGGCCATATACACATATATAGCTGTATATGGCGCGTGTCTGTATGTCGTCGTGTTTGCACGATACATGTCACAGTCATCATGGCATTCTTCTTGTAGGTCTGTTATTGCCACATATGCCTCTACCACGATTTGGGCAAATAGGGCCACATACGGACATGAACCATATATAGCCAGATATGCATATCTGGCCATATACGAATATCAGGTCATGTGTGCACGCGTCCACATGTGGCCGTATTTGCTCGGTGCATGTCACAGCCATACATGGCATTCTTCGTATAGGTCCTTTATGGCCGCATATGCCTCTATCGCGCCTTACGCAGATACGGTCACATACGGACGCGGGCCACATGTAGACAGATATGCCGGATGGCGAATATCACCATATACGGCATTTTTGTTGGGGGGGGGGGGAGGAGGGGCTCTGGAGTAATTTTAACCACCCGCGGTCCTTCAACGTGCTTCTAAATTTAAGCAAAGGGGTGTTTTATGTGCGAAGCGCTTAAGGAGACCGAGCTGTCGTCCTTCGTTAGGTGTTAGGAATGTGAAAAGACAAGTGTACGTAAAGCATACACTGATGAAAAATAAATTAAACGTATCCTGATTGAGAATGGTTAAGATAAACCAGATTACTAAAATAAATTACCAGATACGCATTGAGGGTAATTACGTTAAGCCGATCAATGTGGTCACCTCAATATGGCCCTTTTATTAGCCGAAAGCGCCTCGTTTCCTTGGCACAAGTCAGAGAAAACTCCAGCGCATAAGTTTCATTGATGTCGATGACATCCGTGTGTACTCAATTAATAAGCTGTCAGAATTGTATGAATGGCGAAAGAAAAAAAAGGAGAGAGTAGCAATAACCCGGCCTTTATGGATGGTTTCGTTCTCACCGTTTTTGAAAAGAGAAATATAAGGGTCTGTTCCACTTTACGATGACGTGAGGCAAGGCTGGCAAAAATGGCGAAGTTTTTCATCGGGAGCATCTTTTATTTCCATTTTTCTTCTTCTTACTTTTTTTACGACCAGGCGTAACATCTCTATAGAGTTTCAAATACCTGACCGATATCGTCCTGCCAAAGTAGTTCTCACTGCAGTTGTTTTGAGGGCGTAAAACAGTCTCTTGAAAGGACACTCCTCGACTAAGACTGAGCTTGCATCTAGGCAACGTCGTGGCATGGTTTCTTCACATTTGTATACCGAGATGTATGCAGAAGCAGTAAGTCTAAAATGATTGCCCAATTCGAAACATACATCGGTATGGAAAGGTCGCAAAAACAGCGCCGGCGCGGAGTATTATTTTTCCCAACGTCGAATAAAGTTTTGCTGGGGGAGCTTTACGAGCAATAAAACGTCCATAACTTATACTCCGCACTCGTCGTCTTCCTAGTTCTTTTTTTTTTTCATTTCTTCGATTATTCGAACGGCCTTTCTTGAGTTGCAGTAATGCGAAGTTCAATGGCTCGAGCGACTTGTGAAACTGCTCGCGGGCGAGCGTTTCGATTGTACGTTACGAAAAAACGCAGTAACGTGAGTGCGCATAGCCCCCCCCCCCCTGGTTGTGGTATATAGCGCATAACTATAACCGCGCGACTATAGCGTACGTACGACCACGTGCAATTCGCTTGGGTGACGAGTTCGCACGAAAACCCAAGACGCCAGCTACGTATGTATATAAATATATATGTATGACGGCTTTGAAATGGCATTTCGTTGTAACGTCGTTTGTCTGCCTTCGTTGAGGTTGTTCAGTTTAGATCTTACGTAACCACTGATGGCGCAGCCGAAAGGTTACTTGCCTATAAACTGCCCCAGGGTTCGTAGCCCTGCCCAGATTGCGAAAGACTGGAAGATCGATTGAGTGCGCGTATCAAGGAGATTAGATAGATAGATAGATAGATAGATAGATAGATAGATAGATAGATAGATAGATAGATAGATAGATAGATAGATAGATAGATAGATAGATAAACACAGCTCAATCGTTGTTCCCCTAAATTCAGCTTTGCTGCAGTACACCAGTGTTGTGCATGCAGAGTGTGCACATTGTGTGAGGTCGTCGTCGTCATGGCCACGCTGGCTCAAGCCCATTGGAAGCGATAGACGTGTTCCTGTGGGAAAGACCAGCGTATCACCGCATGCTATTCGCGTCCCCAGGTTTCACTAACTAACGTGAAACCTGGGGTCGTGTAAGAAATGCTAGATGCTCGAGTAATGTATACGTTGTCAGTACACGTTAAAGAACCCTGGGTATTGAAAATTTCGGGATCCTTCCACTATACGACGTGCCTTATGATGATGCCCTTGTTTAGGTACGTAAAACACACAGCAATAGTAACTACCCCATTGAAAATCCGCTTGTTGCCCATCAACCTAATCCACTATAAACACCATCCCAATGGTGGATTATATTGCGTGCTTTTCTAACTGGACACCTATTCGGATGAACACGTCCCAGTTGCTCATGCATCTTCGCCCGCTTGACTACTGTTATAGAGACGCTAACAAGGCATCAAATCGCAAGAGCAAACGTGCACGGACGTGTCTTCTCCGAATCAAAGAAGACGCCTACCGCGTACATTACTGTCCATTTTCTTCGCTTTTTGCATCTACACAATAGTAGACAACTGTTAGGATGTGTATGTGAGGCCCGGATGATTTCAGCCGAACAAATATGCATTCAGCGAGGCACACAACAGCAACCACCACTCCCACCACAAAATCCACCATTGAAATGGTGGTTATGGAAGATTGTGATGATTATGGGAGATTATGGTGATGGGCGACAGGCGGATTTTCGATAGGGTAATTAATTAAGAGTAATTAATAATGACAAACAATTCTCACGGCCTTGGTATGTCTGCCGCTGCTGGTAGCCTTTTTGTTGATTAAAACATCTTTCGCGCCACCTCTGAAAGTGTTTTTTGCCTCAGGATATGCTTATTAAATTTCACTGTCTGTCATATTAAAGTTCATTGTCTGTCTGTCAGGATATTGCTTAGTCGAAACGGCTCAACAGCTGCGCTTAGGTCTCGCGTTTGCGAGTATCGTAATCCTCGGCCAACATTCTTTCTCCTTGAATCGCCACTGGAATACTTAATAGCTATACGGAACTTCCGACACATTTAAAACTTGATTCCCAGATCCCACAACCTTTCGAAATCTTTCCTGGTTCTGAATCTCTACTTCCCCTTCCCCAGTGCAGAGTAGCTAACCTTACTTAGGCCAGGTTAACCTCCCTGCCTTTCAGTTAGCTTTAACTTCCTTCCCGTCTTCCTTCCTTCTTTTCATTTCCTCCCTTCCTTCCTTCTTTTCCTTTCTTTCCATCTTTTCTTTCATTCTTTTCCTTTGATTCGCTCCTTCCTTCATTCTTTTCCTTTCCTCCCTTTCATTCTTTCCTTCCTTCCTTTTCTTCGTTCGTTCCTTCCTTTATTCCTTCCTTCCTTCCTCCCTTATTCTCTAGTTGCAACATATTAATGTTTCCCCCTTTATTTCTGCACCTGAAGGCGTTCACGGTGCTAACACGCGAGCCCGCTTACCTCGCTCGCCCTCGCAGCTGTTGCCTCTGCCTCTAACCTGTTGAGGGATGCATGCAGTCCTAATCAACCCGGCCCTGTTTTTGCTATAGACCGTCGCAGCTCCCTGTGCAGACCTTGCGCAAGTCGACGATAGTTACCGTAACCGATAACACGCCAACCTAATTAACGGGAGCGCATCTAGTAACCGCCCGGCGTACATGATATACACTATCCGAGGTCACCCTGACCTCTACGCGCTTGATTTTTTTTTCGCTTTTGGATGCCCTAGCATTGAGAGGTACACGTTGACGAAGTGAATAGTTTGCCTGCAGGCTGCCGTGTTTGTTCACTTAACAGCCGCGTTTGTCTGCACTGGCTAATTCTGGCTAAACGTTGGCTAATGATGCTAATGGTTGTGCGCCATTAGCTAGCTAAGGCCGATAAACTGTTGACTTGTGCCTTAAGCTAGGTGATACTGGCTGCTTCTTGGTAACTGATGCCTACCTGCTGGTTAAAGGGACCGACAACTGAAATTGCGGTTAAATAAAACGTGGCGTAGCCTGGCGGTGAAGCCCTGGTACTGCTTTCTGGAGTCTATGAATTGCTGCACGTCGCCTGCTGCTGTTCATAGGATCGTAACTCGGTCTTAAAATTACAGTCAATACATAAAACCGCACTCAGGTCTTATTATTCGCTTTCAGTGCAGCAAAAGGAGTCGACGCTGACAAGCGTCGCTGCACTCACGGTAATCGAAACGTGCTTTTATCCGCGGCGCATGCGGGCAGCGTCTCCCAGGCGTTGCGCGCACGCACTCTGTCGGGGCAGAACCCGGTGCAAACACACACGACAGCTGTCAGTCACTGTTTGCAACATGTATTGCGTTAAGCCTCCATAAGCAAAAAATCCTGATAAAAAATGATTTACGGCGTTTTCCCCCTTGTCACTGCATGATTGGACAATCTGACCGGTAAGCTTTCCGTTCAAATAAAAAAAAATTGCCCCCACCTCCCCGAAGGGAATCGTGAGGAAATGCGAATGCATTTCTTGCGCCGAGAGTACATGGCGTAGTAATTTTAATGGCGTAAATTAATGACGAGACGAGGATTTGTACCGTAACAATTTATTTACACATTCATCAGCACCTGTTTGTGTTGTCATTGTACCTGACGGCCATAATCACAGCCTTGTGGTCGCTAAAGTGTACAGTCAAAGGGTCTTTGAGAAGCATGCTCCGCCGAGCTCCCGCGATGCGAGCGCCCTCACACGCCAGAGCGCGCTCCTCCTCTCCACTCACTCTCCGCTACTCCGCCCGCACCACCTGCTCCGGTTGCTAGGGGCGAGGATAAGCGCGCGCGCCCGCAGCTGTTGCTATGGGAGAGGGAGTGAGAGCGGAGAGATAACACCTGCCGGCGCGCGGACACCGACAGACGCCTGACATGCCCCGACTAAGAAATGCATTCGCATTTAAAATACCAGGTAACTTAGGTACTTTAATGAATGGTTGTCGGTCCCTTTAATATTTGTATTTGGTGTTGAAGAAACAGTAAACGACTCGGCGTACATCGTACTTTAGTATTGGAGAGCCGCGTAGAACTGACCCTATACGATCGACGTAACGATTTTAGAAGAAACGTGTACGATTCAGGGCAGCAAAAAAATAGACGAGGCAATGACTCGCGTACGTAATGGCATTTAGAGGAGACAGAACTTCTTTTTCTGCTGTCCCACTTTGTGAAGCAGGGGTACCAGCGAAGGTGTGCTGGTGGGGTCTGCTTAAAATTCTCCGTCAACGCTTCTCGATAGGCGTGCTCACCTTTTTTCAAGAACTTACCGTATACAGCTTGATGAAACGCTGTATACTTTTAGTTCAATTAGGACAGCTTTTCATCACGATGAAAATTCTATTCGCTTCATTTGCATTCGCTGAACGTTAATTCACCTTTAGTACGCTTGAAGCTCCTGTGGTTCACTTCAATTCTCACTTGATTTCTTCAGCTCTTGTGTATGAGACATTGCTCCATGCCTTAGACCCGTGTACATAAACCTATTTTATCCTTATCGCTTCTTTTCCATATCGCGCCTGTGACATTAAGGAACGTTAACTAAACTAAAATGGTAATAAATGGGAAATACTAACGTAAGGATTGTTTGTAGATACTTGACTAATTTGTTCGTGAAACATGATAAGCACGCAGGGCCAATGAGGACAAGGCCGATTCCTAAATACGGGCCTTATTAGCCTGCTCCCGGTATCGTCCTAGGCTGCGAATTACTCTTCCGCGCTTGTTTTCTTTATGCGGACGCTATCCGCCGTAACTTAGTCTTCTACAGCTTGGATGTAATGCCTGCTGTTGCATCCGCCGATAAAGAAGTCGCAGCGTCCTCTATACCTACGGGTGATGCCATGTGGACTGCGCCGGATCATATACAATGCACTCATTCACTCCAACCCTGACCTTTCAACGCCCGTGCGAGAGTATATGCTTAGTTTCTATATCCTGCGCTCCTAGTAGACCGTCCGCAAGAAAGACACGGTTGTTTATATGGTCTCCCGTCGCGGTATGCCTTGTTTACGCGTGACGTGCAACCTCGTCTGAGTTGTTTACGCCCACGAACGGTGCCCGCGGCTGCTGTCATCGCATTTGCCTGACGGTCAAGTCGTACGCTTTGTTGTTCTTTTTGCGTATCGTGGCGCAAAGCGCTTCCGAAGGCGGCCTGCTCTTATAAGTGGCCGTCAGGGTGGTGTGTATCCGATTTGCCTGAGGGAGTACTACTTTATATCCCATCGTCGCTGCTCCATTCTGTCGCACGCACTCTCCTGAGGGTACGGTGCAGTTGGGTTCAGTTCGGCGCAAGGCTTATTCCGACCGTATGGGGTCAAATGTGACCGTATGGGAACTATATATGGACAATATATGGACCATGGATGTCCATATATGGACCATATATAGAATATGTATGTTAACATATATGGTCACTTCGGGCATATATAATGTCACCATATATGACCACATGCCATATATGGTCAAATAAGGAATATGGTCATATATGACCGTATGTGAACTATATGTGGACAATTTATGGACCGTGTATGTCCATATATGGACCATATATTTAATATGTATGTTACCATATATGGTCACTTCGGTCATATGTGATATGACCATATATGACCACATGTCATATATAGTCAAATAAGGAATAGGGTCAAATATGTAGTCAAATATGTGGTCATATGTGGTCAAATAAGAAATGGGCAATGTCGGGGTACGCGCGGCACGCGTCCGTATGCGGCCATGCTTACGTGGTTTGTGGTGGAGCCGTAAATGGCAACGGGAAACCTTTTAAAATAACTGACACGCATGAGTCGACTATAGACCCTTTTCATAAACTGCAAGCTAGCTTTCCTGCAATGCAGCTTGCCCTACTAATGGCGGCATTGGCAATCCGGCAAACAACGTGTGCAAGCGCAATTTGCTTGCGATAGGGCATGTAAAATGTCGACACAGCCCTTCTGATACAAATATCCCCCCAAAAACACGGGTCGCAGCATGTGCAACTTGAATTTTGACAGCACTTAAATAAAGGCAGCTGTCGCCATTAGTAGGGCAAGTTGCATTGCAGGGAAGCTAGCTTTACAGTTTATGAAAAGGGTCTATAGAGACAGGGCAAATATGGACATATACAACCCATCACATATATATCCCAATTGTATATGTCACCATACATGCATGTGAGCGAAACATTATTGCCCTGCGTGCACCAGGGAATCTGCAAATTTGTTTGAAGTGCAGCTGCAAGTTGCCTAATTTTCTTTCAACAAACTACGTCACTAGGGCAGCACCGACTACGTTGCTCGAATTTTCTTCGGTGTACTTATAGACAGACTAGAACGGTTTCTTTTGCTCGTAGAACTCCGGAACAAATAAAGCATTACTGTGAATGCTTCCGCGATCACCGGTAACACCAACGCTAGCCCCACCTCAAACGACGTAGTCGCCACCCCTAGATGACGTCATTCGTTGAAACAAGGGGAGGCGGTTTATAGCTGCATTCGAAACCAAACTGTTAATTCCCTGGAGCGTGGGGCGCAATGATATTTCGCTCGCAGGTTTATAGGAACCTCCACGACCGATTGGCTCTATTCTACACCTTGAAAAAGGTGTCGCAGGACTCCTTTAAAAGAGTGTGACCCAGAATCGCACTTACAAATGAAGTCGTTATGACCACTGTCCTTAAGAAAGCCGTGAGCGTAAAATGTACTACGAGACGTTTCGAAAGACTCGGAAAAGTGGGGCGTGCTTCACTGCCTATGACTAATGGACTCTCTAGGCATGCAAGCCAGGCGCCCGGAAACTTCTCCGAACTGCTCCGGTGTGACGCGGGGAAGACACGCAGACGTAAACGTTTCTTTCTTTCTTTCTTTCTTTCTTTCTTTCTTTCTTTCTTTCTTTCTTTCTTTCTTTCTTTCTTTCTTTCTTTCTTTCTTTCTTTCTTTCTTTCTTTTCTGTTACATCCCTTGGTTTTGTGGTGCCGGGGTTCACGGGCTCTTATCACCGGCTGGCCACAGACGAGGTGTTCTCGCCACATACGCAGTGCCGTGCAGGCTTCGCCACTGAGGCCGTGACGTGTCAGCGTTTTCTTAGACCGCTGGTCACTGTGCACGCCGTCTTAGCCTTGTTCCTTTGTTCCTCGACCCCCTCCCCCCTTATTTTTTCTTTAGACAGTTTGGTTTGGCCGTTCTTTCTTCTTGCTGTACAGATGGGAAAAGCAGTAGTGCCAGAGAAATGTAGCATATATAAATAAGGCAAAAAAAAGAAATAAAGAAGCGAGAAAGAGAATGAAAGGGTGAACTAAGTGAGAGGTGAAGGAAGGAGCAAGGAAGATATTCCGGAAAAGAAAGGGGCATGACAAAGCGGAGAAGGCAGAAGGAAGTAAAGAAATGCTAAGAGGAGTAAGGAAACGAAATTAGAAAGAAGGACGGATAGCACAGATCAAATGAAAAAGTAAGGGTGATGGCAAAGGAACATAAAAATCTTGAGGAAAAGAAGGAAAAAGCACATAAAAATTGAAAGAAACAATGACAGAAGTATCAAAATAGCTACTAAAGAAAGAAAGAAATAAAGATAGAAGGCGAGAAATAAACGAAGCTTAAGAAGGAGAAGCAAGAAGAATAACGAAACAAAGAGGAAGCAACAAGGAGCGAAAATTGCAAAAAGAAAAAGAAGCATAGGCAACAAGGAACGACAAACCGAAGAGACAGCAGCGTCAGCAAATAGAGGAATGCAGGAATCAAGCGGAGCGGGAAACCAAGGAATGGGGCAATACCTTCCGCTTGCCCACATTTTTCCGGGCTACGGTAACGAGCGAACAGGCCTCCTGGCCATATTGTATACATCTCTGCATATAGAGACAGGGCGAAGAAAGGAACGACGATCGCTTGTCATGGTGGCATGCAAGCGCGGTGGTGAAAGCCAGCGTTCGAGGGCAAAAACCAGATCCAAATATAGAGACCGGATACTTGCGGGTTCATGTTCTAGCGCAGCGGTGCTCCTTAACCCTCGGAGATGATTATCTTTTCTTTTTGAGATCGCGAACAATGCGCTGGGAAAGTCTTGAAGGAACGTGCCTGAAGCGGTGGAGAAGGTCAGCACGTGGAGAAAACAAAATGGCTCGTCTTTAAAGAAACCACCGTAATTGTTCGGAAAACAGCGGCACAGCAACCGTCGACCAAGTACCGGAGAAACTTTTAAAGTAGGAATTGCCGGTGTAACATGCGTAAAGTTGGAAAAGTTGTGTTCTTTTTGATGACCTTGACCTTTTCAACTTACACTGTCTTGAGTCTGCTACTTCAAGCAAGAAGGAAGGTGACAGAAAAATGAGATGCGCGGATCTTACGCGCGCAGATTTTGCGCCAATGAAAACACGCCGGTGTGGTCGCGCGGAATGTTAGAATCTTACGGTTTCGAAGTTTTAGGTGAGGAATTTCGTGAACGAAGGTTTTCAAGAAGAAGCGAAGCAAACTTGCCGGCTTGAAAACAAAAACACAAAAACGAGCATTTACGAGTAATTATCGAACTAACATTAAAGCACGTGAAAGAACCCCTGGCGGTGAAAATTGGCGGAGCCCTCCACTATCGCCTTCTATTTCTTTTAGTACGTTTCGCGGAGGCCGCGGTGGTGTAGTGGTTACGGTACTCAGCTGCCACCCAAAAAACGCGGGTTCGATCCCGGCCGCGGCGGTCGCATTTTCGATGGAGGCGAAAATGCCAGACGCCCGGATACTGTGCGTTGTCAGTGCACGCTAAAAAAATCCCAGGTGGTCTGTTTCCGGAGCCCTCCATTACGGCTTTTCTCTCCTCTCTATCTCTTTCACTCCCTTTCCCCCACCCCCACGGACGCTTAGCCGTGCTCCCTACATGGGCTGAAGAAATTAGCGTCCTTTCCTAACCGAACCACAAACATCATCATCATAATGTGAAGGGCCCGTGTACTGTGCGATGTCACTGCACGTTAAGGTACCCCAGCTGGTCAAAATTTCCGGAACGTTCCAGTACGCCTTTTCTCTCCTTTCTATCTCTTTCATTCCCTTTGCCGTCCCCCACGGATGCTGAGCCGTGCTCCCGACATGGTCCGCAGGAAATTGCATTCTTCTTTAACTGAACCACAATCATGATCGTTAGGATGGAGTGGTGGTGTGCTGCAAGTCGCACCGGATATCCCCAAGAAAAGAAAAGTACTGCACACGAAAGCCCCATAAATACATAAAAACCTAGGCATGAAGCAAAACACACGCACGTGTGTTTCGCTACATGCCTACGTACGTACTACTACATACGCGCATGCTACATACGTAGTCATGCGGAACCGATCAACGCGCAATAGTACATCCAGTGAAACAAAATTCAAGCAAACCGGAACAGAATCGAGGGCGCATGCCTCGCGCTTACGTGCGTGCAACAAGCACAAAGAAACGGAAACAGATATCAACAGAAGTAAGTACCGAACGGTACAATATTACTGAGGCATGCACGACTACACGCTCAATAGCAAAAACACAGGCACCCCGATTGAAGCAAATACACATAATACACAAGCATGCTTGGTGTGGCCACTTGAGCGCACGCAACAAACACAGCAAGCACACGCACACGACGAAAACACTGCACGGTTTCGCGCGAAAGCCGCTTTGCTTTCTGAGGCACGTGCGATGCGCTGCCTAATTTATCCGGCATCGAACGCAGCTGCGCATATTAATGCGCGATCTTTCGCATGACACGGCGACGCAAATGGGGCCGGTGTCGGTTGTTGAGGTGAGCGGCGAGGTATTATTCTACGGGCGTCGCACGTGTCGAGATCGGGACGATGCTGCCGCGGCGTCCTGTAGCTGCTACCTATAACGAGAACGGAACTGTTGTTGATTAGTTTGTTTTCTAATTAGCCGAGTAATTAGTGCACAGAAATAGTGCCGGTCGCGGAAGAGCGCGTATCACTGAATACCACACTGCCTCCGTAAGCCAAAATTTTACTTTCTTTAATTGACGATAGTCTTTCTTGGGATACTTGAACGCAGAAATTTTCGTCTGTTTGTCTGTCTGTCACACGATTCGGCCACCCGGCCGAAGTTTAAGCACTTGCCTAACGCCCAGCCATCTTGAACTGGTAGCTGCGTTCATACTTGTGAACATTATCGATCAAAAAGCAAATATTACGCATATCTGAGGTGCAACATCAATACGTAAGTATTAGGTGGTGTGTTCCTTTACTAGAAAATACGTAGATACGTAATTCTAAGGACGCTAGTGTTTGTTAGGCTGCGCTAAAAATGCGGACGCTATGCACGAAAAAGGCCTCTGCCGACGGTTTGGTGCTGCCACCTGGAAGTTGCCCAGGTATTCTGCACAAGCTCATGTTTCCCGACGGCGCTGCGAGATGGCGTCCATATCTCACGCAACGTAGTACGGCCGACAGAAGACTATCGTCTTTCGACGACATTTGCAGCGGAGCACGCAGATATGCGGCCATTTCATTTTTTTTCGCATTTTATAAGCATCGCTAGTAATACGTGGTATGCGCTATTAGCTCCTGGAAGTGTTGATGGCGCCGCCTGGCTACGGTCCTGGATTGCGTCACGGCTGGCACCGGTGACTCGAGTATCTTGACCTCCGCCTAGGTGCGTCCATGAAAGACACGTCGCATCGCCTGGTACGGTATTTGTGTTGGGTTTTGAGCAGCGAATCTGGCTAAGCTCGCCAGAGTTTGTCCTGTCACGAAATATGACCTTGAAATGACCTTGCCTAGAAACCAAGCGACGCTACATCTGCCAGCATAAAATTTGTATGGGCTCGACGTAATGGTACATCGCGTGATATGACGTCACAACGACACGTGACTAGAAGATGAAGAAATTGATGATGATGCTAGTGGTGATAAGGATGATAACGGTTATTATTATTATTATTGGGAAGATGATTATGATGATGACGACGACGATGATGAAATTATTATTATTATTATTATTATTATTATTGGGGATATGATTATGATGATGATGACGACGATGATGATGATGATGAAAGGATGGTGATCGGCCAGCTCCGCTGTGATCAGGCATTGCACCAGCTAGCGGAAGCGGCATACATTTTGCTTCGATCTTCAGATAAGTACCCAAGACAGCAGTCATGGCGATGTTATGTTTTTTTTGGGGGGGGCAGTATAAGTTCCCGCAGTGGGCAAACACCGGGAGCCGGACATTTCAGTCTCGCTGGTTTGCCATCTGTACGAGGTGCACGGGCGGTGAAATTTTTTTCTAGTGGCGTCCGGGCTTCTCCAAAGGAACTTGTTACACGCACTGACGCTTGGCCGAAGTCGACCATGAATGTGTCGGGACCCTGCCCACTGTTCTAAAAACCTCCTGCTCTGATTGCATGCAAGGCGCAAATAACTGAAACAAAAAAGAAATCTGCACCACGCACGTACAGCAGTGATCGCCCCCGGAATAGGCGATGATGCATTCCAGAACTGCGAACGCCTTTCACCGATGCTTGAGATTTTTCCGTCACCGTGGAAGCCGCTGTCATTGTGCAGCGAGTTCTTTTGCTGGGTACAGATGCCGCCAAGTAGGGACCGAAATCTTAATAGTCAAAGTCAGGTGACAATGCTTTCGTTGGTGAGAAGTTATCGCTGAGGATGACGATATCGAACTTTGATTTCGTAGTAGTTTTCTCAGTCTCGATTTACCTGCTCGCGTGTAGGGTAAGGATGACGTCAATGAAGCTCTCTATGTATGTATGTATGTATGTATGTATGTATGTATGTATGTATGTATGTATGTATGTATGCTATGTATGTATGCATGCATGCTGCATGCATGTATGTATGTATGTATGTATGTATGTATGTATGTATGTATGTATGTATGTATGTATGTAGTATGTATGTATGTATGTATTGTTACGGTGTTAGAGCTCCAAGGAAAAAGAAGATGGTATCTGGGTGGAAGTCGACGAAGTGTGCTTCGAGCAACAACCACCATATTGGCTTCTTGGCTATCCTGCTTCTGTAAATACTTTGGAAATATATTTGTACCAGTAGGTATGTATGAAAGGGGCTTTCGTACGTACGTACGTACCAAGGCCCGTTTCCCTTTTCATGCCCTCTGTTCACTTACGTTGAGTGCATGTAAGGACTGTACCGGCCACAAGGCTGACTCACCGGGTGTGTTTTCCTGGAAGCCATACGGGAGGCACACGCACGCGCGCATACGCACGCATATAGACAGCATATCTTGTTCGCCCCGTCAGCATGTTGACGCGCGTCGTCTATCGGGGAATTCCCGTGAATAAGGCAATTAGCGGGATGAAGCTCATTTGCGTGCCCGGGGTTGATTCGAACACTAATTTCGGTCGCTCCCCTTTTTACTAGAAAGGCGGTATTTCTAAGAACCACTTTGTGGACGTATGAAGGTTTATCGAACAATACCTACATTCATTAGTCGGCTTGACGATCTTGTCTCGTACCGGCTTGACTGAAGTTTTGATGTGACTGGAGATTCGACGGAAAAGCAATAATGCAAAGTATTTCAACTCGTATAATAAAGGTTCAAGTATACTATAAAAGACAAAGCCAATACGGCATTAATATTCTTGCTAAATAAACATTTCTACCATGAACACCTGCGAATATCTGATTATCAGAGGGCCCTGTATAGCTTCCCAGTAGTTCATTTCAACCAGTCTAGTGGTGTTATTAATTCAGCTTCGAGGAAATACATACCGTGGCGTCACTGTGGTAGATGCGACTGCCACAGCCGACCGCAGTGAGGCGAAGACCCGTAGTTCACCTGTGTAATATTATTACTTACATTTTGTGAGTGCCCACGTTAATAAATGTATAGCGTCATTATCAGAATTACGTCGGCAAGATGTATCTTCCTGCAAGGGCGGTCTCCGTGACGTAGTAGTGGCATTTTAATACTAAACGCTACTTACCACGGTCAACCACCTACGGGTGATCCTCAAACCACGTACTTTCAACCTGTTCGTATTTCAACGCTGGGTATATATGAGGACCTGATAAAAGAGGCTGTGGTCATGAAGGTACTCGTGCGTACTTTCCGAACACTTACAATGAGCAGAGGTTCACCAGGAAAATTCACATGACGCCCAACCGCTATCCTTGGTGCTCCTTTTTTCCACGCCAAGCTTACGTCACCTACGCTGACCCCCAGTAACCGTAGTAATAGCTATATATATATATATATATATATATATATATATATATATATATATATATATATATATATAGCGAGACAGATAGACAGAGACAGACAGACAGAGTACCCTTGCATTAGGCCCAAGATATAAAAAAACACTCGTTTTAAAAGAGCGTGCCAATGATATACATTTAACGGTATATTTCTGTGCTGTGTGTAACCTCTTAAAGGGAGTATCAAATATCACACCTGCTGTTAACGGTAGATCGCGCATGAGCATGACCACCAGCTCATCACATCTGTCAGCGAAGTGAAGGTACCGTATTTTAGTGCACATTCAATGACTCTTTCTACTCCAGTGTAATAGAACCAGTTGCGCAAGAAGATTAGAACACCAAAGGACACAGGACTGAATGAAATTGGCGGGAAAAATAAGTCAGGAAACACGGAAACCAAAGAGAAAGCGAAGTTAGGGAAAGAACGAATGCAATATCTAAATAGGAGGCCACGAAGGAAAGAAAACAGGAAGAAACAAAGCAGACAAACACGAATAGAAAAGCAAAAAAATATAGACGCAGTCAATACCGGAGTAAAAGCCGCTTGCGGCCTCATCCGTAGTCTCGGCCACGTCTCTCCAAGAGCGTCGTCAGCGGTACAGGAAAAGAAAGCAAGAGTCGGGCGGGCAGTAGGAGGTGGGGGGGGGGGGGATAGCTCACGACTGGCGAGACGAGAGTCAATATATATAACCGGCGTCCAGAATCACGGTTCTTTTTCTTCTTCTTCTCCCTCAAATGGCTACCGGAACCCGATGTCCCGCCACTGCCTCTGGAACCACGTGTCCACCGCCCGACAGCTCCGATGCGGCTACAGTAGCAGTAGCAATGTAGTGTGGCGAGGGGTTCGGAGGAGGGGAGGGTGGCATCTTGCGACGGGACTGAAGCACCCGCTGCTGTCCCTGGCGTCCTGCGGCGCCGTCCGGCTGACATGATGCCGCGTTCATCGTTCGCCCATGCCATACCCGATTGCGGCTCCTCCATATGGCTGCCGGCTCTCTCTCCTTCTGTACTGGCTTGGGCTAGAGGCTCAATCCCGGCTCTAACAATTCCCTCTCACCTTCCTTCCCGACGTGCCTTCTCTCCCCATTTCTCTCTCCTCCTCCCTGGTGCTGCGGGAAGTCGTGCGTGTACTCCTCGCAATAACCTTTCATTCTGCCGCCTTGTAAAGGGCCCAGCTTCCGAGAGTACTTTCTTGGACAAGTTGGTGCTGGCGATACGCTGTTGCACGGTGTTCTCGCATGGCGAAGCTGCGATATGAGAACTTCATCATGTCGTAGCTATTGGGCAATAGAGAGAGAGACGGAGAAGGAGAGAGCTAGGGGGCTGTATACTGTGATAGATTCGACAATACGTGGTTGTAATAAAACGGGCCTGATGACTAGCGGTCGTCAGGTTGTGTTATGAGAAACTTGTTAGATAAAACCGCGATACGTAGTTGTAATGAACAGGCTAGGGAACTAGTGGTCGCCAGGCTGTTTTATTGGAAGCTTATCAGATGAGACCGCGCATGTAATACAAAGGACTGCACCACGTGGCGAAAACGAGCCTTCGCTTTTCACTCCTGTGGATTTCAGAATGCAAGCTAAACAAATACAGCGCGCAGCTTTGAAAGTTTGTATTCTGAGACCTGCGGCAGTGAATAGCCAAGGCATGGGTTTGTAAGATTGTGCTTGCTTCACTTTTGTCTGTGGGGCTTCGTCTTGAAAGTTCTAGCTGAATTACGGCTCTTTGTTAATAATAATAATAATAATAATAATAATAATAATAATAATAATAATAATAATAAACAATGGATTGACGGAAAGTGGCGCCGTAATGTGACGAAGGCTTGGCTAAGGTCTCTCACCTTTTGCAGCATCTAGCCGCAGGGTGAAGCTGTGCCTACGAGACGCTTTTTCCACTGACATTGTAACGCTTAACGACTTGCGCCTCTGCTGTAGCACATTGGTTACGGTATACCACGGCTACTTTGTCGAAAGACACGAGTTTGCTTCCGGCCGTGTCGCTCGCATTCCGACGGAGGCGAAATGCTAAGAGGCACCTTCAGCGCGCGATTTCAGCACAGTACAAAGGATTGCAACGTGCGTTCAACGGTCCGTGATGATGGAAATTTCAGGGGTCTTCCATTAAAGGGTAGCGTAGATTCATATCGTGGTTGTGGCTCGTAAGATCTCAGCAATAACTGTTACATTAAAGACATAGATATTGATTTGTCATTTCTTTTGAGTTGCAATGCATTATACAACTGCTTTTCCTGCCAGGGTGGCAAGATCAAGTCAGGCGTTTCCACAGCCTCTAGTCGTGCATGCCTAGACAATATTTGTACACTTGGTTTGAATAAACGTTCAGTCAATCAATCAATCAGTCAAACATTATTATTATTATTATTATTATTATTATTATTATTATTATTATTATTATTAGTAGTAGTAGTAGTAGTAGTAGTAGCAGTAGTAGTAGATATGATGACATAAAACGCACAAGGACTCATAGGGAAGAAGGAAGGAGCAAGTTTGCAAGTGCCACCGAGTGGGGCAAAATGCCTGCCTGTTCTTTCAGGAGGAGCGAATCACTCAATTAGTGAATCAATCAGTGAATCAATCATTCAATCGAATTGCCTTTGTGTAGTTCCGTATGGCTACATTTAGTATTTTAACAACAATTTCTCTCCACGTGTTTCCATATTTTCTAACCTCAGCCTGTCCCTTAATTAAATTGCTCTCTAGATTCGATGTCTTTCGGGACCTTCCCATCCGCGTCAGTCCAAGAAAATAAAAACTTAAAAATAAAAGAGAAAAAGCCGTCCAACAGCAAAAGAAAAGCAAAGCAATACAATAACGCACTTGAAAGCGCCAGCAAAGCTAACAAAACCAAGAAAAATGGCAAGAGAAAGTCTGCACGCAAAGTTGACACCCTGGGTCGACAAGCCGAACCAGCTCGAACCAAACGTCGCATATAAATTGTCAAAGGCTCACACAATACCGGACACATTGTGTTCTTTACATGTATTACTTTATTTTCGTATCTTTTCTTTGCATTTCCAACCTCTGACGTTCCTACGGTCTATTGGTTCCTTACAACGTCGCGGTCTGACATGGACGACCAGGTTTGCATAAATGTATATGCGCATAAATATGAGCTCGTTTTTCTATTCAGTACTTTCTTTTTGTTGCGGCTTCCCTCACACGCAGTCGCACGCGGGTGGCATTTCTGGAAGGTTTTGTCTTAGGCCATTTTCGCAAGCACATTTTATTTTTTGTCTCATGTCAGAGATGAAATATAATAATAATAATAAAAAGGAAACGATCCACTAAAGACTAACACTTCGACGTGCCATACATCACGGCGGTCACTGCGGGAGACGATCTGTACAGTAAGCTGCAGTCACTCCCGTGGATTTGGCTAGCGTTTTTGTTCTAGGTGTGTTTCTCTAAGCGATTCCAGGCTCCTTTCTTTTGTTTTTTTTTTCGCTCTCATTTTCACGGATTGGCTCGCTTTCACGTCGTGGTATGTGGCTGGAACGGCCATGTCATCCACGCGTCTCGAACGAAAGCCGAATAAACGCGACCCCTCGTGGAATTTTCGGGCTGTGCCTCGGCATGCCCTCGTTTGACAGGTATAGTTCCGTGCAGTATGCGTTGATGCATTTAGAATGAATGAATGAATGAATGAATGAATGAATGAATGAATGAATGAATGAATGCGATCTACGTCACTGACTGTGATTGGTGTATTTCTTAGGTATATAAACAATATTAAATAAATAAATAAATAAATAAATAAATAAATAAATAAATAAATAAATAAATGTAAGCTACGTCACCGACAGTGATTGGTTATTTTCTTACGTAAATAAACAATATTAAATAATGAGTGAATGAATGATCAGTTTATCTACACTACAGTCAGCCTATTTAGATAAAGATCAGTATCGCCACTTTTGAAACTACTTTGTTTCTGCATTTGCAGTTAATATTGAGTACTTGGGCAAGTGAAGAGCGTAAAGAAGTTGCCCGGGATGACTATCGTACTTAAGAGGATTGTTGAAAACATGTGGGATTCAGAAATAAATCGTGAATCGAAACGCCTGACACTAAAAGAAGAAAGGGGTCCCCTTCCACATTCGTATAATTACCGTGCGAAGCAATTTTTATTACGCTGAAAGTCACTACGCTATCGCAAACAAATCCAAAACTTCCAAGAATACAAAGAAACAGGTTTTCGTGTCAACCTAGTTTCTTGCGGTCTCGGAAATTTCGCCATAGCAGTGCGGCGACATGAGAGTATGTGAAATCCCTTGCAGTGTTCTTACCGAATATTTCTACATCATTTCTTCAAGGCTCCGTTTTCGTTGTCGTTTTACAGCGAAGCTGTAATAGATTGATTGATTTCTAGGGCTTGACGTCGCAAAACCACGATCCGATTATGAGAGACGCCTGTAATGGAGGACTCCGGAAATTTTGACTGCCTGGGATTCTTTAACGTGCACAGACATCGCAGAGTACACGGGTCTCAACATTTCGCCTCCATCAAGATGCAGCCGCGGTGACCGGGATTCGATCCCGCGACCGTCGGATCAGCAGCCGAGTACCATAGCCACTAGACCACCGTGCCGAGGCGAAGCTGTAATAGCCTCACTAAGTTGGTCTTGACGTCCGCAGCATTGAGCGAAGTGGGGACAGCGTAAAGCAAGGAGAGTAGGTGAAGATAGAGAAATAGAGAGAGAGAGAGACAGGGAGCGAGAGAAATAACAGTTCGCGACGAGGCGGGATTCGAGCCCGGGTACCTACGGTAAGAAGGTGAACATCATGACCACTAGACTGTACACAACTCTTGCGGGACGTGTTTTTATGGGAACCACTTGATTTCGTTGTTCAGATTAGTGTAATACAACTTGCTATGGGCGAAAGGACGAGGAACTGAGATAGAGAGAAAAGAGAGGGAGAGGGTGTGCATAGAAGATGATGGAGAGATATAGAGATAAAGAGGCTCAGAAGACAGTGGAATGAGTGAAGGTGATAATTGGCTTTGTGTAGACGAAAGAACTACTTCAATCGCGTGGAAGATGACGGCTCAGTGATTTCATTGAGCCTATGTGGTTTATGTATAATTCATGAAAAGTTAGCACTGGTTACGAATAATTCCCGGACAGAAAACGGAGAACACAAAAACAAGGCAGACAATATAACTATTAGGAGGTACTATCGGGTTAATCTGGTTTCACATGATCTGTCAGACAGCGGAGAGAATTTGGTGGGCAAAGGCGAACAGGGTTGCGCGTAAAATCAGTCGCTGGTCAGCGCCGGTGTTGTGTGTGGTGTCGCTCACCGATGTGTCCAAAATTTTTCCCTGCTGTGTTACGAGTCGGCGGTCTGATGTTGAACGAAGGCAACTACTCAATTTGCGCAAAGACGTTTATACTGCTCGTGCTACTTGGCCGTGCGCCGAAGAGTGCGGCATAGGCAATTTTCTCGATGACTGCTTAGCATGTCATTGGTTTCCACAATGCGCGACACCTGCCGGATTTTAAGTGCGTAGCGCCTCAGAAGCTCGACAACCGTCGTCTCCTCCTGTCGCGTGATCACGCTGGGTTGCCTGTGCTACGAACTTTCTCAGCTTTCACGGTAGTGGTGCTGTTTTTTTCTGCTTTTCTTTCGCATTAGCCCGCTTTTCTAAAACGCTATGCCCAACCGTTCTGGCTCTGCAACGCACTTTTATTTCCCTTCTACGTCGCGTAACAGTAGTGTGCCTCGTGGTGAAATCATGGCGCGTGTTGTCGTTGCGGACCGGAGTTTATCGCAATGTATTCTTCTTTTAGGCCATTACTCCATTTACGCTATGTCTCCCGGGAGACCGGTCAGATGTGTTTAAAAATAAATAAGACAAATTCTGAGTTGTCCATGGATTCGCCCGCGCGCTGTCGATAGATAGCCTCCTGGTTAGCTCAATTGGCAGAGCGAGCGATCCGGACAGGCGTTGGTCCCAGGTTCGAACCCCGGACCAGGATGAATTTTTCGGCAACTGAGAAGCTTTCATTTCTGAAAGCTCTTATGTTGATTTCCTTGTAGCCTAGTGTTACAAACGGGTGGATGAGAATGTTTTCTTTCATGAAAATAAGTACTGTACATTAGCCGGTGCTTTCTTTGAGCCAGTTAATACGCTAGCCGGAATTTTTCGGAAGCTATCGCCGCCATTGAAACCATCGCAGTGACATTCTGTCAAAGTGGGTTGCGGATGCCCATGACGACATTGTATTAAAAAAAAAGAAAATGTCCGCTGAAACTCGGCCCCGCATTTTCTGCCCACTGCGTTCCTGCACGGAACTTAGGTAGTAGAACGAGTGGTCCCGTCCACAAAGCCGATGCAGTCAGTCTTCTCGCGTACCTAAACGCTTTGGTCGCTGCATTCGTGATCACTGCTTCGCGAAGATGCCCCGAAGACGTCGCCGACATACTCGCATTGCAAGTTAAAGCGAGTCCCGGCGGGTCACCTGATGGACGCCTTGAGAGAGAGAGGAGAAGCCGGCTCCTTCTTTGAAAGTGGGTTATTCAGCAGTCGCCGAAGGCGACTGGAGCTGTCATATTTCTCGATATGTCTTTATTAAAACTTTGACGCATGCTTTTTTCTGGCTTGGCGACGAGACGTCACAGCGTCTTCGAATCGATGTCCACGGCCGTGTAGCCGTCAGTCCCCGTGGTGAGTTCAGGTCGGGTTAGGGACGCGGTTACTTTCCTTTCGTTCCGGACGATCTGTCTTATACAGCACCCGGTCCGCTTTATGGTTCCTGTAGGAGGCCGTTCGAAGAATACTCAACTCGCAAGTTCTAGAAATGCGGCTGTGAAAGTCAACGAAACGTTGCGTAAGGGACGCATGGATCTCTGAAAGGATGTCTCAAGGA
Organism: Hyalomma asiaticum; assembly: GCA_013339685.2. Taxonomy (NCBI): domain Eukaryota; kingdom Metazoa; phylum Arthropoda; class Arachnida; order Ixodida; family Ixodidae; genus Hyalomma; species Hyalomma asiaticum. The sequence goes on along the minus strand of CM023490.1, from coordinate 27,261,003 downwards.
AGAAGATGGGAAGCAATAGCTTTGAAATAGCAGGAATAGGTCAGGAATAGAAGCAGCAGGAGCAGTAGAAGCAGTAGATTTATGGCTTCTACTGCTTTCTTAGTCCTCCTTCTATGTGTCTGTCTTTTGCTGTACCTCGAGCACGGACATTCTCGATTAGTCTCGAGACAAGTCAAGAAGCAGCAAATCTCACCGGCGTGGTCCATCCTGACATTGAAATATGGAGGTCATTACGGTGCACTTTTACGTGACCGGCTTTCGGGCTCTTGCATGGACATCGCTGTGCAGACGGTGCGGTATACGTTGACTGTTAATCCTGGTTATATGCGTGTCGAGCTGCAGGACAGAGATGGCTAAACTTTATTGATTGGCCAGGCTTGTTTGGCTCGAGTCAAGAGGCCGGTGACAACCCCAGTTCCAGGTATGGTCGTGGCTCGCTGATACGGTTCGGTCCTAGTCTTTCATGCCCGAGCTGCTATACGCAGCCTAAGCAGGTCCTCCTCTCAATGGTACTTTCAGCCCCCTGGTTTCGCCAATATCTTCTCCTTGTAGTTTGTGTAACTGTAGTTTGCGCTAGCGCGTGTAAGAAAAGGACAACGACCTACTAAAGAAATAGAAAAAAATAGAGATCTGAGATAGAGAGGAAGGTGAAGAGAGGTCGGCTCTAGACTACCAACTCACTTTTTTTGTATGCCGTGGTGGTTTGATTATATATATCGCGTCAAGACAAAAAAAATTCGGTTTGGGAACACGAACTCTCCACATCAGCAGCTGTTCTGAACTTCTGCTCACCGTTTGCCCTATGGTGGTGATGACGACACTGTCCAGAAAAACAAAAAAAAGAAATGTTTCTTGTGTTTCTGTTATTGACGCCATAATGTCCGTCACGCAGAAAAAATTGACAATGAACCAACAATTACTACAAAGAAAGAAACAGCTAACACGTAACAACCGGTGGAATGGGCTGCACGTGGGTATTGAGGGATGATTTCTTGGATTTTAAGTCCCCAAGCCACGATATCATAATGAGAGACGCTGTGGTGGAGGGGTCCTTAAATTTCGGCCACCTGGGCTTTTTTAACATGCACTGATATCGCGCAATACACGAGCCTCAACATTTCACCCCCATCGAAACGGAGCCGCCGTGACCGGGATTCGATCCCACGGCGTTCTGACCAGCAGACGAGTGCCATAGGCACTAGACCACCGTCGCGAGGCGTGTGCTAAGGGAAGAGAACACTAAGCGAACACGGTAAAAGTCAATGTCATGAGCATGACTCGGCAATATGCCCGCCCCAAATTACAGTCGCGCGAATTTCAGCTGCGAAGTGTCCGAGTTCGATCGTCCAATCAATCAATCAATCATTAAATCAGTCAATCAATCGATCGATCGATTAATCAATCAATCAATTAATCAATCAATCAATCAATCAATCAATCAATCAGTCAATCAATCAATCAATCAGTCAGTCAATCAATCAGTCAATGAATTAAGTAATCTACTTTTATTTTCGCCATAAACGATCTAGTTAGCCCTGGGTTCGACTACCAAACATGCTGACCTTTGTCTTTATTATCAGCTCAGCTATAGCTGAATACTAGCCCCGCCACGGTGGTCTAGTGGCTAAGGTACTCGGCTGCTGATCCGAGGGTCGCGGGATCGAATCCCGGCCGCGGCGGCTGCATTTCGATGGAGGCGAAATGTTGAGGCCCGTGTGCTGTGCGATGTCAGTGCACGTTAAAGAACCCCAGGTGGTCGAAATTTCCGGAGCCCTCCACTACGGCGTCTCTCATAATCAGAACTGGTTTTGGGACGTTAAACCCCACAAAACAACAACAATATAGCTGAATACTACTAGGGTTTTTAAGAAAAATTTATTCAATAAAAAACAAAAAAAAGCCGGCAGTTTAGTTGCTCTCAGGCGTCTGATGGATGTACCGGTAAAGGTTCCGCTCGTGCACGCATGCACTCAGCACCGTGTGTTGGTTCAGTTATCAACCTATCGGCTTCTTCCGTGGATTCCGAAGAGCGTGCGTTGCGTTGGAGAAGGTGGAACACCTCTATCGATCGCATTCCTGGAAGACGGTTGGAAAGAAAATGAAGAAATTCTGGGTGCAAAAAACGAAGCGATGACTAAAGATGTTCTTTCTCCTTGTTTACTTTTGCGTCCAAGATGGTGCTTGCGGCACTCCTGTGAGCTAAGACTTTGGCGTGACTCAAGGTTGTCTAAGAGAAAGGAAATGCTGCGCAGGGTTCGACATGTAAAAGAGGGGAACATACGAAATGCTTGAAATAAAAATAAAAGAAGGAAAACTAGATATAGAATGAAATATAAGAACACTAGGAAGCGGTGAGAAGGCAGTTTCCTGTTGCTGTCCTTGCTTTATCGAAGTTTAAGACAAGGCTCAGCTGATAAAAAGCAGAGGCTAAGAAAGAAAACCGAAATCGATCGATAAAGCGACAAGGCGTACTGCACTTTCCGAAGGGCACCTGACGCGAGAGTGGATGCTTATGGTAAGAGCGTTCGAGTGCTGTTAGGGTCGAGTGGAACTTTGAATGTTGAATTCATTTTTATTTACTTATTTATTTATTCTAGGCCAACGCAGTTCGCCGAAAGCGCGCGTGTTAACATGAGGAGCAATAATAATATAATAATAATAATAATAATAATAATAAATTGATGGGTCTCACGTGCCAACACCACGTAATGATTATGAGGCACGTCCATAGGTGGAGACCACCAGAGTAGTTTTTACCATTTGGGGTTGATTTCCGTGCACTCAAGTCAAAGTGAACAAGTGTTATTTTTCCGCATTCCTCCCGCATCGAAATGCGCCGCTGTAGCAGGGATTCGACTGCATGGCCTCGAGCATCGCAATACAACACTTAGCCGTTAAGCTTCCGCGCGGGGTGATACGAGAAGCAGCTTGATTATGCCCCGCCATGGTGGTCTAGTGGCTATGGTACTGGGCTGCGGATCCGAAGGTCGCGGGATGGAATACCGGCCGCGGCGGCTGCGTTTCGATGGAGGCGAAATGTTGAGGCCCGTGTGTGTACTGTGCGATGTCAGTGCACGTTAAAGAACCCACAGGTGGTCGGAATTTCTGGAGCCCTCCACTACGGCGTCTCTCATAATCAGATCGTGGTTTCGGGACGTTAAACCCCAGTAATCAATCATCTATCATGATTATACACACTCATGTTCTTGCGCGAATTGTACGCATACACTAAGCACTCGCTGCGTAATGCTCTCACACCAAAGGCTTTTAGTGTTAGCATAAGTTAATAAGTAAATAAATAAATAAATAAATAAATAAATAAATAAATAAATAAATAAATAAATGTATGGGGTCGCGCAGAAGGAAAAAGTGGGCCTGCGGTTGCCTTCGACTCACTGCCACCACCGTTGCCCTCCGCCCTGTGCTAAATGATAGTGATGGCGATATTCATACGTCTAGGTGACACTGATAGTCTGCTTGACACCCTGGCCCCACCTACGTCATTTACTAAGGCTTGAGAGGCCTAGAACTGGCCGTAGCTTTTTTTCTTTCGTAAGTATTGCTGCAGTAAAAGCAAGAGAGGGCCTAGAAACGTATTTAAAAAAAACTATGACGATAACTTGATCAATGTTCGCCAACGGCTGTAGTTGTCCTTGAATGACACGAAGGGATACGTAGAATAAAGGGGGGAAGGAGGAATCAAACGTTAAAGAATTAAGAGAGCGTCCGAATGAAGCGGATGTCGCGTGACCGTACAGAACAAAAAAAAAAAAAATTACCGCATATCCACGGAGTGAATGATGATGAGTGGGCGAAGCTCGGGAGTTTCATCGTAGATCGTGCCGAGTTCCGGATTAATTTAGTTAACGCGCACGCTACGAATCCTCATGGTTCAACTATGCACAAGTGAAATCTCCCACCGGCACTTCATTGCAAGTCAAGATCCAGTGCCTATATATATATATATATATATATATATATATATATATATATATATATATATATGGGTGGCCGCTGAACGGTTCTCCAACGCGAGCAGTCGGTATTTCTCAATCAAGAAACTCGATAGGAGACGCTGCCTGCGCCAACGTTGTCTCTCGCGGGTGAGGGCGCGTTCTCCTTCTTTGCGAGCTGGTAGAGCGTTCATCTGAGAAAGAGCGTTTGCATAGTCAACGCGCGCCTTTCGCTCTCTCTGTCTCTCTCTCTCTCCCTCACAAGACAGCAGATGGAAGAGTGAGAGAGAGAGAGGCACGCGCCGAGGGCAAGCGCGTGCCTCCCGGCACGCCGGTTACGTCTGACGCCTGACGCAGGACAAGGTTAGACTAAGAGAAGCTTCGCCCCTAAAAGGCAGCAGGCGAGTGACGAAAGAGCAAGAGTGCCCGGCATGCCGACGAATGTCACGTCGGGCTAAACTGCGGGAGACGGAACTTTTGGGAAAAAAAAAAGAGAAGCTCTGAAACTCAGTGAAGCGCGAAATTGAGAATAGATGGCGGAAGAAGGAGACGACGGCGGCGGCGGTACATTTGACTGGAAAAAGAGAAAGAAAATAAATGGTCGAAAGAAAAGCGAAAGGGAGAGAAAGCCAATAACCTCGTAGAGTTCAGGCCATGGGGGCAAACCTCGCTTTCGAGAAGTCAGAGAGAGAGAGACGCATGGGACGGAGAAATGTATAGCTGGCTGAAATAAGTTCGCCGCGCAGTATTCGGTGGTTGAAGAGTACCGGAGAAAGCATTTTTTGAAGGAGTATGACGCGTGGGCTGGAGTGGGATAGCAAGGAATAGAAAAATTGGAGAAGGTTTCCTTAAAAAGAAACAAAAGGAAACGTGTTGTTGCTGCGCGGAAAAATGTGCGCGCCGTTGCTATGCGAACGTTGAGTTATGGAAATCGAGAGAGACACAGAAAGATCGTGATCAAAACAGGGATAAGTAAGAAGAGAAATTGTGCTCTTTTATGCGCTTGCCTAAAGAGGCGCAAATGCATCTTAGAGAGCCTGATAAAGACTCTTTTGCATATTTGCTCTCGAATGCCCCATTAAGGTGTGGCGCACGGCCGCAAGGAGCGAAAACCTCTAGGTGAGGAATTAGTAGTTATAAATCAGTTGCTAATTAACGTCATGATTACCCTGGGAATTGTTAATTACGTATCATAAGGACCTATCCATAATATGGTGCTCTTACGAGATTCCAATGGTCGCATGACGTTTTTGTTTCATCTGTTCGGCGACGCTGGGTTTCCGAAAGGTAATCCACTGCCATGGAGTTTGAAGTTGACTTGTGCATGATATAGATTCGGCTTCTGCGTTAAGAATTATTAAATGACGAGGCTTATGGTTGTTCCCGCATATCAGTGGTTTTGAAGGAGGGGCCGTCAAATTAAACCATGCAATCCTGTAGTTTCTCTCGCGGTCGCCTTAGCATGGGTTTAAGCGCTCATTTTGTACGGGGTCGTGGTCCTAGTCAAGCACATGAAGAGGCTTTTTTACCCCGGCCCTCAGCATCCCAAATTATGGAATGTTGGAATCAATAAAGTTTCAAAGTTTCAAGTTTCACCCGAGCGCAGTACGAGGAGTGTTTAAGTATTCCACCCTTATCGGCATTGAAACGCTTGGTACCGAACTGGCGACACCATGCTCGGCAGCGAAGCACTATATAAAATGGATCACTGCATACAGGCTGCTTGAACTTACAGTGGTCCAATTAATAGCGAGTGTTGCGCGCATGACAAAGCACTATGTGCTACCGGACGGGAGCTAATGCAGCCTCCCACTTCTCCTCACAATAAGTGAGTTTTTGTTAAAGGTAGCTGGAGGAGGGTCGGTTGGTTGGTTTGTGGTATTAAACGTCCAAAAACCAGCTGTGATTATGAAAGACGCCGTAGTGGAGGTCTCCGGAAATTTCGACCACCTGGGGATTCTTTAACGTGCACTGACATCGCACAGCACACGGGCCTCAGCATTTCGCCTCCATCGAAATGCAGCCGCCGCGGCCGGTATTCGATCCCGCGACCTTTGGATCAGCAGCCGAGTGCCATAACCACGAGACCACCGTGGCGGGGCCAAGTGAAAGAGGAAGGAAGGAAATAGTATAGAGGGAAATGCAGGGAGGTTAACCAGTGTATGGCAACCGGTATGCTACCCTGCACGAGGGGACGGGGGAGATTGAAAGGTGAAAGGAGAGAGGAAGAGAGGGCGCACATATAGCACATGGTCAGAGTCAGTGGCACCTGCATGGTACGCGAGATCACACATCGCTGTTACAGTCGCCTGTGCAAGTCTGTCGTCCTTGAAAACTGCAGCAGCGCCTTTGTCACCTTCAGCTGTAATGTCTCGTGTGGTCAACATTGTGTGGTCAAGTGAAAGAGGAGTGACCGAGTGACTCAGTGAGGCAAGGAATGAGGCCGTCAAGGCCCCTTGAAGAGCATGGACCTGCCCAAAAATGCACAAAGGAGGTGAAACAGTAGATGAACTAGAATGTACGGACGTGACAAGGTGGGACGCCACGATTTGGTGTGGTCTAGGAGAGACGCAGAATTTGCAAGACGGAGAGGGGTGAATGGATTGATGGATGCAGTGCAGGATGTAAGGAAAGGGACAGGTGCGATTGTGCAGCTGTCGCCACAGAATTTCACATCCGCGGGGGGGAGGTGTCGTGCTTGAGCGGCGGAGATATTTTAACAACCTTCGCCGCCAGCAAACTCTGCAGCGGTTCATTACTTCAAGTAGGGAAAGTACAATCGCCGCAGGTCGTCACACCTCCCTCCTCTGTTGTCTACCACTGTCGAGACAAGTTGCGCCGCTGGGAAATCTCAGTGCGAGAGGCTAAAGAAAAAAAAAAAGTCCTGGTCGGAATAATAGTTGTTTCGCAAGGAAGCTCGCGCGATCGCCGCGGGGGAGTCGCGGCTGGAGAAACAAAAGGGCTTTGGATCGTTCTTGCGAAAGATTGTGGAAAGTTCAAGTTCCTGTTTCTTTTATGCGCGAATACCATGTTCTTTATCTCGGGCTGTCTCTTCCTGCTTTAATGGGCTGCCCTTTGTGATGGCGGGACCTTCACTGCTTACGCTGCGGTGTCAGCGTCTCGTGGTCTCAAGACTCATATCGTCTCGTATAAACACCATGTCCGGTGGGATAATAATAATAATAATAATAATAATAATAATAATAATAATAATAATAATAATAATAATAACTCTTGATACGGTATAATTAGAATGTTAAGTTACGCTAGAGACAGGATGCCGCTAAAAGAAAAAGATTGCGACCAGCTAGGCACTAGCGGTGTTAAGCCTGTAGAAAGAGCGAAGCTGGGCCGCTTTATCAGATTAAAGGGGCGCCAAAGTAAAAAAAAAGTTTTTTTTTCATATTAGTAGGTTAGCTTTCCGCAACTTCAAAAACACCAATCTTGCAAGGGGAAGACCCTCGGTAAGAAACACTGGAAAGAAACACTGCAAAGAAACGCGGTCGGTGAACTAGTTCGGGAAGTGGCTATTTTCTTTTATGGCTTCATAGTCTTGTTTTGAGTTCTAGTTGCCACTTTTTACGGTAGTTCGGTCAGTTAATTGTTATACTGATTCGTTATTGGCTACGCGATGCGAAGACGGGCGAGAAAGGGACCCCGCGAGAGACAGCACGTCCGCGTTTTATAAGTAATAAATAAATACCTGATCCACGGATCCAATAAACGCTGTGTCACGCCGCTGTGGCGGAACTTACGTTCCGACGAAATAGCGATTTCCCGCTGTTCTCGCCTGTATAATTTCTGGCCAGTGGCGTCAGTTCTGGTAAGGTCATCAAGGTGCCATTAGAGAAGAAAAATGGAAAGCTGAGACAAAATTATGTTCCCCGATTGACACCGATGACCGTATGGTCACGTGATTAGGCGTCCCCGCCTGCATCAGCCATAAATAAGTTAGAAAGTTATGGCCGTGCATCACTTCGCTTGGCGTGCTTCAAAGCGTGCCTGCCAATGAAAGGTAAGAAGATAGACGAGACCAGAAATGTGCATCATAGTTTCGGTTTTAACGCGATGGTGTTAAGGAGCTCACGTCTTAGAAAACCAGGTGTCGGCGTAGGCGTCCACGGTGGGAACTAATCGTTTCGAGTGGTTCCACCATGTTTACCGAAGCACCCTACCACGCAATCCATCCACCTTGACACAGGTACGTTAGTGAACTGATCAAGGTAAAACCCGTCAGTCGTGAGCTACGACCTAACACCTACACGAGTGATAGCCCGTACTGTAATTGGAATGTACGTGAAAACGTAATTCTGTTACGAGGAGCCCGATGCGAACGGGGCTTCAATGACACTATCGCGTACCGCTCTTACAGGTGAAGCTGAAGCGTGCTTTCCCACTCTCCCCTTTCTTTTTTTAGCACACTTGGTGTAAGCGCCATGACAAAAAAAAAAAACGCTGCTGCAAGAGGCGTAACAAGTAAAGCCTGAGAAATTTCATAGAATAAAAAACAGCAGCGGTTCAACCGCGGTTTCCAACGTGATGAACGAAAGATTAAGAAATGTACGTAAACCGAAAACAAGAGGAAAAGAAACATCTGTCTTAAATAACGAAGAAAACGAAAGGGACAAAGAGATCCACTGAGGGAAATGGCGGCGAAATAGAAAGGAACAAATGTGGGATGTAAGAAAGGAAATAAAGGAAGATGCTGGGAAGAAGGGCGAGATGCCGTGACTTTGTAAGACGGCCAAGGGTCAGCTTGCGGAGAGTCGAGACGAATGGCTGAAGAAAGAGGGAGCCAACGGTGATGTTCCTTGGCGTGACGCCGTGCCGTCTCCCAAACCTCTTTTCCCCCCTTTATTCTCTCAACCTTTTCCCCACCACTTTCTTGCCCTGCCCTTCTGTACTCTAAGCAAAGAAAAGCGGTTAAGTGATGACACTTCTTTGCGAGGCACAAAGGCTACGGCGAACGCCATCCGCGCGCGCCCACCGCAACAAAACACATCCAAATAAAGAAAGAACAGGGAAAAGCAGCTCTGTCTTTTGGGGAAAGAAAACGAACCGAATTCTGTGTGGGGATGAAAAAAGGAACAGCTTATGGGGAGCAGTGGGGGAAAGACTGAGTTGCAGTGACTGACGATCCCCCCGGAGGTCAACATCTCAGGGCACGGACAGTGACGCAAAGAAAAGAAAAAAGGAAGAAACAAAGAGGAAAGGGCAGCATAGACGCTCGCGTCACGCCATCAGGAGTCAGAGAGCCCTGCTCCTCACTGACCCTCCCTGCTTATCACACCAAAGGTGTTCTTTTCTTTTTTTTACTCCTTATTTGTTCCTTTATTGGGGCTCGTTTTCTGGGTGTCTTGAAACGCGAAAGCGTACAAGAGAGGCGAAGACGGGAAAGCAGAATAAAGGAAATGCTTCCTCGCCTTCTTTCGAGCGATAAAGCGGTGGAAATGAGGAGCGAGAGGCAAGGCTAAATGAAGGAAATTACGGACTCGGCAAAGGGGAAGGTGGGAAAGGCTGCGGAATTGTATGATTTGTGGAGGCGTTTAGGGAAAAGGGAGGTGGTCTGGTTGCAGAGGAGGGGGGGGGGAACGATACGATTCCCCCCCTTACACACACACACCCACCCCATAGTGGTGGCGGTCGGGGATGTGCGCTTTCTTTGTTTGGAACGGTGCCGTTTTGCTAAGCACCGAGCTATTCGTTAGGGTATTAGGCTTGGCGTTGAAACGGAAAGAGATGCGGTTGGTGTGCTTACCCAGCTGAGATCTTGACACCCGTACTTGTCGTTCGAATAGTGGCGTTCGATTGCACTTGAGCGATAAGAGTTTGAATTGTTGGGCAGTCACGTCACTGGGCAGTTGCATTTTTAACCAGTGGTTTTCGGTGCCTTTCAGTAAAGCACCCTGTCTCCCTCTTCAATAAAATAATACATTGGGGCTCTGTGTGCATACGTTGTGCTATCTTTTGCCGCTTAGCCTAGTTTCCCTTTCTTTTTTTTTAGTTTAATTCAACTGAGCTTTTATTTCTTTAACCAAGAACGGAGGAAAAAACGGGCAGAAAGTGAAATCGTGAACTTGACCACGATTCCCATCGTTAAGCGATGGTAAAAAAATAATTACAATGATGTGCACGTACCATAGACAATTTTCACAAGATATGAAATGCAGAGCATACCGCGAGTAGAAGCGTTTACGTATGCAGGTGTGAATATACTACTCACAATTTCAAACAATATGTGAATTATGTTATCTTTGTGCAGTAATTACGCAAAAATGCCATGGATAGCAGAAAACCACAGTGTTACCCCTGCTTATATCGCTCACAGAGCGAAGCATTCTTGTTTTAGATAGCTTCTGAGGTCGTGCGCTTGTGCCATTGGCATGATTTGCTGTGTTCTAATCAATATTCTGTATTAATGCGATAATATCAAGGAGCTCACGTCACAGAAGATACAGCGTAAGCGTTTACGACCTCGTAGTCTTGGTTCTGCTGCTCAGAATTAGTGAAACGGTGTGTAGTTCGTTTACAAGGAAACCTGAACACTTTCAGCATTTGTAGAAAAGGCGCTAATCTTATTGAATGTTTCGTGAGAAGGCCATGCCCACGGTGCCCAATGGACTATTGCGTTCCACTCTTCAAGGCGAATTTTAGCATCTTTCAACATTTGTGGGTTTCGCTGAGGGTGGCTCTTTATCTCTCTTTTCTTTTTATCTCTCCTTATCTTTTCCCCATTTGAGGGTAACGGACCGGATAATCATGTTTCATTGCAGCCACTCCGCCTACCAGGCATACTCTATCTTTCTGTATTTTCTGAGCACTGTTGAGATCAGCTGTGCGTTCTCTCTTTCTCACTCTCTATCTTTTATCAGTCTTGTTCTTGTACTCGAGTTTCAAACAACGTCGCTTCACTCGTCAAATGATTTCTGCCCTCTTTGTTGTTGCGGTGCTGGCTTTTACCCGCACCAAGCCGCTGTAATTGTGAGAGATTTTGAGAGTCCTTCCGTGGTCCTTGGTTCCTCTTCTGCCGTAAGCCACCACAATTTTAATTCACGCTTCATAATCAGCATGTAGGAAGGAAACGATTTCCGAATAGGCCGTGACGCTACAGTCTAGAAGCCTAGTTATTAAAAAAATTAAACGAGAGAATCACGGGAAACACGCCTTCGGTCATGTGACAGGCAATCGATAGATTAGTGCACGCCCAATGCCTCCTTTACTCCAATGTCTGCGACGTGAGAGGGATCGCTGGTCGCCTACCCTCCCCTGCTCTTTCCTCCTCTGCTGTCACGTGATAGTGTCGCTTGCGAGCGTTCGTTGCGGCGAGCACCGCTAGCTTCAATCACTTCACCGTGCCTCCGAGACAAAAACAAAGGTCGCTGTCGTCCCGGGTTGATTGATTGATTGATTGATTGGTGGGGTTTAACGTTCCAAAACCAGCTCTGGTGTCGTCCCGGAGGCGTCCCACTCAGAAGCGGCGAAGCGGACGGTTGTTTCTCGTGGTTAAAATCAATTGCCTCGTCAACCAACGCTGAAATCTGGTTCATTGAATGTGATTGAAGAATAACGAAATTGCACTTCGCGGCAGGGTGGTGTGGGTTGCGGGAGCTGCTTCGCGGAGGGTAAACTGAACTACGGGGAACCTTCGTCCCAATAGGGAAACGAGCCACGTTGCAGGCATCTAGTAGAGGAGGCCAAGCTCGACTCGAAGTTACCGCGTCAAAACAGCCTCGCAACATGGCAGCTGTGTGGGCGTGGTCCTACACGAAAGGGACCGTGCTCAAGACGTCAGAGAAGGTTGGTTTGCCGTGGCTACAGGGGAATGACGGGACGCCGTGTCCTAACTTTTTGTTTCTTTCCCGTCCATCGAAATCAGGAATGATTCGTCTTCCTCTTTGTTGAATGCGCGCATGAGAGAACCTTGGCCAGAAGCAAGGGCCAGGTGTCCTAATATAGCATGCACGGCGAACGAATAAACAAACAGGACAAGAGCTAGAACAAAAGTGGTAGAGGCGGCACTGATCCTATGCGAACTTTAATACAAGTGTCAACACGCGAACCATGTCCGCCACTCGAAAGAACGGTTTCGCAGAACGCAGCCGGCTGCATTGCGAGAAACAACCGTACTACAAATCTCTGCTTCTTTAGTTTTATCCTTCGTACTGAAGAAACGAACAAACAACAGCAACAACAACAAACTCACTGGAACTAAAATGGTGACGGGCAAAGCAAATTGCTTTGTCGGATACTTTTCGCGCCTGGCTTCAGTAGCTTATGGATTTCTGAAATAAATTTGCATCACAGTGTCCTGACGTTCGCTTCTTTGCCGGAGTGGAGAGCGGACGGGGTCGTGTTGACAGCGCTCCCTCAACGCGGCTAAGAGGAAAAACCCTCAAAAAGAAAAGACGGCGTCAAGCTGCATAGTCTCAGCGAAGGTTGCTTCTGTTGACGTGGTACCTAATATCTTACGACGCGAAAGAAATACTGATCTGGGAAAGCCGGTATTTTGATGTCTGTTGAACTATGAGAATCGATGGACCTTTTATATGAATGACCATACTTACATGGAACCATGTTACCAAGCGGAAGCGTGCTTATGTTTGATGTCCAAGCTCTTAGTCCGGGGCCTGCTCACTTGCTGAATAATTTATTGCTTCTCCGGTCAAGTAAGCGAGAGCACAGTATTTGTGATGGCTGCTGACTGCCAATATGCTTTTCTTTAGGAAACAAAAGAAAAGGGAGGGGGAGAGGGGTGGGGGGAGGTGAAGCTTTATTCTGATGTGCAAAGCTCGGCGCAGACTGCGAAGCTGATGTTCCCACTTAGCTTTGTCGCGGTAGGGCTATATTTCGCGAAGATCTTGCGCACTACCACAAGGAACCGCGAAGAACACTGAGACATTTTAGGATGTACAGTGTTGGGGGGGGGGGTGATTTAGTTTTTCGTTGCTAGTCACCACCCTCGTAGTCGTCGTTCGGTGGGGTGTTGATCTACTGTGCAGTTTCAACGCTTAGTCTTTATCTTTCTTTCTTATTGTACATTATTTCTATTGGATTGTCTGTGTTATATTCTATCGTTGTCCTTCTTGGCCGTGTCCCAGGAATGGGCTTTTAGGGAAATGAAGCACGACAGTGACGATCATAATGCCAATGATGGGACCACATGCTAGCTGCTGGAAGCGTCGCGTTCCGTGTTCCAATAATTCTATATTTTCCATGAGAAGTCCACAGACATTTTATGTTTCCCGTATATTTTCCATATACTTCAGTACGAGTCTTGCACAAAGATAGGAAACTATTGGAAGGACTATACGAAACGTTTCAGCAGGGATGAAGAGAGAGGGAGAAGATAAGCTTCAGAAAAGGTTGACAAGTAGTGGCTGCCGACCAATGCATGATGGACGCTTTTCCAGGTGCACTTCTCCTTTTCGTTTCAACAACTTACCTGTACACTTTCGTTATCGTAGCTCCCGTGCAGCCTATTAAAAGGCGCCCATTCGGCAGCATTTGCATGCCTGGTCTGCGCCTGTGGAAACGCGGGTTAATGGGGTCTCTCTAAAACAAACACAAGAAAAGGAAATCTTATATCTGGGTATTTAGCGCAACGGAAAGGCGCACCGACGCTTATCAGGTTTCCCGAATTGAATAAACCTCTCTCCCAAGGCCTCCAGGCCATGCGGATTCGTTTGACAGCTTCGTGAGGTCGCCCCGTCCGCCCAAGCGGACGGGGCGACCTCACGACATTCCGCGAACGCCCTGAACAACGCATGTCCGAGCTAAGGGAAGGCTTCCGTCACAGACGCGAGGTGTTGTAGCGTGTCCCTAAGGCAGGTGCTCGTGTTACCGAGCTTTGTAGACTGAGGAAACAAAATACGGACGTCGAAAAGAACCAACAAAGAGCAAGCATCGCGAGCGGGTGATAGCCCGGGGGGAGAGAGAACCATGGCAACTGGGAGGACGAGCGGAAACAGGGAAGGAAAGGAAGTTAGGGAAAGAGAAAGGGCGGGGAGGGAAGAAAAGGCGCCTCTGACGGGATGCCATAGAAGACGAGCACGTGAGCTGCAGAGACTGAGGGGAAGTGTTTCGTGGATGTTGTAAAGCAGCTGGCAATAAGAGGCATTTGTAAGGGAGGAAGGCTTGTTGGGAACAGGGAGGGCAGCGCCGAAAGGACAGGGGAAAGCAGATGATTGGTTTAGGCAATGAGGAATAAATACGCTACTTCTGAAGATTTTAAGAGGAGCACGGTTCAGCGTCTTGCCAGATGAGAATGGTGGCGGAAAACATTCGAAGGGTTAGTAAGGAGGGGAGACGCGGGCCACTGGGGTCTGAAAGGGGGAAGCAGTGTCCCTAATCTCGGAAAAAACGGGAGCGGCGAGGGAGGAGATTGTCGGGAAAGGGGAGAAGGGGAGAGGGCCTCGGGGCTGTTTCCATGGCGACGGGCCGACGCGGCGGCCGCCCCCACGTGGGATGTGGCGGCGGCCGCGGAAAACGGCCGCTCCGCCGCCGCCGGTTCGGTCCCCCGCCGGTTGGGACGACGTGCGCTGCGCAGAAAGAAGCCCGAGTGCGTGCGTCCTGTCGCTGGGGTTGGGGGGCGCCGAACCGGACTAGCGGCGCGTAGTAACGCTGGCGTCCGGCCCCGCTCCGCTGAGCGGCTTGCTCGCCAGGCTCCGTGCCTCCCTGGGCGCCGTGAGCGTCGCGTCGCCGCCGACGTCGACTTCGTCGAACGCCGTGCTGGGAGTGTTGTCGCCGTCCACGTCCTTGGCGGCGACGTCGCCCCTGTCCGCGGCTGCAGCGGCGGCGGCGGCTGCCGCGGCCGCCAACTGTCCCGCGGACGGCATCGGTGCGCCGGGTCTCGGCAGGCCGTACTCTGAGGCTTACTGGTGAGTGAGAGGCTCTCGTCCTGGTATGAAGATTGGAGCCAAATGGATTGTGCTCAGCGGAGCTGAGTGACTAGGAGCAACGTTGACGATAGTGTTTGTTGACGCCTCCCCCCTCTCCCCTATGTAGCACCTTTACAGGAATTGACGGGTGATGATGAAGATGTTGTAGCATGAAGATGTAGAGGATATGTGCATCTATGGACACTCTGTCCATCCTATCTGGGGCATATCACATCTGCTTGTAAAAGATCTTTTCTGTCCGTATATGTGTGTATACGAAGGAAGGGGAACAGATAAGTACCACAGGAGCATTGGGAGATTTCTATCGAAGGCATCCGATGCCGGACGTATATTTGCGCAGTAGTTTTCCCAGTTCCAGGCCGCATAGCAGTGGCGCACTTAGCTTTCTGGGAGGGAGAGAGAGAGAGGGCGGGGATAGAGAGAAAGTGGTTGCGTAGGGAGAGGGTCCAGGGTGGAGGAGAGGTCAATCTCGGCGCTGTTCTGACAGTTGACACCGCCGCCCGCTTTTAACTCGAGGAAGGGTCCGTGGAGAACCAGAAAGCGAAAGGATGGACAGAACTTTGCAGAGAAGCAAGAAAAAAGGAAAGGAAAAGAAGTAAAGATATTGAAGATAACTTTAGAGATGACAATTGATTGATTGATTGAATGATTGATTTTTGGAGTTTAACGTCGCAGAACCAGCTGTGATTAAGGGATGAAAATTGGTACCAGTGACAGCTGTTTGTGCGGTTCAAACAAAACAAAAAAAATCCATCTTGTATAGGTGTCCGCGTGACACTTTGCGAAAAGATTCTATCCGTATGAGTGAAGCGCAGCTTCAATTTGGAATACTGTTATTGTGAACAGTAGTAGCAACAGTATAATAGTGATAGTAGTAATATGGTTAATAAGAAAGAGCACTGCGTGACACGTACCACCAATACTTCATAGGTGATAACAGTAGAAAAATATGATAAATAGCTAAGGTTAGTTGAAAATTCCAGTATTTTTTTTTAATATGAAGCCACGTTTCTTCCGATACTATATATGATAAACTAGCAATAGCCATGTTCTTCCGTAGTTTTTTTCGTGGCTGTGTATTATCCAACAAAGTCGACAAATGAAAGTGGGGACTGCATCAAGAAAATAATAAAAAAAACTGCAAAGAAAGCGTAAAGTTTGGTTTGAGTCAATACTGATATGCCCCTCGAAGAAAGCAATGAAATACGATAGAAAACACAGGAAAAAAAAACTCATCAACTGTGACGTCTTGAATAGTCACCGCGCGTGGTGGTTGCACTCGGATCAATATTCAATCCACCGTGATGGTTCACCGGGTATGGCGTGTCATTATTACGATCGAAGACGCCGGTACGATTACCTGTCCCTTCAGTCGTATTTAGGTGGAAGGCGCAGTGAGACAACACCGGTGAGTTACGTTCACCCACTCTCTAATGGACCTCCGGTGTCATAGTGTCCCGGGACTACCACGTAACGCACAAACAAGTCGTTGTTCTGGCAAGCGAAATCCGATAAGTGATTTTCTAACGCGAAATCCTTGCGTGGCCTGTGAACCGAAAGATGAGGCGTCATCATTAACAGTGTTAACCGAATGTCCTAGCAGGGGCGCGGTGTCGTCCCTGATATTTTAATTGGTGGGCAGTGCGCTACGCAAGGCTGTTTATATTTGTATAGCAGCCAGTTAGGATTAATCAGTGTTGACGAGTCAGAACCACGGCAAGTTAAATTTGATCACGATGTATAGTTGTCCCCTGTGTACATAGCACAGTGCTGTCGCGGCCGTTCGCCTTGGCGTTAACAGATGTAGCAGTCAATTTTCGCAAGTTTTGGAAGGATCGCGTGGTTAAAGGAGGTCGTTGTTGGGCTAGTTTGGTTCATCACCGCAGTCATCATCATCAATGTCATCTTGTCTATGTCCACTGAAACAGAGCAAAATACCTCGGCCGTAGATCTCCAACTAACCCGGTCCTGTAATAACTGCGCAGCGCTAGCCCCGCGGACTTCATCTCATCTGCCCACGCAACTCTGCCGCTCCCGGCCACGCTCGCCTTGTCTAGGGATGCACCTTCTTACCTTGGGTGGCCAACGGTAATCCTACCTTCGCATTACATGCCCTGCCCACGCCCATTTCTTCTTTATTTCTACTAGGATGCCATTAGCACACGTTTGTTCACTGCCCCAATGTCTCTTAACGGTAAAAATCAGAGCTCAAGTCAGACATAGAACACCGGAGAACATCTCTTTGGAAAACACGCGCCAGACATTAAAGGTAGCGCCCACGGCAGAATAATTGTAGTCAGAATTCGTTGCGGGGTTAAGCATATTTAACGGTAAAAATTTAAGCATTGTGGGCTAAGCATGGTGGGCTAAACATCAACGTGACAGCGTTGATAAGCTCGTGTGTCGGAAGATCCGGTGTCGGCATGGATGTTCACGGCGGAAATGATGATCTCGAGCTTGTGCATCATCATCATAATCATCAGCCTGTTCTAAGTTCACCACAGGACAGAAGTCGTCCAAGCAATTTCCAATTTTCCCTGTCCTGAGCGAGTTGGTGCCACTTTATGCCCGCGAACTTCGTTTCATCGCTCAATCTAACCTCTTGCCTGCATCTAACCTCTGTTGCGTTTTCCTTCTGTTGGTCGTCTGCGTGATATGTCCTGCCTGATAGGTCCATTTGTCTCTTTTAATTGACACAAGAGCATCAGGTACTCCTGTCTGTTCTCTCGCCCACTCCGCTAGCTTTATTTTATTTCCTAGCGTTACATCTGCTTTTTTTTTCTATTGCACGCTGCGTGCTCCTTAATTTCATCTCTAGTCTTTTTCGTTGTTCTCCATCTTTCTGCGCCCTATGTTAGTACCGGGATAATGCAGTGGTTAAATATGTCCCGGTTTAGTGACAGCGGCAAGTTTCCAGTCATAATATGGGAATGTCTCCCGTATGTGCTCCAGGCCATACTTATTCTACGGAGGGTTTTCTTTTCATGGGTAGGCTTCCCTGTTAGTGATTTCCCTATATATACGTGTTCGTTCGCAAATTCTAAGGTCTTATTACTAATTTGAAATTCCTGTGCTTTAAGCTAGACAGTTCGACATAATTTGTCGTCTGCCTATTCATTTCTAGTCTTATTTTAAGACTTTCCCGGTTTAGGTTCTCAGTTACGTTTTATAGTTCATCATCGTCGTTGCTAAAGAGAACAATCGCGTCTGCAAACCTACTGCCGTGTTTCCCTAAGCACCCGACCGTGCAAGCCGCCCGACAGTGATCAAAACTAAATTCCTCAAGGTAAAATCCGTCACGAAAATGTTAAACAACGACTTGCTGGCTCTGACTGTACTTTGAATGTGCGGGAGAGCACAACTCTGTACGGGAAGGCGATGCGAACGGGGCTCCTAGTGACGCTATCGCGTACCACTCTTACGGGCGAAGCTTAAAGGGGCAGTAAAGGGAAAAAGTGGTCTAGAATGATAACTGATACGTGGAGAACTCGATCGTCGTTATAATTTCGCCATTTTATGTTCAATAAATAAAGAGATAATGGGTGTCAATTTTTCAGTTTTGAAATTCGCGCCGGAAATTCGGAACCTAATGACGTCAGAAGGTCGGTTTCCTTGTTTTTCGAATTCTCGCCGAATTCACTACATTCTGGGTTCTGGGTTAAATCTCTGGCTTCCTTGGAAGCGCAGTGTAGGTCTTTCTTAACGATAAATAGTTGTGTAGGTTTTAGCAGAAGCCGTTAAAGGTCTGTGACGTCACTCGTTGTTGTTCTAAAACTTCAAAGCGGCGTCGCCACCCGCATTTTCTTCGTGTTTCCTAGCTTACCCAAGGTCTTTTCCTCGCAAGATTGGTGTTTGTTTTGTGAAAAACTAACCTACAAAAACGAGAAAATTATTTTTCACTTTAGCCTACCTTTAGGCGTCCTCCAACTTTATAGCGCTTGTCCCTGTGCTGTATGTGTTAGTCTACGCCCCGTTTGCAATCGCAGAACCAATCGTGCTGTTGTAAAAGGAATCAGACCAGCAGTTGTTTCGCTGCATTGCATTCTTTCACGGCGTACGTTGCAGGTTGTAGCTTACTGTCTTTCTCCTGGATTTTGATCACGAAGCAGTAGCGTCAAACAACTTCGTTGATACAGTGAGCCTACAGCGGCTGCATTTCATGTTTAGATGGTTCGTTTCTGTTTGAAGAAGTTCACATACAGTGCAAAATCTATCTATCTATCTATCTATCTATCTATCTATCTATCTATCTATCTATCTATCTATCTATCTATCTATCTATCTATCTATCTATCTATCTATCTATCTATCTATCTATCTATCTATCTAATCTTTTCTTTCTCTCTTTCTTTCTTCCTTTCTTTCTTTCTTTCTTTCCTTCTTAGATCCAATATTTTCATGTGGCTGAGATACCTTTAGATCTTTCAAGCTTGGCTGCGTAGCATATGATTGTTCACAAGCTTGTCTTTGGAGAGTGGTGGGCTCGTTTTTAGAACCTCATCACCGTCAAATTTGTCTGAATTTCCTTTTTCGCTTCTGCTTGGTTTTCTGCGTACCACAACTGCGCCACCCCGAATCTATAACTCATAGCAGGCTTCGCTCGAAAAAAGGATGATGTGTGGGCGCTTCAGCGCAGAGCGCATGAATGGGAATATATGCCTTGCTGTACAGAAATTCATTACTGATTCGAATAGATTAGATTGCTCTGTTAACAAATCCTAATTTCTCCTTTCATTATCGCCTCTAGCATTCACTGTTACTTTTCTTATTAAATCAGTCCGTATAAATTAACTTACGCTCGTAATATTCAAATTTGCATCAAAGGACGAATAAACCCTTCATGTAGTATAATTTTGAAAAGTCAAATCCGCCTGACCATTGGCGTCCCCCGAAGTCGGTAGACGCCAAGTGTAGAGGGTCATCATCATAATAATAATAATAATAATAATAATCATCATCAAAGAAAGCGGTATCCCCGCAACTGCACTCACTGTTGTCTGTATACGCGTGCAAAGGAATTACGGCCGCTGTGCTGCGGATGTGCGTCTATTCGTAAGAGAGGGCGGGTTATAGAGGAGCAAAATACGAGGCAGGTGTGTGTGTGTCTGCCAGACGGTGTTTGCCAATCTCGATTATTGAGAAAGGCTCCGGCGGCTGGCAGGGGTGGGGGAACAATCTGGACGCCGCCCCGTGGCGGCAAATATTGCGGTCGTCAGTGACTTGCGAGCACAGCCGATGCCGTTCGTTGCCGCGGTTGCGCGATCATTGCGACTCGGCCGTCCTCCGTCCCCCACCCCCACTTCCCCCCTTTCTTCCCTGCCTTCATCCTCCATCCGCTGTTTCGAGGGTCGAATTGCTGAGGTCATCAATTTTCCGATATTCACACTGCCTGCGACGTCTCTGTATTTTTACCCAGCTTAGTGGATACGTGTTGGGCCTTTTTCCTGGCAACTCTAACGGACTGCGCCCACATATGTTAGGCTGTGTTCAAATTCTGGACAGTATCGTAGACAGCTTCAAAGACAGCTTCGCGTCCTTGTCGTCCGAGTAATGGAACGCGCCCGGGTGACGTTTGCCCGACGAGACGCCATTTCGCGTCCACAAAAGAAAGCTGAAGAAAACGCTCAGAATTTTCATTCATTTTGCTTATTTCGTGTTCCAGTCTACGAAAAACTCAATGTAGCTCACATTAAGTGCCCAAAAAGCGTCTTCGCGAAGCTGTCTACTTTGCCGTCTGCGTGAGAGATAGAATGGGACTTAAGACAACGCCACCTAGATTCTAGGTGGCGTTGCTTAAGATGACCGCTGTCCACGTAGCTGTCTATTTAGCCGTCTACCGGGAGTATTGGAACACACCCTTAGTAACACTCGGAGTCTATAGCCACGGCGCCCCCCAGCCAGCTCCTTGTTCGGCACTGTAATAAACCCAGAGTTGCGCCTCAAGAAGTTCAAACTTTCTTTTCGTGTGTCGTCCAGCCGCGTCATTGGGACAATTAGAGATATAGATTAAAAAAAAAAACCTTGAAGACGGAGCCGGCGCAATTGTGTTCTGCACTGTCCGTTGTCCTTTTTCGCGTTGTACTTTCTAACAGCGGATGTACTTAGGGGCCCGTCATGTCCATAGTCCACGTTGTCCGCTGTCACGATCAAGAGAAAATGGATCCGCTCATACCGTTCACCCAATGCCTGCACCATTGCCCTCAGCCTCTACCCACTGCTCGCACTCTTGCCGTCAGCACACTGCTTCATCATAATGATTATGCAATGGACAAGAAAGAGAAGAAAGAAAGAAAGAAAGAAAGAAAGAAAGAAAGAAAGAAAGAAAGAAAGAAAGAAAGAAAGAAAGAAAGAAAGAAAGAAAGAAAGAAAGAAAGAAAGAAAGAAAGATTGTGGGTTACACAGAAGAGGAAACCGGACCCGAACTTGCCTTTGATGCATTACCCACATCTTTGCCATTAGACCGCTGCTACAGGATACCGATGTTGATAGTGAGTGCTGCGTGATAGTGATACAGGTAAGAGAGAGAAAGAAAAGTCTCTGGTTGCGCAGAAGGGAAAAGTGGATCTGTGCTTGCTCTGGACTCACCAACCGCACCCGTGCCCTCAGCTAGCTCCGCTGTTCCTAAGATTTTCACAGCGTTGCACTGGCCTGAACTTTTCTTTCTCTTTAATTTTTGAAGGTAGCATGAGTCGAGTCGCTGAAGTCGATGTGTCTTGCTGCCACGTGCTGCCGCAATGGATTTGAAGACGAGGCCGAGTTTGGAGAATGAGCCAGCGAGACAATTGCGTTAAGAGGACGCTTCCACGCGCGTGAGCTTGTGTACGTCGAAGGAGGCGTAGTGAAAGTGGCGGCTCGGAAGCCTTCAACTGTGACGTCCATTAGGGTGAGCTGATTACGGGAAACAGAAAGGACACGGCGCGTTGATGAGATAACGAGTTTAGGAGGGATGGTAGGAAGGGTGGCATTGACCCAACACCACGCTGAAGGACGTGGAGGACTGCGCTGCAGGATGGAGTGTGTGTTCGGTTCGTGCGTGTATGGGGCGACAAGGTGTTCGCGAAGATGGCCTAATTCCTAAAGCACGTGGCAGGAGGGAAGAATGTATAACAAGTCATTTCGTTCCATGCTTCAGTGTGCGTTGGGCCTGTTAGAACGTGCTGTTTTTCTGGGATAGAAATCTGCGTAGTGTCGATTGGAATATGCCGATTTCTGTGCTGACATGTGTACTTCGTCGGTTAGGATGAATACTTCTCAACATCGGCACCGAATGTGCAGACTTGTATGAATATATGTGCGTTACGCGTGAGGGTTCTCTTGCTGAAATCCACCCCGTGTCGTTTGATACGGACGGGGAAGAAGATCTCTGCTGAAATCCACTCTGGGTCGCTTAGGATTTCTACGCTACTGTGCTGAAGTCTGTACCGTGATTCCTATAAGGAGAAAATTTTCGTGCTCAAATGCAGACCGTTTCGCACTTGTGCACAATTACAAATTATTTGCTGAAGGTCTGACATCTTTTCTACTGCAAGCACCCTGTTATTATTTTTTTGTTTATGGAAACGCACAATTCGACTCATGTGTTCGATTTGTACGCTGCCGCACATATCGATAGCATGCCTATTGCCGTTAGGACTGTTAATGCAAACTAGCGCAAACTAAAGCTTGCCTCTAATTAGGGTTCCGCAGGTTGTTTCTGCAACAGTTGTTGCGCATTACGTGTCGTCCGTATATAAGTCGAAATTTTCACTTTGGATATGCAATGGGTGCGAATCTAAGACTGACCGAAAACTCTTAAAGGTGAGCTTCCTTAAAAATGCGGCGATTTCAAGTCAGCTATGAGCTGCGAGGGACATCTGTTAATGCTAAATTCGAACTAATGAGTTCTTGGTTACGCAAACCTAATAAGCTATCTTTGAATAATTAGTCAATAGCATTCATTCCAAATCAATACTAGTAGCGACTGAGTTGCGCAAGGCATACATCCACCTGACGAGAAACCTTACGTTGAGCGTTGCACTGATCTTAAGACATACGTTGTCAAACTCTATTTTAAACATGTACGTCGTTAAACTTATATATAGTATACACACAATTGAATAAATATATGCGTGAATTATGCAGCGTTAGAAAAAGAAATGTCACAAAAAAATCATGGGCCATTATTTTTTTTTTCCACGGCAAATCTTGCGTAAGGTTTGTGACAGATCGTACAATGTTTTTTTTTTCCGCTTTACGATATCGTTGTTTGTTATCATGCACGCCACTGTTGTTTTACCGGTCTGTTTCATTCACACTCGATTCCGCTTCTCGTCTGTGCTGCCTGTATTGTCAGTCAAAGAAAAAAGCGAAAACGTTTTGGGAGGGAGTTTGGAAGATCTTAAGCCGGGCCATGGAAGGTAGTTAATGTCATGGGCGTAACGGCAAGAGATGGGAAGACAGCAGATTTTAGCAGATAACAGACTGGGACAGCCGGTATCATTGCGTTTATTTCGAGAAGATGGCCGGCCCAGGGATGTCATGTGTTTCGGCCGCGTACACAACCGGTGGATAGCGGGAGCGACGGAAGGGATAACAAGAGATAACAAGGGATAACAAACGCAGTTGAGACCGGCCAAAGGCTCAGTGGAACTGGGGGGTTTGCTAACGTGAGACGAGGTTTGATAGGGCGGTACATCGTCGATTGGAGCATCATTTGAAGAAAACTTTGACCTGTGATGGACACTGAGCTGGCGAACGATTCATTGAGTGCTGGGATCTTACGCCCTATAACCACTATGTGATTATGAGAGACGCCGTAGTGAAGGGCTCCGGGAATTTCGACCGCCCGGTGCTCTTTTTCAAAGAGCACTGAACAACGCACAGTTCACGGGCTTCGACATTTCGCCTTCATCGAAATGCAGCAGCCGCTGCCGGGATTCGATCCCGCGACCTCCCAGCAGCCGAGTGCCATAGCTACTAGACCACCAAGGCGGTGCAAGTTGGCGAACGACTGCAGTGATAATTTTGACCATCCGTATCTTGTCTCGACATAGTGATATCGTAATATTCCAATCCGAACTAAAGAAGATCGTGGATTACAGTAGTCGCAAAATTAATAAAGAAATGAAAGGGCAGTTCTGTGTGCCACGAATTCAATACGTGACCGAGAGGAGCAGAGGGAAAGAGAGAGAAAATTCACAAATGAAAATGCGGAGAGGTTTACCAGACTAAGCACGGTTGGCAAAGTGCTCGACTTCGGAACCACGGTCGGTCTCCGCTTCTTCAATGCCAGCAATCCATTAGGAAGTGCTTTTGGCCTTCGTGCTACGATCATCGAGTCTGCACTGGAGCACTAACTAGACGGTGCCTTGTTAGAGTCAGCGAGCATCTTCACTTTCTTCGTCGGTGTGGTAAAGACGGTTTAGCCCGAAAACCGGCGGGCCCTTCGGTATAGGAAGTGAAACACTGAATCAATTTAGACTGATGAAATATTCTGCGAGAAGTTTATCGTAAGGGACTTGTCCATCGTTGGTTCATTATTATTCGAGATCAGGATGAGTCGGGATGTCTTGCTTTTTTCTTCTTCTATATTTTGCGCCGAAAGCACGGCATCTGAACTTAAGAGCGACCTCCCGGACGTCAGAGTCTCGTTTCACTTCGGTGGCATGGGGTGGATGGCAATTTTCTGCAGGGTGCGCATTGTTAAGTTTCTGACTGCCTTAAAAGGCATTGTAGTTAACTTGTATCGACAGATAACTATCTAGGCCCCAGTAGAGTTTGTGAAAACCCATCTCGTAGAGGAAAGGCGGCTTGGCCGCTTCGAGGCTTTCGTGTCAACTCTCCTTAACGACATTTTCGTTCTGCGAATTTTATAGCGCCTTGGCGCGAGCATGAGCAGCGCCTATGTATCGTGAAAGAGATAACTGAATGCTACCAGAATTTTTTGTTTTATTTTTCTTTTTACCCTTTCTAAGAGGAAATCATAGCTCCAAACGAGCTCGTGCTTATTGGTTCTGAGTGATGGAAATTGAGCAAGTCGCAAGTCAGCCTAAAAGACATTAATGCATTAACGCGTGTGGCGAGAGTGCAACTTCGATAGAAATGAGTGACTTTGAACATTTTAGTGCAAACTGTCACCAGTGAACTTACCAGTGGCATGTTTCTATTTTTTAAATTCCTTTCAGTTTGCCTTTTGATTTGTTTACTTCAATTCCTTTAGGGAAACAAATTTCGTTTTTCTGCGGCTCAAAACAGAGAAATGAAGTAGCCGAAATGATATATACACCGATGACTTCCTAGCGATCAAGCTACAAAACAACGGAACATAGATCAACCGCGATATTATGATGACCAAATCGGCTTGCTGCAATGAATGGTGTTCGTCGAATTCCAATTATAACTGTTGCTTAACTGGCAGTCGGAGCAGAAATGATCATTTCACGAATTTGTTCTTGTTGATCACTCGACTGCAGTAGGCACAACTGGCATGGACGCAGCAAAAGCAATAGATTGTACTCTTCACTATATCTGCGCTTATTGTATATGCGCTGTATGGTATCACCATGGCAACAGCAGAAGCGGTGACATTATAAGATACAGCTTTTGTAAGCTTTCGTTTCTTTATTGGGGGTGGCGGAAAGACTCTATTACGTAATTAAGGGTAGTTGTTCATTGCCGGGAAAACGACGCTCATGATTGCCTCTTCAAAACAGTTTGGTTGCGCACCTGTGGAACATAATTTTAACTTAAACGCGTGTTGCGCTTTTTGTCGGTGTGTTGGGCGTATCTTTTCGGAAGGCCTTCCATCGAAAGCGCTTCAACCGTGCGAATAATTCACGGGTCCATGGTGTGGAAGAAGAAGAACGGCCGGACTGTAGCTGGTAATGACAGGTTCGAGTCAGCGTCACTTCTACCCGGCAACAATACCTTCCGTTCTTCCGCGAATGCGCTAACTTGACCACAACAACAACTTACCCGCTTACCTGAACGCTTTCTGTTCCATACATTTCGTGTACCGCCTGTATTCAAGAAGGAAGGAAAACAAAGCAATGTTTGCTGTAGGCGGAATGGTAAAAAAAAAAAAGGAAGCCTTCATTCTCCCGACAGAGCCTAATACCGACCTACCATTCAATAACACTCGCCGTTAGTGTACAAAACCGAAAAACTGAGTAATCAGACACACGCAAGCCCCTAGATGAGATGACAGTATAGATATGTCGAGCGGCTAACCCCTCTTTCCTTTTCTCTCTTCCTTTAACAATCGGCACCATAAGAGAAAGATAAAAGTGTAGTTTGGTATATCTAAAGAGAGTATATAGAGATATTTCCGGGTTGAACAGCCCCTGGTCGAACAATATTCCCAGAGCCCTTCGCTGCGGATTTCTACATATTTTTGTTTTTCCATTCCCTCTCCCCCTACCTCCACGGACACTGAGCCGTGCTCTCGACAGGGGCTACTACAAAGATATAGCGTCCTTTTGTTAACTGAATTGCAATTATCACCACGTTTTAAAGACGATAACCTCTCTTGGGTTACCCAACGCGAAAAAGTAGTCCTACCGTCTGTCTGTCTGTCTGTCTGTCTGTCTGTCTGTCTGTCTGTCTGTCTGTCACACGATTCAACCGCCCGGCCGATTCAAACGGGCCATGAAAACCAACGACAAAACTAGCCTTGGTGGACGATGTCATACACATTAAC
The DNA here is from genome assembly GCA_013339685.2 of Hyalomma asiaticum. Classification (NCBI taxonomy): domain Eukaryota; kingdom Metazoa; phylum Arthropoda; class Arachnida; order Ixodida; family Ixodidae; genus Hyalomma; species Hyalomma asiaticum. Next base: position 27,234,475 of record CM023490.1, on the reverse strand, counting down.
ATTATAAAGCGCATAGAAAAACCTCAGGCCTATTTGAGATAAAATATACGTAGATAACCGTCATCCGCCGCGTACTTTTTAATGAAAGACTCTCTCCGACACGGCATGTCATTTCGCTTTGCCGAAGCCATCTGCGTATCGACCACAATGTACTGACAGAAAAGGAAGGGCAGGAGAGGTGGGGTGGGGGGGTTGTGCGTCGACGTGAGCGGGGCGGCGGCGGTCAGCCCGAAAATTCCGCTGGACCACGACTGCGTGGTGGGCGACCTACAATCGGCCACCTGGCAAAGGCCGATCGACCTGTGCGGGCCACTGCCGTCGTCGTGTTGTTTACAAACACACACACACACGCACACGCGCACAATGTAGAAAGAAGTCAACGTTGCAGGGTAACAGCGAGCGTGGACGTTCGATTAAAACAAGAAAAACAAAAGGGCGGCAAAACGAAACAGGCAAGGGACCTTTTGTGATGGCCCTAAGGCTTATAGACTATTCGCGTCGGTCGCGATGGGCCCAGAACGTTTATTTTTCTTCTTTTTTTTTTATTCTTATCGTTCTCTTGATGTCTGCCACGGTGTCCCATTCGCAAACGACGCGCGGTTCGATTGTCATTTCGCGCACCGCGGGAGTCGGCTTCTATAAGGACAGCTTGCACGCGTTCTCTATCCGCGCAACGGCGAACATCTGTCGCTTTCGTACCGCAAAGGAAGTGTTCACCGCGTACGTCAGGTGCTGTCGTTTTAATGGAACGGCATCCAGTTGTACGGTCATTGTGTTTCAGTTCTGTCAGGGCGTGCGGCGTGTTTTCTGCGTGCGTTGCGTGTCGCGGGAATGACGGTGCCACGATCGATGATGCGTCGTCGGTGCTAAAAGTGACACTACTTTAATGATGGCAGACCTTTAGAGATCATGTTGATTGAAAGACCTGAAAAAGAGAAATGATTTACGCCAGTGCGAGAGAAGCGTCGGCTTGGAGAAGGGTTGCTAGGGTCAAATCGAATGTAGTTTGAGAGATGCAGACTAATATAGCGATCGTGTTGAGTCGGAGCAGTGGAATAGCGTTTTATATGTAGGGCACCGCGGTATTACTGTCGCGTGTTGTGAACAGCGCTGAGGGATATAAATCTTCCCCGTTTTTCATAGCGTTACCTGCGGTAGCACATACAGTAACTCCATAGTTTTTCAGTGTAAGCTGTTACGGTTTCGTTAGGCGATGGCCGGTTCTGATGGCAATGGTGTCCACTGCCGCCGCTAATGATGAGGCGAGAAAAATATATCACAGTTTTGCCAGAAGGACGAAGCAATGAATGCGATAGCAATGCGTGATATAATATACGGAGTAAGAGTAGCATCTTTAGCGCCAATCGGAATTGCAGTGAACGTGGCCTTACTAGGTATCATGCAGTTGCGTATAGTACCATGTGACAGTCGAGCGGTAGAGACAACGACCGAGCCGGGCTGCGAGCTAAGTCATGTTGTTTCGATGTCATCTGTCCCGCTGTTGACGCCGCGCAACCGGGCTAATCGGCGCGCACTTTGCGCCACCGATAAACTTGGCCCAGCAACAGCGGCATCAAGCGAGCACGTTCCTTCTGGCACTCGTAGACGCATTCACGTGAGCGCTATGTGGCGAAGGTATTGACGGCGTTGCGACGATATGCGAGGCACTTGGAACGGAGCATGCGATCAAGGCGCTGCTACGCAGTACGTAGCACGTCTGACGGCTGCCGAGATAGCGGCGCGCCAGCGATGGCGACCGCGGGAAGTCCATAGTAGTTTCGCTGCTCTGACGCCGACGAAGCGGAGGTGACGTGGCATTTTTGCGTTGTGAAGGACCTCAACGCCACCGCGGCCTGTTTGGTCAGCTAGAGGTTTCGCTTTCGTACTTGCCTTCTTCCACGCCGGCACTCACTTCTCTTGCAAAGTGTTCGGGAAGACACGCGACGTTTATAGGTTGCTTCAGGAGTTCCGTGCAGCACCGTGGAAGCTACAGGCCTCTTCGGTCGATCTGGAATGCGAACGCATGTTAAAAGTGTCCTTCCGCGCTTGTCAGCTGCAAATGGTGCTGCTGTGGCAGCTGCAGCCCTGGAAGGAGGAAGATGAAGCAGGGTGTGCGTGTCCGAACAATGGAATTTCGTTTCGCTTTGGAGGAATCCTGCGCTCAATGGCCTCGTAGCCTTGGCTCTGCTGCACGGAATTAGTGAATCAGGCTGTTGGTGACGTCGCATATGGAAGAGAAAGACGATGACGTCTAGAAGACTTTGCGCAAATCGTGCTGTCGCTCGTTTCTTTCTTTTTTTTTTTTGTCAAGTACGCTTTTGATTTCGTGCTCATCAATTGGGCCGTTATTTCGGTCGCACACTGTCACTTCGACGTCTGTGATGCAAAATAAAAAGGAAGGGAGAAACAAGAAACAAGGTACATAACTTGAAGTCTGAGTTACGCGCTACCGGCATTTAAAATCGACAACACTGTAGACAGAACTTACTTGCGACTCCAAGGTTGACGATAGTTTATTAGTGGAAGACCAGGGACTAAATAAACAAACAAACAAATAAATAAATAAATAAATAAATAAATAAATAAATAAATAAATAAATAAATAAACGGGAGAAAGGTGTTGCGTGAGCAGGTTCCTTCTTACTAGTTCCTTTTTTTTTCTTGAGCCTTCAACATTTTGTAGAGAAAAATAAGGAACTAAGTTATGTTTTCGAGCATTCCAGCAGGCCGACTCCTTCAGTGAGCGACGCGAATTCAGAGAAAAATATTTCTAAAACGCGTAATTTGTTCTCCGTTTTTTTTCCCTGATTCCGGATTCTCAGTAGAAATTCAAGTATGTGTCAGGGCACGTCACCCTTAAAATTGTCCAATATATAAGCAGCATGGAGGCACGACATTTTCTGCTCCCTTGTATAAGTGCATCTCCGAAACGAGTACACAGTGTTCATCCTGTCTTCTGTTTTAAACGCCCCCCCCCCCCCTCCCCTTGTGTACTTATTTCAGATTTACTTGCTCAATTTTCTGATTTATCGAAACAAAAGAAATCGGGTCGCGCTTTTTCAGTATTCCATTTACTTTTTCTGTGTGTGCTGGCGCACCGCACGCATGTTGATTAAGTGAACGAACGATGGATAACGGGCCACAACATTCCTCATTTCGGATGGGAGATACACTTTAAAGTTTGAAAAAGCTATAGCACAACTTCGGAAGATGGATGATGATGGATGCTTAATTGATCCCTCCCGATTTCTACATGAACTCTGCTGTGGTTTCATGGGATATATATCCGATGATCCGGTGCTCCTAAATGAGGTGCTCATATATATATATATATATATATATATATATATATATATATATATATATATATATATATATAATATATATATATATATATATATAATATTGTCATGGAGAGATATCGGGGGAAAGCTGCGTGCTGTTGCTCCATCTTCGCCACCTCTGTATAATACCTTGTAAATACATCCTGTATATATCTCCAACATCCCTGTAACAATATATATATATATATATATATATATATATATATATATATATATATATATATATATATATATAATGCTCTTTCGTCGTCAAAATGTTTTTCGCATGAGAAACTTTGAAAAACACCCGGCTCTGACGTCCTGTGTCGTATCTGCCGTCGCTTTAGCAAACAGTCCTTGTTGTCGCGGGATCAACAGCGTCGTACATATGAAACCCCCGTTATAATTTTTGTTCCTGCTGGCGTTGTACCTTTTTTTTTTGCTCTTTTTCTTGTTTTTTTGTGGGTTGCCGTGATCGCGGAAGTGTCCCAAAATGTAAACAGGTAATCAGTACACGCGTCCCTGCGTTCTGGTCGCGCGGTGTGTTTGTTTACACGAGGTCATAGGGTCCTGGTATCGCATGTGTTTGCGGTACACTCGAATACCGTACGTTTCCTTGTTATTATTATTTCTTTTACCGGGCTATCGTATTCGCGCGATATTCCGTCGATGTTAACTTGTTATTGTTTTCTTGAGTCCTTGTTTTCGGTTTCGGAACTTTGAGCGCACTGTTGCTACGTCGTATATGGATGTTCGTCGCCATGTTGCGAACAAACCACTTATACGAAATAATCTGGGGCGATACCCCGAACCGAAGGAAGGAGTAAATAATAACTACCTTTCATGCGGGCGATTGATGGCTTGTCACATTTTCTTGACGTTTACGATTTGCTTTTCAGCGAAAATCAGATAAATCACGTAGAGGAGGGCATGATGGCTTTAGTATAGGAGCTTATATACTGTTCACAATCAATATGAACGATGGATGTGAGCATCATGGAGAGAGAGAGAGGGAAAGATGAAGTGGAAAGGCAGGGAGGTTAACCAGACAATAGTCTCCGGTTTGCTGCCCTGCACTGGGGAGAGGAGGGTTAAGAAGATGGCAGTGAAATGGGGTACAAAGTTCCAGAATCAAGGATGCACGTGTTCTGGGAAAGCTGGCGCGAAAGAAAAATTTACAGGCTTCGCAGCAAGGAAATGGGAACCTACATAGAAAGGGCACAAGAGGAGGCTGTCCTGAAGGGCCCCCTCAGCAGGCCATATGGAAGGTTTCGGTTATACACTGGATAGGGGTTCTTAAGGTGCGTTTATTTAAATTCTAGACTAATTGGAATGTAAATTAAAGCACGTTTTTTTACATAAAATATTACCACTGACCAGAGTATGCCAACGCCGTAAGCTGTCATACAGATTGTCCCGACATTCAACTTTCGTTTAAGTTTACCCGTAGCACGAACAAGCCCATCGAGCAGTACCTGTCTAGCAAAACTGAAGCAAGCCCATCGAGCAGTATCTATCTAGCAAAACTGACAGCTTCGCGGTACTAAAAGTGTGAGAGAAATTCGTTTTTCGTGCTGCATTTATTAATTCATTTGTGCTTTCGTCCTCTTGAAGGCAGCTCTATGGAGTTCTCCTATAGCGGAGTACGATGTACACTAAATCGTTCACAATTTGTTCCAAACGCAATTCATTCCTAATGTAAGATGGCGGCTGCCGGCTTCATCTTTTGAACAGACTCGCCACTCCAGCAATGTAACTTCCTTGGTCCCCTCCCCAGGGGGTGTGCCACCGGGGTTCCGCCACACGATTGGGCAATTCGTTGTTCAGGCTACCGTGACGCGCTCTCTCGACGACTGTCACGTGACAAGGTGTTTAGTGACGCGGAGGCGTTTTGTGGTGCCGCACCGCGCTGTAGCGGTGCGGAGTGTCATCCCCTTGGCGCGCGTTGCTTGCGAGAAGAAAGTGACCGACACTCAGTTTGAAATTCAAACGGCTTGGGCGGCGCGTACCGATTCGGTTCTTGGCAGGTGTGATACAGTGTGAGTGGGCAATGTATTTAAAATGCGTTTATCAACTAAAAATGCAGCGATCTCTTTAGAGGCCGTTATTGATTTTTTTAGGTTATCGTTATCGATCTCTTTAGGTTCGTTATTGATTTTTTTTTCTATCACTAAAATTCTCGCAGGTACGCAGGTTTATTTCTTCAAGCTGGAAACGTCACGAAATGCCCGTAGTGGTCCGTTTTCCTGCCAACGTAATTTACAAGGTTCAGTCATTCTACTCAAGTTTCTCAAGGACAAAATCGGGAGAAAATTACACAAGGATTTCGAAACTATGCTAGAAGAAAGAACAGTACGTGACTTGTTCTGGCGCTGAAACGATTGCCAGTTCTTGAGTAGAAGACAAGAAAAAAAGAAGACAGAGAGAGAGGGAGAAGATCTAAGAATTGGATATTAATTAGCAAGAACCATTGCGTGCTTCACCACATCTAAGCGTCGCGGCGTACGTACTTGTAAGCGGTCGAGGAGCAAGAGGAAAGCTTTGTGGCACGGGGAACGCAGCAGGCACTTTCGCGGGGCAATTGAATATTAAAGCAAGTCCCTGCCCTTAATGAACGCAGGAGGCCGTCTCAAGTGCGTCCTTGTCTCTTTTATTTTTTTCTTCATCTTTTGTTCCGCCGTTGTCGCCACAACGCAATCGCCGCCAACGGTTTCGTCGCCGACTTTCCCAAGAAGAAAAAAAAAAGCGAGAAATCGTCCGAGTAGAGAGGGGTCTACTGTGCGGGGGTGTCGCTCGCTGGACGGGGGGAGCTGTTCCAATGTCCCTTTCACTTCTTCTCGCCCCCTCCTCCCCCCTTCAACCCCCCCCCCCCCCTCCAGGGGGCATTTCTGGCCGGTGAAGAAAAGGGATCTTTCATTATTAATATGCAGCGTTGACTCCTAGGCGCACCCTCTCGCGAGAGCCGTGTTTTCGCATTTCCGTTTTTGGCGTAATGTGTGCGGGGGTCGCGTATACCGCGTTTGCGCGAACATTGTGCGTCCGTTTAACTCACCCGCTCCTCTCCGCCAAAGCGTGTTACACAGTATTAGCCTTGTACGGGTCGGTACACGGTGCACACGCTGCTTTTCTAATGACCCGTAGGACCCGGGTTGGAATCCTGGTCACAGTAGTTGCATTTCGATGGAGGCGAAATGCTTGAGGAATGTTTACATGCGCTTTTTAAGCGTATACGTCACAGAAACCCATCTGGTCGAAATTTCATGAAGCGCTTTCACTACAGCGAACCATATAATGATACATTGCAGTAGCAAGCCAGGTCCAAACAAGGCTCCCATGTCCGGAATGCTTTGGTTTTAGCACGTTAATGCCTCTGTTTATAAACCTGCCTTATCCTTAACGCGCCGTTGATATCTAAGACGCGACAGTGGGACTAAAATGGTAAATCAGTGTGAAAGGCTATCATAAGGCTTGATTGTAGATACTGGACAAATTTTTCATCAAGCGTGATAAGGGCACAGTGAAGGTAAGGATAAGGAAAATAAGCGATAAAACAGGCAGGTTTATGAATACGGGCATAAATTCCAGCAGCTGTTTAAGAACATAATCTCCGACGCCTTTTAAACACATGCGAAGACTCATCAGGACTCCGTCGTTCAGTACAGAGAACTGCCCCCAACCAATGGAAGAGGCAAAAACGCCAGTGATTATAGAAAGTGGTCTGAGGCAATCCATAAATACCGCAAATGGTCCACCACTGAAGTTAGCGCCCCACGGCAGTACAGTATCCCTGTTTGAATCCCTGTATTGTGGGTCGCGTGAATGTGCGGAAACCGCTGAGTACAAACGCTGCGGATGTAAACCAATGGTTATAGGTGATGGCTCGCCACTTCCCGATCACGAGATCGATCGCCCGTTAGCGTGACCGGTGAAATCTTGGTTTTTCGGCGCCACGGCTTCTGCGAACTCGGATCAATAGTACCTCAGTCGTTTCACTGTCCGTCGATGTCAGTCACCGATGTTAAGAAATGCAGCAGGAGTCAGTGAAGCACGAACAGAAAAAAAAAACATAAACCAGAAAGACTGGAGGGGCTCAGAAAGGATCTCCCATCCCTATACATTTGCAACCACTCTGTAACCATGATAGGGCGTGGATAACACGGGCTGCGAATTACATCAAAATTAAATGTCGTAGATGTAACGTATTGGACCAGTTGGTTCTTCATTGGTGTCCTCTTCGTCTAGTACACGCTGCCTAACAAAGTGTGTCTTGTAAGTTTTGAAAAAATGAAAATTAAAATTTGTGGGTTAACAGTGCCAGCTGTAAAATTATTTTTTCTTGGGGGGGGGGGGGGGGGGGGAGGAGGGGTTACCTTGGAATTACTTTTACCACCTTGGGGTGGGTTCTTTTAACACATAGCCAAACCTAAGTACACAATGTCTTTCTTTCGTCCTCTTCCCTTTTTTTATTTTTTCGCTATACCATTGCGATGCAACCGCCATGACCGGGGATGGAGTCTTCACTGTCGGGTTTAGTATTGCGGCGCCGCTACTGGTTAAACCGCCGCTGACGCTAGCGTCGTATTGCTTTCCCCAGCTCAGTGTCTTCCTGTTGATCTTACATTCGCGTTGGCTTAAGCGCGGGTAAACGCGGCATACACGTTGTACATAAAGCAACGAATGGTCATATTGCGGCCACAGCGCATGGCGGCACCGGTATAGTGGTCGCGCGCTTTCGGGTGACCGCGCGCACTAAGCTCTCCGTGTTGTTTTCGTGGCCTCCTTTGGAGAGGCGCGCACCGCACCTTAAACGCGGTAAGCGTTAGTTTATTTTATAGGAACAGAAAAATGAAAGTGTGCTCTGTGACTGGAGGTTACCGTAGTTTAGAGTGAAAACATTCTTCCTTACTATAGGTCATCGCGTTTGAAGTGTGCACTATAACCACGGTAACCTTTAGTTTACTTTTGAGGTACACAAAAATGTGAAAATATGCTCCTTTACTAAAGGTTAAAGCACTTTAACGTTTAGTAAAGGAGGATATATTCACATATTTGTGTACCTATAAAATAAACTGAACGTCACCGTGCTGAGAGTGCACACTTTAAACATGGTAACCTTAGTTTATTTTATAGGTAGAAAAATGTGAAAATATGCTCCTTCACTAAAGGTTACCGTGCTTAGAGCATGCACTTTAACCACGATAACGTTTATTAAAGGAACATGTTCTCAATCTACACATGGTAACCTTTTAGTAAAGGAGCATATTTTCACATATTTGTGTATCTATAAAATGAAGCAAAGGTTACCGTGTTTAGAATGCAGAGCTGACTACGCGCTATACCACTTTCGCGGTGTCTTATCCCGAGGCATAGAAAGAAATGTGCCCATAAAACTGGACTACATTGACAGCTAGAACGACAGGAAGAGAAGTGTGAGGGCAGAATGAAGGCCAGGTACACTTTGAGCGAGACGTCTGTGTGGAATGTCGAGCTGCGCGACCGCGAAGTGCCGTCGTGGGCCACAGGTGGCGTTGCTGTTGTCTTTCATTCACTCTATCACGCTTTCATGAGCGCTTAGAAATAACGCTGTTAGCTACAGTCGTTCAATTACTTATCGCGGGTAGTTAGTCGTAGTTTGACGAAGTCTTTGGGTTAGCGTAAACAAAGAAAAAGAAATAAATAAATTTGAACAGTTTGGAATTTTTTGGCGCCTGATAAGGAAAAATATTCTATAGTTGATGTTAAGGGGACCGTGGGACAATTTTGGACATAGTCGGGTACACAGATTATTACATCATCTCCAACACAGGCGAAGTACGCATTGTAGGGCGTACTTGTTTCCTATAGCGCTTTACCCAATAGTTCTGCAAACAGACTGCTGAAGGGGCGCGATTGCAAAAAAATAAAGAAATAATAAATAAGTTTTGATATCAGTTCTGAGGAATGACGCCTCGTTTGCGTAAAATCCTCTTGTGCTCCCCGACGCGACTAGAGGTTCATCGTGCTCTGATATGCATGGCGAACTCGACACTACTGCCTGCACAATCACACGTGCAATGACAACCACGCTAGAGTAAATCATTTGGCCCACATCTACAGCGCTGCTGTAGGTGTATTTTATTATTTTTTTATTTATTTATTTTTCGCAGACATCGGAAACTCTGTTTGTGACGGCTAACGGGTGAAACGTGCACGGTGAAATCGTCGGCGCGTAGTCGGGCTGCCGCGTCGCTCGCCCGGGCTGCCAGAATCGCGAGAAATCGAGCGTAACATGCAGTTGTCGCGCACAGGTGCGCGCGTACATATCATTGCGTAGTGTGTAGTTTCGGGATCACCGTTTTCAGGCTATTCGACGAGCCACAATGCGTAGCGAATCTCACTGTACACGGGCTTCCCTGTACGGCGCCTGTCAAGACCTTGTAAACAGCACCCCTGTCGTCGCTCTCGAGCACACACTGTCAACATTGAAACTTGACGTGTACTGTGTGCAGCTGTGCGTAGCTGCGTGTACTTGTGCGTAGATAATGACTCCTGTCAGCCGTTAGTTGTGGACACATCGGGGGAGTTGTATGCGTTATCCGAATGTCGTAAGGTCGGTCATTATTGACGGAAGGTAGGTTTTATCGTTCACATTAATTCCCTTCCCGTTATATCGTAATTACTACGCTGCAGCTGAGAACTACATTTCCCCCGAGCCTTCAATGCCCTCAATATCTGGTGGAGTGATTAGGTTGTGTCTAGCAGAAAAAGAACAAACCCTTCATCCATCTGCCTTTCCATACATGCATACATACATACATACATACATACACATACACACATACCTGCGTATGTATGTATGTATGTATGTATGTATGTATGTATGTATGTATGTATGTATGTATGTATGTATGTATGTATGTGTGTATGTATGTATGTATGTATGTATGTATGTACGGCTGCTAAATCGTCGTATTACGCACTTTTGCGACGGCGCCGACGTCACAGGACTCCTTGAAGAGGGAAACAGCTAGATAAGGCTTTCGCCGTGATAACAAGCGATAGTGTGTCGCACTACTTGTTCATGTAATGAGCGTTTTATGGACTGTCTGTGATCGTGCATTCGCTACTTGTTCAGCGTTTCCGCACTGTGAGAAAGGAGGACGACGATGTTATAGCAAAAATTTGCAGCCGTTCCCCTGCAGTGGAAAATGGGCGCAAGTGAAGCTTGGCGTGTGCGTTCCTCCTTTTCCTTCTTTCTCTCTTTGTTTTTCTGTCTCTATCTCTCTCCTTGCTTCGTTTTCTTTGGCTCTTTCTCTCCTTCGGTAATGCGAGCGCCCTCGCGTAGATGTTCTTTCAAAGCGGTGTCTTTGCTTTTTCTTCGTCTTCACGGTAGTGAAAACGCAATGAGCTTCCTTTCTTTCTTTCTTTCTTTCTTTCTTTCTTTCTTTCTTTCTTTCTTTCTTTCTTTCTTTCTTTCTTCCTTCCTTCCTTGCGTTCCGCGCTGTGCAAATGCAGCCGCGGCTGCGGCTATCGAACCCACAACTTCGAGCTATAAACAGACAGACACACCCACTCGCTCCTCACAGCGCCGAAAGTTTTCTGCAGCTCACACGGTTCACTGCCTCCGGGATCGGCCCACTTGGTTTTGTTTGAACTTCAACGCCAATACCACCTTCACAGGTCACCCAATGCAAGCTTCGCTTGAAAAGGAGAGAGAGAGAGAGAGAGAGAGAGAGGGCGTATGAGTGAGAATGAGAGAAAGTGGATGAAGGGAAGTGGAAAGTCGAGTAGTCGTGCTGCCGCCATCATGGCCGAAACTTGCTGGGCGTGTTCGGAGCCCCGGAGTTCCGGGGGAATTACCGCCGGGTTGCGTGGTTCAGTACCGCGCTCCGTTCGACGGCATTACATTATCCGCGCTACAGCTGGACCACTTCGCGTAGGCCAATTATCCGCGCGCTCTGGAGTCCCGGCTGCGGGGTCGGATTATGTCGTCTCGTGTTCTTGGCCGGATATATCCGCGATTGGAGAGTGGGGTGGAGTCCGGCGATTGGCTTTCCTGCTTGCCTCAGAGACGTTAGAAGGAGCAGCAATTGCTCGCTCCGTTTCCGAGACTCGCAAATCTCTCGACCGGCTGACTAAGGGAGTCTGGTCGCCAATCCACTCTTGGGCGAACCGCCTTATATGCGGGGCAATTTGCTCGAGCATAACAGCGCACTCTCTGACCTATGTACTGTACACGCAAGTATGTGGCTAAGGATTACTTTGTACGCCTCGACGATTATTGAGACGCGGTCGCACGGGCATCGCCGTTTAGGGGACGAAACGACGCGCGAAGGCATTTGTACGAGCGCTATATGGCTGCTTATAAGCGGCCCTAAGAGCATGCCGCTTACAAGCGGCAACATCTGCCAAGAGGCATATGTTGCCGCTTGTAAGCAGTATGCAGTATGCCGCTTGTAAGCAGCATGCAAGTAGCAACTTAGATGTACTCGTGAAATTTCTTTGCTCTTCTAAAACCCTCTGATCCAGGGTTACAGTTTTCGCTGGAAACTTTGATGGTTATTTTATTTCGTTAGTATGTCGTTAGGTCCCGGTAGCATCACAGAAGTGCGCATGGCGTAAGACGTAATAAAGGATAGCAGTGGTAAGCAGGAAGAAGAGATGTGTTGTAGAGCACATTAGAAGCTATTAGGAAATGGCTGTGAGTACGATAGCGACGGGAATGCATTTCCATTTAATGCTTTTCCTAGGAATGAAATGGGACGTTTCAGAAGACTTGTGCAGCAATGAAACCCGTGTGCACAAGTTCAGAAGCGATTTCCTTAACTGAACAAGAAAATACTTCAAAAATGAACATTTGGCACAGCTCGGAGCAGCACAGCGGCGACAGTCAAGGCAGGCACAGACTGAGAGCAATTACCAGAGCCGCTACCTAGCAGGTGCGACAAGCCCAAGGGCATCGGGACTCAGCAGCGGCCCTCTTCTTTGCCTCAGTGGCACCTATACCCTTGTGAGAAAGAAGTTGTCATGGCCCGGGGCACGAACCCGGAAACGACGCTGAGGTTGGGGTGGTGTCTCCATGTCTCAACTAACCGAGTGGCTTGCAGAACAAGGGCAGAACGGCGGAAAACTCAAAGGCGATGGAGACTGAACACTCCGTACCTGCACATTGCGGCGATACGGAAGCATGTCCGAGCGTGTGTCGCCCATCCTAGACTTGCTGCTTTCTCCGCCCTTTCCTTTCTGTCTCCTTTTTTCTCTCTCACATATAGCGTAGGGATGCAAACCCCGTACACGTCGGTCAGTCTCTGCGGCGTGCCTTGTCGTTCCGTAATGCAGAAGTGTGATGAACAGCCACTCATACCGGAGGCCGATAACAACTGCCTCCTTCTTTCCTTTCGTCCATTAGTATTATTCGCCCAGACTACGTTAGCAAATGGGATACGTACATTCTGACCAGTCTGTCATTCCTGACTTTCTTCTTACTGTTCTTAATATTTTTTTCTGCCATTAATTCTTTCTTTCCATTCCCTTATTCCCCTTATACCCAAAATGGTGTGGAAAAGCAGACGCATGTGTGTATCCGCATCTCTTTCCTTACTCCCTTCCTCCTCCTTCTTTCTTTCCATCCCTTAATACTTATTCTTTACAATTCATTATCCCTCATCTGCTACTCTTCTAGAATGGGTTAACAGACCGGACAAGCATCAGGTTGGCAAACCTATCTTCCCTTACTTTCCACCTCCTTTACCTCCTTTCTTTTTCTTTCTTTCCATCCCTTTATTCCTGTTAATTATCAGTACTTTAGCACTTAATAGAACGTATTAGTGGGCTTGTTGGTAGTTAAGCATGTTGTAACAGGTAGCGCACAGTTAGGGACAAAGACGAAGCGAAGAAGTGAAGACTGGACACAACGCTTTGGCAGAGCTAGGCAGATCACTTTGGTAACGCTCTGGCAGGTCCCTTAATCCCTATTCTCCTAGAACATGGTAGTAGACCGGGCGCGCTTCAGGTTGGCCAAACTCTCTTCCCTTACTTTTCGCCTCCTTTTCCCGCTTCTTTTTCTTTCGTTTCATTCCTTAATTCCTTTCGCAATGATAGGACATAGTAAGCCAAACGCGCGTGTCCCTGGCTAACGTGTGTCTGCCTTACTTCCTTCGTCCTCCTCTTTGGCTGTCTGTTCCTATATCAGCGTGCGTCGCATTAATGGAGCGCAGCTATGCCCCCATCCCCCTCTATTCTAACTTTGCTCACTAAGAACACGTTTTCTCATTAGTACTCCATTGGGGAAGTTGTCATCAACGGTGCTAAAATTGGTTCCACTCTGTCGATGTCGCAACCGAATACGAGCGCACCCATTTCTCGCGCAAGCAAGGCTCGGACGCGTCCATCCAAATTTATTAGCCGAGGGGGCCGGTAAATTTAGCGGCCTTTTTTCGCTTCTTCATCCACCCTGTAACAGGACTGTCACCGTCCGAGTGGCATACGAGTTTTCTATTTGCTATTTGACGTGCGAGGATGTGCACACGATCCATAAATAGTACGCCCAACTCAGCGGTAAATTCTCCTGCAGTGTAGCCTCAGCCGCAGTACACGTTTGTCATGCTGTGGCACATGAGGTTTTTTGCGGTGAAGCGTATGATTCAGCTATAGGTGTGTGTGTGTGTGTGTGCGCGTGTGTGTGTGTGTTCGTGTGTGCGTTTGGAAGGTGGCGTTTGGTCTAACACGACCAAAGCTGCTTTTCCTTCATTCTTACAGAATGTGACAATCAAGCACTGTTTACTTTATTCATTAATTGCCTCATATTTTTTTTCTCAAGTTAGCGGAAATCCGTGGCCTGGGTTTCCATTTGAATCTAATCCGATTTGCCTACCCGGACCAGATAACCGTGTGCATGGATTATCATAGTACGTACTGATGGCGTAATAATCAGCTAATTAGCAGCAGTCGTTAATATATTCGAAAGCCTAGTCACTGTCTGTGCTTACACTATCGCTAATTATCAAAACTACCTATTATCCGCCACACCTCAACAGAGTTCAAAATGGGGCGCGGTAGTTGTTAGTGTTGGCGGGTGTTCAGCTTCTGCATAAGAGCGAGTGTGGCTATATTGGGAATTACAACGCGTTAAATGCGTGCAGTACGGAGTTGTATAAAAAAGTGCAGTACATGGGCGAGAGATAGATAATGGGAGAGCAGTGGCAAATGGTTTCGCGCTGCTGCACCGAAATAGTCGGCCTCGTAATAGATCGACTGTGGAGTGACGGCGACGTGTGTTGGAAACATGGCGTGGAATGAGCGAAACTGTTACGTAATGCATACATCCAGAGCGTGGGCACAAAAAATTATGGCTATCTCAGAACGATGGCTGACGGCGAGTTAGGACTATCTGCTGCTGATTAAGAATAGTAGAAATGAGAAAACGAAACAGAATGATACCTAGATTGTAAAAAAAAAGTATATGTTACAGGGATTAAAAAAAAAATAACGAAAGACCCAATGCAGCGGTGATGTACAAGAGGCATCCATCTTAGGGAGTTATTATAAGCAGGAAGGCAGGCGTCGTTTAAAGAAAAAAAAAACGTACGAATTTTTGGTTCGATGTCGACGCAGGCAATTAATTCCACGTGTCTGGTCGTTTGCTCCGGAAAGATAGCGTTTGAGATAAGAAAGGCGGGGGGGGGGGGGGAGGAGTCGGGAGATTGAGTGGGCGACTGACAGATAGTAAGCGAGCCGTCCTACGCCAATGAAAATATTAAAGAGAAGGAGATCAACAAAAGAGAAAAGAAAGAAATGCACACGTGGCTACGGTATCTTTAAAAAGAGCTACGTTCAACTTTGAGAATGAAAAAAGAAAAACATCTAGTTGAACTGAAAAAGCACTACGGTGCATCAGCTTTCTTAATCCCCATGAGTAAGTGTGTGGCAGTGAAGCATGACGGTACAAAATGACAAAGAATAACAGGAATAAATCGCGTGGGGTATAAGCCTAGGTAGAAAGAGAGGGAGAGGAAAAAAAAAAGAAGCTCACATTACTGATTCTCGTAAAAGTACAGGAGATATACAAAGAAATCGTAGGCTGACAGCTGCATAAAGGGTGAGGGGAGGAGATTAGTAAGCGAATAGGATGTATCGAAATTCTAAATTGCTTTCGAACGGATGAGACGTGCCGTATAAACACACGCCGCCTCTGCAGATCCCGTTGTCCGTCGCCTTCCATTAGGGACATCTTTCAGGATCAGGGAGTCGGCTGATATTTCGGGTAAAGAAATGGGAGATAACAAAAAAGATCAATGATAAACAAAAAAAAACGAAAGTTGATTCGCAAGAAAAACACATCAGACACGGTTGGTCGCGTGTTTGTCACAGTATATATTTATCCATTAGGAATCCTTGATAGCGGCCGAGCGCCACATTATACTTTCCGTGTTGTTTTGTTATCTTATCTTTGTTTGCATCTCTTGTTTGAATCCAAAATGATTACCGGTTTCGAAAGCAATTATTATTCTCTGTCGAGACCTACGATGTGTGTGTTTTTCTTTTGTCTTTCTTGTCACGCATTTGGAGCGCCAGCTTGCTGGCGAAATGAGTTGTCAATTGAAGATAAGAGATCAAATAGGCAACTCCTTTTTCGCGCCTTGACTCTTGTCAGCGAAGATTTGCATTTTGAGAAACTATGTTCTCGTTCTTTACTTGCTTCATGAAGAATTCAGTTACTTTTATTGGCTACGGCGAAACGATTAACTCCATCATGAGAAGCATGATGTGACCGTCGGCGCAGCCGTGGTCTCCAAGCTGTGTCTCCACAGATATCTGATGCTTCCGGAAAAATTATGCTTTGAATAAAAAATAAATAAAAATTACACCATCTCCCGCTAAAGGGGACCATGAGGCGATGCGAAGCAGCACGGGGGGTGCACATCCGCGTTTGCATCGGTTTGCACGCTAGCAGACGCTTGCCTGCGGCACCGTTGTCTCTCGAGGACGAGGGCGCGTTCTCGTTCCTTGCGAGCTGGTAAAGCGTTCATCGAAGAAAGAGCGTTTCCATAGTCAACGCGCGCCGTTCGGAGAGGAGAGGAGGAATGCCGCGAGGAGAGGAGATGAGACAAGGAGAGGAGGGGGAGGAGGACGCGCATGCGCAGTGCTGGTGTGGAAGCCACACGGAGGATGGGTGGAGGGAGGGAGTGAGTGACATATCCTCGACCATAAAATGCTGCGCATCTAGAAACGGCAACGATGCAACGGTGTGTGCCTCACTCGATAAAGTGCGTGAGCGTCAGGAAGCAAACGCAATCCGGCTTTCCGGCTTCCTGTATTATAAGAGCGTAACATTGGGCTAATTAGTGGCATACGTCAAAACGGTTCACTGCTTCCTGCGAATTCTAACTGCGAAGCTGCTTAAGCTTTGCGTTCTTTTGTTCGTATCACGAAATATGACCTTGAAATGACCTTGGCTAGCAACCAGGCGACGCTACATCTACCAGTATACCTTCGTATGGCCTCGGCATCATGCTGCATCACGTAACATGGCGTTACAACGATACGTGACCAGAAGGAAGATGGAAAGCTGAAGAAGATAATGATGAATATGAGGAAACAGGAGATGAACAAGATGATAGTGATGATGGTCAAGATGAAGTTGAGCACCCGGACCAGCAAACCTTGGGCCACGAGCGAACCAGCAAACCTTGGGCCACCAGCGCAAGCTGCTCTATTTCTTTCTTTTAGGAGTGAAGCTCCTTAGCGTCGAGGCTTGCCTCCCGTTGTGTCTCGTACCCACGCTTGCACTCGCTCTCGGCGAGTGCCTCCCGCCGCGCGATCACTCTCTTTTCGACAGCGGCAGTCATGAGTGCAGTCAGACGGTGTGTGTGCAGCTCCGCAAAGGAAGAGCAGCTCAGGGCTATCCAGAGAGCCCGCGAAGTCGCCGAGAGTCTCAACCTCTCGGCTCCAACGTGGGTGCCGCCCGCAGACGGTACCCCCTGATGGGGCACTCGTCTTCTCAGGACCAAATAAATGTTCTGTGTCTGTCTGTGTATGTGTGGGCCGATCTCGGAGGATGTGCACCAAGAAACTGTCATCTGCTGTCGTGAGAGAGCAAACGGCGCGCGTTGACTATGGAAACCCTCTCTCTTCGATGAACGCTTTACCAGCTCGCAAGGAACGTGAACGCGCCCTCGCCCGCGAGAGACAACGATGACGCAGGCAGCGTCTGCTAGAGAGCTTCTT
Organism: Hyalomma asiaticum; assembly: GCA_013339685.2. NCBI lineage: Eukaryota > Metazoa > Arthropoda > Arachnida > Ixodida > Ixodidae > Hyalomma > Hyalomma asiaticum. The sequence goes on along the minus strand of CM023490.1, from coordinate 27,216,947 downwards.
GATTGAAAAAACCGAGACTGCTCGGCTCTGCACAACCGTTCACCGGCCAGCCCGCATATATAGGCACTGGAGCTTGACCTGCAATGTAGTGCCGGTGGGAGATTTCTCTTGTACGTAGTTGAACCATAAGGATTCCCAGCGTGTGCGTTAACTAAATTATTCTAGAACTCGCACGATCTACGGCGTGGGAGCGCAAGAAACTCATAAAGACGAGGAGCCAAATGACAACGCGTGTGTAAATATAGACACGTGTTGTCACCCATTTACATACATGAGTGGGCAATGTCAAGGGCGATTTAAGGTAACACAGAACGATCCCCAGCTTCGCCCACTCGTCATAGCTCACTTCGTGGAGATGCGTAGAGTTTTTTTCTTTATATCAGTATTGAAGCCGTTGGTAAGTCCTAACGACAAAGGTAAAAACTGATAGAAAATACTTTGCTCGCTTCTTTTTATCAAATTCCTTCTCAGCCTCTTACTGGCGTCTGTTTGCTTGTGCTGATTGAAATCGATGCAGCCGCACTACTTTTGACAATGACGTCCGTAATGTATGAGGACTGTTTGTTTTCGCGCCTCTATCGTTATCTGGCAAGCGCTGAATGTGGGCAGTAAAAATTAAACTTTCATGTTCGCTATCGCGAAAAGAAATTGCTGTTTTCGCCAAGGCACGCTGTTCTCACTTGTTCCGTTGCTACCATGGACGTTCCAGAGACCATAAACATTAAAGTTTCAGCTGGCTGTTCGCAGGACAAACGATATCGTGTCGTCTCCGTTGTTTTGACTTCGGACGGCTTTCTGCGAACCGAGGATCATATTTCAAGGCGATTGCACTTGCCGGTGCTTTTGCTTCCCTTCGTTAAAACTCATAGTTTATAACCTCGCATATATACGCGTGGAACGAAAAAGACGTTGCAATTCTTGTCGTTCTGCAGTTGCATGGTAAATATCCACTCGATCCTATGTATCAGTATGGGTAGATTTGGATATACGGTAAAAGTTCATCAAAAAGTGCGAACAGGAAAAATAAGAGAAAAGGGAGCTGCGTTAAGTGGAGCCGTTCACATTCGTACGAGATAACCCAGCGTTAGGAGACAATGGTTATATCTATCTATCTATCTATCTATCTATCTATCTATCTATCTATCTATCTATCTATCTATCTATCTATCTATCTATCTATCTATCTATCTATCTATCTATCTATCTATCTATCTATCTGGTGGCTGTATCGGAGCGAACATTCTTTTGCACGCCTGTTACGCTTCATAACTGCTACCCTCCACTACACGCACTAATATAACTTAAACCAGCACCGATAGCGAACAGAAAGGAAAGTGGAAAGCGAATGATTGACGGCGATTACAAAATCCATATTGGCGCATATTCACACAGTTGTTCTAACGCCTTATATCGCGGGTGTCGTGCCGAATAAAATAGTTGCGTTTGCTTCGCGGTTCTCGTCTTCCGTCGTCAGATTGTTGCGCTGAAATATCGACTGCTGTGTACCAGGTACAACGAACAGAAAACAACAAACCCGTTTTCACGAATGTCTATACCGTACAGGAACTCTGGCCATTTCACGCGCCAAAGTACAAAAGGCTATCTTCGATCTTATGCGAACGTTCTTCATAGGCGCATATATATATATATATATATATATATATATATATATATACGTACACAGAGACAGTTAAGCCGGCGGGCGCCGTCTCGGGCAACGCCTTATACGGCGTGCCCAGGAAAAGTCGAGGAATCTCATTCGACCCTTACGGGAACAAATGTCGGGGCCGTATCGACGTCTCGCATTCGTACGTACGCCGCCAGGTGACGCCTGTGTCGCCCGGAACATCATTATGCGCATACGTAATGCGCTCAATACGCAATTTGCACTTCATGGTCGAAAATTCCGGCTTCGGCGCGCTCGCGTCCTACGCCAGGGGCCGCTCTTTTTGATCTAAGCCCGAAGGGAAACGCAACAAAGGAAAAGAACCGCCGTATTCCTTATTCGCGGAATATTCCTCCCCCCCCGATTCGATCAAGCGGAGACCGCCTGGAGCCTCCAATCGGAGCATTAATTTAATAAACCGCGACAGGCTCCCCATTTTTATGTTATCTTTTACTCTTCATTGCGAAGGAGAGGGAAGGGACGTGTGGGAAGGGATGTTTTTGTTGCTTCGATATGACTGCGAAAGACTTGGGTCACTTAATAAAGCCAGCGCGTTGTTGTAGATTTGGTTCAGTTTTACCCCCCAGAGGGCAATCGCCTGCATCAACCAAACGCAACTTGCGGGTCTTTGAGAGATTGTACCGCGTATTATTCGTGACACTTCCCAAGAAAGGAGCGATTCTCTGTATAGACTGAAGCAATGATATATGTGCCTTTAGTGTGCTTTTGTTCGGTTCCCTATGCGTGTTTCAGTTGTGTACTGTTAAGTGTAGGCGTAACTATGTTTGCTTTGATAGATAGCAGGCATGCGCAGCCGAGGTGGCCTGTAAGAGGGTAGTGCGGCGATTGTGAAGTGTCCCTCCGCGATTTCAGCCTCGGATCTCTAACCCTTTATACGTAATAACTGCTTCCACAAATGAATTTTTTTAAAAATTAGGCGAGTGGTGGAGATAAGATTCTGATCAATGATATCTATGTTGGACCTGTTTGTTCAGCTTTACGTTTTTAGTTAGCGACGCACTATATTTTCTTCGCGAACGCGGGCGCTGTGCTGCGGCTGCCGCATTGCGTCAATGAGCGCTGATTCGTCAGTAGTTCGCGGGACACATATAGCACCCATTTTATGCCGCAAGGCAGGAAATGGGTGCTCTATGGAGGTTGGGGAGGCGGACTGGGGTTCTCTTCTTCTTCGACTTGAAGTGGCCCTGAGATCTGCTCTGCAAAATGGCGGCGAAGTCCTTGTTTTTTCCTGAAAAAGTCCAGGAAAGGTCCTCCGCCTTTAAGTATAGTAGTGGGCTGAGGGAATGAGTGCAAGATAAGAAAAACTTCCGCGCGCAGAGGCCGCGCATTGGTCATTGCATACAGTAGTGGACGTGCACTGATGTCATGAGGATGGTATAGTTTTTGCCAACGCTCCAGGGACTTTTGCCGAGCTTAACGGATACGCCGTTAATAAGAGAGAGGAGGCTTCTATAGTGCGAGAAAAGTTAGTTGTGGTTTCTCTAAAAGTCCCTTCTGCTTTGCTTAACTTTGAAATGCTTTGCTAAGGCCCCTCACAGCTCCGCCGAACATTGGTGTTTGAGGAAGCAGCGCTACGCTTAACTTTTGAACGTCAAACGTAATCTTGAATTTTGTCGGGGCCGTTTTTCTGTGCCTGTTGACGAAACATAGTACCCTCTTTTTTTCTTTCCGAAGCAACTCTTGTAGAAGCAAGGTAGGCGCGTTTGCAGAGTTCCGTCCGGGGTAAAACAGTAACAGAACGTAGAGGACGTGTGTTCATGCGGCGCGATAGGTGTTTAAACAAGGCTGCAGTTCAAGGCAGGAAAGAAATGTAAAGGGATGGAATGTCACTAGAGCCAACGTTCCAAAAAGTGGACCTGTCTTCGTATAGTGTTCTTAAGGCCCGAGCAACTGTTTCTTCCATGAGGAAGACGGGTTCACTTGCCGAAATACAGGCTGCAGTGACATTTCCTGTTCAAAGATTTGTCACTCTTGTATACCCTTGTTATCCATTTAAAGGTGAAGTGTTTTAAAGGTAAACAGTGCCCTACGCGTAGGCAGGACAGCGTTTAAGGGTATTGGATATGTGGTTACTCCGTTCGAAGAGCTTCAAGGCAAATTGTTGTCTGTCCCGGTAGCCTCTTCTTCGACTGGACCGTGCAACTGCTTTTGACCTGACGAAGATGAGGGCACTCAAGCACAGAGGAGTCTTTTTCGAAGTATTAGAAATGGGACAACCACACATACAACCGCTTTGTCCAGTGTCGTTGATAAGTGTCAGATCACTCGTTGTACGTTGCACAAAGGGATGAATGTCAGAGACCGCGTCTTTAGAAGTTTTACGTGGGTGCCCGGATGTCGTCGTTTAAGACCCCGGATGACGGCTCTGGGTTCTCGCTGAAGTTCACTTGGCGGTCGCCGACGATGGGATCTAAACCCACTTGATGCTTACAGTGGAAGTCTATTCGTCCAAACGGCGGCGAGCAGCGACAATAGCTTGGGCACTATGTTTTGTTATTATCATCGGTAGCTTTGCTTCAGTTAAACTGTATTGTTGCTGTAACATAGTATCGCATGCTGTGTGTGCTCTCAGGAATAAAGTCGGGCAATCATTGAGGGAATTTCTCTCTATCACTTGCGCAGGGTCCAAGATTCGGACGGAGGCTTCTTCGAAGACTTCACCGCCCTCTCGTGGAAGCAGGAGAACCGGCGCCTGCAGGCGTCACGAGAGGTGAGCGCTGACGTTACTCATCATGTGGTCTCGGTTATTAAGGCCTTATGTGCCTCATCAATCTGAACATGCGGCGTATTAGTAGTCGGATTCGGCGTGAACGGGAACGCTGGAAACGACACGTCACAGATGACGTAAGGTGACGTATAGGACTTCTGTGTGAGGTTCCCGCAGAAAAGGTCAACTTACGGTTTGGAAGAGAATTTTCCGGTCTGGATGGGAAACGAACCCGAGCCTTCGTGGTACCAAACGGGAACGCTTGCGCAGCGCCATGGCGGCTCATCGGTTATGGCGGAATTGTGTTCTATAGTGTAGGCGCAATGAAGTGACCTGTAGTGTACATGACTGGAGGCGTGCGCAGCCTGTCGTTATCAAACAGCCGCACATTTAATCAGAGCCGAAGAGAAGCTGTAGCCCTTGATGACCTCACAAAGACAGCTCCCCTTGTCGAAACGTTGGCTCTAAAAGCGACGTTCCCTTTTCTTCATCGCTTCCAATGATCTTTCCATCAATTGGAGCCTCCATCTTCTCCTGAGCTTCTGTTCAATTTTGGTTTCAAATAGCATGGATTACTTGCATAGCGTAGACAATGCTGCACCGTATTAGTGAAGGTTTTGCTTCCGCGTGCGCAAGGTTCCTCGGTCGAATGTGGCTTAACCGCATTTCGTGCAGCCTCGGGCAGCTGTGAAAATATGCAGGAAGGGGGAAAAAAAAGCTAGGCGAGGGCATCACGGGGTAATCTTCAGGCCTTTATCGTAAAAAAATGTAAAGGAGAGGATCAGAGGAAATGGGCACTAGTCACGTGGTAGGCAAGTGGTAGAATGATGCACGTTCAAGCGCCACTGTAGGTTACCAGTTCCAAACAACCTTGAACGGTCTTTTAACACTATGAGGCGTAATCCTTCCCGAGAGGCACCGCGCACTAGCGTCATAGGAGGTTGGCTTGCCGTTGCTAGCGTAACCACGTGATGCCGCCTCCTAGGTTTTTCATCCATGTGTGAATAGCAAAAAAAAAAAAGTGAAAAGGCTTTTGAAAAGCAAATGAAGCGGCAGAGAAAGGAGAGATCAAAGCTGAATTATTCTAATCCATTATTTTGTGCCAGCGATACCCTGCTTTTACGTAAGTCTTCTAAGCTTGATCATTAAATTTCGTCGTTCGTTATTCGGCCTTCCTAGCATTTATGTAAGAGGTAGGCGTCGGTCAACCCTTTCACAAAATAAGGAGAGCGCGTCTCGTACCGCCTTGGTGATTTGCATACTTCTTTCTTTTTCTAGGGCAGATTAGGTATTCAGCAGGTCGGGCGTTGTCCGTGACAGTTAGGAAGGCACCGAGTGCGGGCGAGAAAAAAATATAACGGAAGCTAGAAAAAAATCTTTAAATCATTTTTTTTTCTTTCACGCATTCAGTATAATGCACTATGCATTAGTAATGCCCCCTGCGCCGTCTACTTCGCGAGATTTTCTGAGAAATTGCGAGACTGCGGAGGACGTGACTTCGCAGGACGGAGCGACGAACCGTTTCGTAAAGTCGTGTGAAGAATGATGGAGGCGTGTACGCCGTCTTTAGGCGAGGCCTTGCTGACGTGGCAGCCACCGTGGACAGACGGCTGGACAGATAGATAGATAGATAGATAGATAGATAGATAGATAGATAGATAGATAGATAGATAGATAGATAGATAGATAGATAGATAGATAGATAGATAGATAGATAGATAGATAGATAGATAGATAGATTAACCAGGATAAGTGTCTGCCTTCCGTCGGGCACTAAGCCTCATATCTTGCAAGATAACTATTGGTGTTCGTTTTCGGGTTTTATGATGTTGTTTTCAAATGCGGATAGTGCATTCTGACCTAGTAGGCCACCACGACGGGCAGGAAATAAATCCGACAATTATGAAGAAATGTTGTATAAATGTGTAGATTCCGTATTTTCTTAAATTCCAAGTCACGGTGTTCGTGCACTTACTAAGTAGTGCAATCTCTCATCAATACCGTTGAGCCTGTCCCTTTCCCAGTTGGCTAGTTGAGGCGTATACGATGCTGATTATTATAAACAGGAGAGAGAGAGAGAGTGAGAGTAGTAGAAGCACAACTCTGCACCGCACAATTTGCGCAAACTAAGAATGCACCGGCACTGTAACCGTCTCTACAGCGCTTCGACCATGACTGCATTGTGACACGTTGTGACGCGTTCCTTTGCTTTTTATCTCAATGCATCCTTGTTTTGTTTTTCTCTGTCATACACTCCCAAGAAAGGTCACACAATGCTCAATTTGGCACTCTGCCAGAAGAAAGAAAGAAAGAAAGAAAGAAAGAAAGAAAGAAAGAAAGAAAGAAAGAAAGAAAGAAAGAAAGAAAGAAAGAAAGAAAGAAAGAAAGAAAGAAGGGATCGCAATAACGTCGCGCCTCTGAGTGACGAATCCTCCCATTATTGTCAGAATCACTCCCCTTCTAGGGATCACCTCCCCGAAACCCTTGAAGACGCTCAGGCGATTATCAATAACGGGAGGAAGAAGAGATATCGCCGGGATAACCAAGAGAAGAAGCTGCGACTGATAAGATGTAGCGGTATTGACCATACATGCTCTAACAGCAATTACTCGTTCTGTAGTAAATGAGATAAGGCAGAGACTATGACTAGATAAAAGGGGGGGGAAAGGGAAAACTGGAGCCGCATTTTATTCGGACGAGCCACAATGAGTTCCCGTCAGCCGGGATGGTCTTTGCTATTGTGTTTGCGATTAGAACTGCTGGCGCTGTCTGCGGAGCATCCAAGTGTGGGCGCGGGACAAACACGTGGTGAGAAAGGAGTAATCACGTTGAAGACCTAATGTAAAAACAAAACAAAAGGGAAAACAGCTAGAGAGAGGGCGATAGTGACAGGCGCGGTGGTAACTGTGTCTATGCGGCAAACGAAAACAAAGCTCGTTTTCGATGCTAGCCGGGTCGAGCCAAGACAAGACATGTCCCTGAGCACTGGGTAGGAATAACACAGCCAACCGAATGGCTGGACGTCCTCGATGTCACCCGTAGATATTGGCCTATAGCGCCTTGCTGCTGTAACAACAGTGCCAAGCGCGCCCTCGTGAGTTGGACGAGTATAGGAAGGACTTTAGTGTGAATGAAAAACCGCGCGGACGTTGAATAGATGGTGTCAGAAAAGAATAGAAAGAGAAAAAAAGGAGAGATGATAGACCGGTATGCTAACCAGAAAAAAAAAATCTTTTATACTACCGTACACTGAGGGAGAGATGTTGTTCGTAAAGGAGAGTAATTCGGTTCGGAGTGCAAGGTAGCTGCCGTTCAGTTGTTGTCACCTCTTCCCAAACAATCACAGAGGAAGGGGAGTGAAGGAAGGGAACGGAAGAGAGACAGCACTCTCTCGAGACAGGAGATAATGAGCACGATAGAGTGCCTGGTCGCGGTATCTCTGTCCTTTTAAGGCCCATCGGTGGCCTAAGTAGTTAGAGCGTCCTGCCTCCGGTGACGGAGGCACCGGGTTCACGTGCACGCACAAATTATGGAGCAATTGTCTTTATCAACACAGCAGCTAGTCTTTGGAACGCACTTCCTGAAGAACTTCATCACCATCCATTCAGCATTTTTCTAACTCACTGCCCCAGTTCTTCCTGTGTAATTGCTAAATTTATAGAAACTCAGTTTCCTTTCGTCTATAATGTACCGTTCAGCTTTTTTTTGCATACTTCCGTTTCCTTTTACGCATTGTATAAAGTTTTTTTTTTGTTTTGTATGCGCCTATGTATAAGGTCTTTTTACACGGATATAAATAGCATCATCTGTCAAAGGGACCCTTCCACAACTCATGTCGAGTTCTGGGGTCCCAACTGTACAAATATTGTGCATTGTACTCAATTTTGTTATGAATAAACCGAATGAATTAATTAGTTAATTAATTATTAATTAATTGTGTCGCCTGGCGCCTGCCAGTTTACCTAATAGGGAGAGAGGTACCGTGACCTGGAGCTCGTTTTTACGGTCCCGCGCTATGGCACGTGTACGAAAAATTCCGCTACCTGTACGGTCGTGTGCTTGTGATCGAGCTTCCGTGTCATGGATATGCACCAGGGAGCGTCTAAGGAAATGTGGCAGCATTTTGTTAGCTTGATCTACCTCACAGGCACAACCACTTCGATCTATAGGCCTACTTTTTTCGTCGAAGGACTGTCATTATAGATTTCCCAACAAAGCGTTTTATAGCCTGTGATTCTTGCAGCGCGAAAGGTTCATGCTTGTCAGTTGTGGTCGTTCTGTTTTTCTTCTTTTTTTCTTTTGCTATGCCGCCTGCTTGAGAAACGACAATCTAGGCGTTTCCAGTTAGGATTACGTATAGTGGCATATCACGAATCATCAAATGTATAGGGCGGTGAGAAGCCTGCAAGAAACTGCCGATGAACTGCTTGCAGGAATTCCGACTCGTGATTGTTTTGTTTCTTTGCACTTTCTTTGTGTTGATTTCTAGTTGTATGTCTCGCATAAAGGTCACGGGGTCAAACAGCTCCCTCCCCATAAAAGAACCGAGAAGTGACACCCGGGAAGCGTGCGCAACTACGCTTCAGTGCCTCGGGGCATCCCTTATGCACCGACGCGGTAAATGAATGGGTGAATGGAGGTCATTCAGCTAGCTGATTCAGCGCCTCGACAATGTCGCTACACGAATAGGAAGTCCTTCTGGTTTTCTTATTCTTTCCTTCTTGTGCAGCGCGAGCTAGGTTCTGGTGCGGACGTGCCGTTGTAGAGGGCATGATTTTGTAGCTGAATACTTTTTGAAAAAATGAGCTAATATGGGCAGAGATGGAAGCAAGGAAGGCGCCAGACTTGCAACCAGTTTTCTTCGGCCCGAAGCAAGTGAAGTTGCGAGCAAAAGTTTGAAGTTCAGTGGGTGACGCAAATGCGTGATTTTCTTTGCATCATCCTTTTCTTCGCCAATAGGGCAGTTGAAGCCATAGGGTTCCTGGACTAAAAAGTCCTCCGACATTCGGGTGGCACCGGGCATCGCTCGGAACGCCGTTTCAAAATAAACGTTTATTCCTCCTCCTCGTCTTCGCATTATAAGTATCTCGGTTGAAGTCGACTGGTACAGCTTAAACGCGCATGTTCTACTTATGTGATGCACCGCAGCGATTCCACACTGTATAGACCTGTGCTAGATGGAATTTAAAATTTTTGTTTATGCAATAGTATCCAAACTCTTGCTCATGACTGTACGTATAAACACGCGCGCACACACTAGATGTCAGGCCGGCAAAAATGCAAAACACAAGTTATATAACTCAGGACAAGCTCGGCAATTTTATTTTCGGATCTCATATCATCAAGATTTGATCTCAACTTGGCTGTGCTGTATTTCTTTGTGCCTGATTTGCGTAGTCCCATTAGACAGTGTAAATCAGATCTCAATGCAAGTTTGTGTGCGGACTCCACCTGGGCAACTCACTGCTGTCACGACGCAGACACTGGGATGTTTGTTCAATTTATTGTTATTCGTTTACACAATGCGCCACGTTAACCATTGATGGACTTCTCGACGCTGTGGGCAAATGCTAGTTGTAAGTCCTGCAGTATATGAAGTTTGGACTTGAACATATTGCTTGCAATACGCCATAACAGTCACAAAGCATGAGTAGTACATATTGTTTTTTCACTATTATTTTCGGTGTCATATTCCTACGGCCGCTCCAGGAGAAGCGTCTCTCCTATTTCCCATCTGGCGTTTTCATACATGCACACAAAACCAACTAGCCCACTTGGTCGAAATTCATACAGCCCTCCACTACCACTTGCCTCACTATCACATCGTGCGTTTGGTACGCAAAACCACGGCAGTACTTATTACTACGATGGAGCTTCACAAGCGCCGCATACGACTTTTACGTCTCGCATTGTTCGTTTATCCTGTGCGCGCTACCATATTCTGCAATGACTAAGCAACTAGCGCAAACTGATACGATTATATGGAAGAGAGAAATAGAGAATCAAGGAATTGAATTGAGAAAACCGACAAAATTGAGCAGAAGGGTAGAAGATAATGTGTACGTAGGAAACTTGGGATGATCCGATTGGTAAAAACAATGAAGAATCAGAAATGGATTAAACAAAGAAAGACTAGACTTAATCTAAGCGAGCCGAATCAAGGAGGAACTCGAAGATTTATCTACAGTGCATTACGATGTAAGATATGCATGAGTTACGTACGAAAACGTACGACTCAGACTCAGGAAAAACGAAGAATTCCATACATGTTTCAGACTTTTGACGATTCGCCGCTTTCCTGAAAAGCAGTGCCTGCTGACCTCTTAATCACCGCTCCATCAACTCGTGTGTTCTTTCTTCTCCGTCTTGTCGGCCAACAAACAGAAGGTAACTAAATGTCTTTTGCTCGAGACGTCAGCGAGCATTAGGCGGTGAAGTAACGACCACTGCTGTGGCCCCGTCCCGGCTCGCCTAAAATTGGGTTAAAGGCACGTCCCACGGGAATACCTCCCCGGGCTGCCGGGTGACCTTCTTCCTCGACCATCGTGGTGTGTGTGTATGTAAACACTCCAGCGGGTTCAAAGAAATGGCGAGGCGAATTTACGGCGCTCTTGCTGGTCGGTATAAGCGGTGAATACTGCAGTTGTTTTTCCTTCCTTTTCTTTTCTTGTTCCTTTTTTTTCTGTTTTGTTTGTCTAATACTTCGTTGCGGTCGTTCATTCTTCCTTTATTTGTTTCTGTTTTTTCATTTTTCTTTTCTGAATCAGAGAGTTCCCAGTTCTCTCTTTATATCGTTCCTTCCGCTTATCTTCTGCCTCACTTTCCCCATTTGCTTCGATTTGTTTTAATTCCTTCATTCCCCATTTTGTTCCCCTCTTTCCTTTCGTTGTATTCCTTTCGTCCATTGGCTCCCTCATTACATCCTACTTCGTTCTTTCAGCACTTCCTTCTTCCATTCATTTAATTCTTGGTGGTGTTTCTTTCACTCCATTCCTTCTCTTTATCGGTTGATTATATAACTTGGCCTGTTTATCCGCCGTCTTATCAATATCGATCTTTGATTTGTTTTGTTTCAGTCGTCGTCTTGTGCTTTTAATGCGTGCTCCGCACTTCTCTATACTTGCGCTAGCTTTCGCGTCCTAGTTCATTGTCTTCACGTCAAGCCTGACGCTCGCTGGTGGTCTGCTCTTTGTGGACCTTATTTCGTGCGCACATTTACCCGTGAGCTTCCACAGCGGCCACTGTTAAGCCTAACTGCGGCACAGGCCGCCGCGGTGGCAAGCAATGGAATTTCCTCTGCACACGGCACGTCCGCATCGTTTAGGTGGTCATTTTTTTCTGTTTTTTTTTTTGTTCACTGCAGAAAGCGGTTTCACCTACGTCTTCCATTGCTGGCCGATTTCACCGAGTCGCTTCGAAGTGAGTAAAGCGAACGGACAGCTCGGGAAAAGGTCATCGGTGAAATGCAGAAGCAACGGTAGAGATTGAAGTGTTTTCAGATTGGGAAGTCCGCGCGAAAGGACTATGTTTTTTGCATATTACGGCGGTATCTTTCGTACGCAAAGTCTAACGGACACGGAAGGCAAAGAGATACTGCAGAGGATGCGCTATCTGCGCAACTCCCCGGCTGCTTCCGTGAGTGGAGTCGAGATACGCGATAAGAATTTTGCGCGTGGACGTGAGAATGGTAACAAGTCGCTACTGCTGTCTGCGGCGCAAGTTCGCTGCAACTGATAAGGTGCTTCGTATCGGCATATTTCGAGAGGTTATTTGAAGGTCATTTTTTTTTCACGCAAGTGACCCACGAATGGACAATTGTTGTGGCCTACAGCTATGGTAAATGGATCTTCTGCGAGGGCAATTATTGCCAATAATTATTGCCAACCACCCACTCACACAACCGATAGCCGCTTCACTCACTCACTCACTCACTCACTCACACTCACTCACTCACTCACTCACTCACTCACTCACTCACTCACTCACTCACTCACTCACTCACTCACTCACTCACTTCATTCATTCATTCATTCATTCATTCATTCATTCATTCATCTGGTGAAGTCGAAGCAGTGGTTTCGGACAGCGGCCACAACGTCAGAACAGTAGCAGCGCAGCAAACATAGTGCCGTGATCTCCTGGGATGCAAGTTGCCGAACCACAGGCGGCAAAAGATCAACCCGGAGCCACAGGTCGACTTTTCTCGCAGTCTTGGTGAAAGGTGCATGAATGTGATGCGCTAAGTGAACCATTTTACATGAATCGGTATATCAATTAACGGACTAATCTTTTGTTGACGCAAAATTGACCACTCGGCGAACTTGTCAACAGCGTTTTTAAGCAGTCACTGGACCACTCAACCACTGAACGCAACAATGTTTTGCCCCCTATATAAGTAGCCCTAGCGTAGAAAAGGAAGTACCGTTCACTGGGTCTTTCTTTTATATTATTTCAAATGCTATGGTGTTCTGTTGAGAAACAGATTTCTGCACCCCTGTAAGCTGTTCATTGCAATCAAAGAGGCAAATATTTTTTCCTCCTGCTTCTTCAGCGCCTAGACTTAACCAAGTGCTGCGGTGCCATACCCGGAACACCGAACTCGTGGCTTGAGGGCTTTGTTATCGGCGTTTTGCGAAGCGAGGAACTGTCGTGAAGTGCCTGTCCCCCCCCCCCCCCCCCTCCTCCTCCTTCTCATTTGCACAAAATCTTACAGCTCGCCTTTCAGCGCGCCGCGAAAGGAAGTTGCTCTTCCGTATGGCAAGCGTGCTTTACACTTTTTTTCCCCTGTTCCAGCTATTTTTATAGTAAAACGGGACACCTCGATCGCATAAACATACATTACTATTGCCTGTATCGCATCCATGGCGACACTAACCGCTTCAGCAAACGTTTAGTATTTGTGTTTTGTATTATTTCCGTTTCCTCTTCCGACTCAGTCTGCACGACATGACGATGTCCGGAAGTTGGCAACACGCTATTTAAAAAAATAAAAATAATTAAAGATAACGTGTATGCCTTGAAGGAGAGCGCAGTTTCTCGACTCACGGAAACTTCGTTCCTCGGTGGCTTCAAGCAGACGACGGCGACTTTGTCGCCGTCGTCTGCTAAGGAACGCGTGCCGGTGTAGCTATACCGGAAGTAGCGGTGGGACTTCCGGTTGCCGCTTCGACTCGCTTTGTCGCATCCTCGTCTCTCAGAAGAGTGTGTGTACGCCTCGAGCGGCAATCTTGCAATAAAGATGACGAAAGGTAAAGGACCGGCTGGCTACTACCGGTGCCCGTCTAGAATCTCAGTCGATATCGGGAACCGAGTCAGAGGCAACTCGAAATGGCACCGAACTAAACTGATGACGACAGAAAGAAAACAAAACCCGCTGCTTTGAAGCACTGCCTTGGGCTCTCGCTCTCGCCCCGACGTTTCGCTTCCGGCAGTGGCTTACGTTGAACCGGAGTGTGTATGTGTTGTCGATATCGTAGCGCCAGAGACGACGCCTGGAGGCAGCGTAGCGCCAACTGCTTTTCTTTTCTTCGTTCGAGCTCGCCGGCATCGAAGAATAGTTCGTTTCAATTAGTCTCGCATTCATTGGCTCGGCCTTCGATCGACAACAAGCGTCGCCATTGTGTTTGTGACGCGTCGAGGCGCGTTGTGTGCGTGTGTGTGTGTTTTCAACACGTATGTGTGGTGCTAGCGGGCGGTGGGCTGCATGGGGGGTCACATAAGGCGGCTGCGCCGCTACTGGCGGCGAAAGTGCCGCTGCTGCTACAGCGCGTGTAGCGCCTGTTTTGCCTGCGTCCATGGACCTCAAGTAAGGTTGATTCTGGATGAAGGATTCCTTAACCGGATTGATGTGCGATCTTTCGTATGACCTCGTTTCTGCTTTGCACTCTTTTTCAGTATTCCTTTATTCTCATTTCCGTGACGACTGCTCCTACTGCTATACGACGGCGCAGGGTGTACTAAGGGTGTGTTCCAATACTCACGGTCGACGGCTAAATAGACAGCTTCCCGAAGACGGCATCCGTAGAGAAACATGACTGCAGGCTTCATTTCATTGCTCTACAATGATCTATCTATCTATCTATCTATCTATCTATCTATCTATCTATCTATCTATCTATCTATCTATCTATCTATCTATCTATCTATCTATCTATCTATCTATCTATCTATCTATCTGCGATTCCGCGCAGGCCTGGCTGTTTCTTTTTATTGATTTGTTTTTGTCTCTCTGTCTGTCTGTCTGAACTGTCGTCGCGTCATTGTCAGTGATGCTTTATTATTATTATTATTATTATTATTAGTATTAGTAGTAGTAGTAGTAGTAGTAGCCCCGCTTTCCTGATTTTTCGTGTTTTTTCTGAAGAAAAGAAAAATAGAAGAAGCTATACAAGCTAACGGAGCTTTCTTTTTATTTTGCGTGTGACAGCAAAAAAATCCCACGTCTATTCCTGGGCACGTTCACTAAAGTATTATTATTATTATTATTATTATTATTATTATTATTATTATTATTATTATTATTATTATTATTATTATTATTATTATTATTATACGTTAATGATGTCTCTTTTGCCATTCGGAATTCTTCTTTCGGTTTGTATGCCGATGACATAAAGATATTTAAGGAAATTCATTCAGTTATCGATTGTCGCTGCTGCAATCCGATTATTCTTTTTATGAATGGTGCAGGAGCAATAACCTCTCCCTAAATATTTCAAAAACCAAGGTCATGAATTTCAATCGGGAAACATCTAGTGTGTCATTTTCATATTCTGTGAGCTCTGTGTCGTTGTGTAAGGTTTGTGAGAACAATGATCTAGGTGTTCTTTTTGATAGCACCTTACACTTTTCCGCTCACGCTAAGCGTGTTGCTTTGCGGGGCCTCGTACTCTAGGCTGTGTTTGCAGAATGTCTAGAGAATTCCGTTCTCTTATGCCCTTTCGCAAATTATACACAGCGATATGTCTTCATCTATGCATCTGCGATCTGGAATGGCATTTCTAACCAGCAGCAAAGCCATTGAGCGAGTCCAGAAAAAGATTCCTGAATATCTATAACCATAGGTTCGCTAGAAATGGCCCTGATTCTTACATTGACACTGTTTGATCACTGTCACTGCCATCACTGTCACTGCCGGAGAAAACGCGCTGATTTGCTGTTTCTTTTCAAGCTTGTGCATGGTATCATATCCTGCCCCGTACTGCCCAGCTGTCTTAATTTCCGAATTTTACGTCAGCTGACCAGAGAGAATAGACCTTTTCAAGTAACCGCCCGCCTCTGCGAACATTCGACCGTTGACAGGATACAACGCCTTTACAATGCTTACTTTTTAGAGCTCGATGTTTTTCACAGCTCCCAGTCGCTGTTCTGCTCCGAGTTTTGCACTGTATTAACGTAGTGTCGTACACTGGTGAATTCTTTTTTCTTCTTTATGCTGCCTTTGTACATAGTTGGATATGTGCAATTTTATAGCGTTCTTCTATTTTGCACTGCATCTCTGATAATTTATTATGAATGTTTGCTTTTGCTGCTTAATAGTATTTTCCGTCTGTAGAGTTTCTTATTGTATTGTTTCTTGTTTTCTTTTTTTGCGTGTGCCAGTACAAAGACCTTACGCTTGTTCCTGGGCACGTTAAATAAACATTTGATTGATTGATTGATTGATTGATTGATTGATTGATTGATTGATTGATTGAGTGATTGATTTATTTATTCATTCATTTTATTATTTCTTCCATACAGTGCGATCGAAATTCAGTTGTACGTGAGATGGTCGAATTTTCGAAAATCCGGGGTCAGACAGTCCGCAGAGTTTACTGCCTAAAGTCGCAGAACGCAAGCCTATGACACGTGTTCATTGTTTTTCGTTTTTTTTTTTATTCTCCGCCGACAGCGGCGACCCGCTTCGTAAGCCCGCCAACGATAATGCTCGAGAGCGGCTTCCTCAAAGCTTAAATGTTCGAAAAGCTCGCGCTAATCCGATTCGCGAACTTGGCTTTCACTCTCGCTGTATTGCATTGGACAACAAAGGTCTCGAGTCTCGCTGATGGATTTCGCCGCATGCCTCGAGGTGGGATAAGCTCTTGAAGAGTCGTTTAGGCGTATCTACAGGCGTTATTGTAATGCTGTTATACCTTCGCTACTGTGATGCTGTATGTCTATATTCGCGGACAACTTTTCTTCGTGTGGCGTTCCAACGCGCGCTTCTCTTGCGCACATGACCTTAACCCACTGCTACACACTGACAGCAGCACGTGTTGCACATGCAAGAAGAAAAAAAATCACGACAGCTCCTCTAAGGTAAAACCTGGGAAGGGATGCGAAGCATGCCGTGAGGCGCCGGTGCTTGCCACAGGAACACGTCAGTCGCTGCTAATGGGCTTGCTTTACCTTGGCCACCACTGACGACGACGTTAGGCGCTGACAGACCGGGCGCACGAGCAGAAACTCGCTGTAGAATTGCTTCTGACACGACAACCTTACACATACACTATCTGACTGTACAGCCGCCAAAATCTGTCCACACATGCACACACCCTGACTGACTGCACTGTCTTCAGGTTGGGCCCACAATATTTTCCCAACCGACCTTAATAATTTTTTTATTAATGCAATTACAACATGACTATTCCTTTATTTGGATCAGTTCAAATAATGTTAGTTTATTTCTAACCTGTTTCATCCATTATACACTTGTTTTTTGACCATCGTCTGACAACTTGATGTACCGTGACGACAGGACACAATAGACACCGACAGCCCGAGACCCTAAGGTACTTCGTCCCTAGAAAAAGACGAAGACAGTGTGTGTCGATTTGTCCGGTGCGCAGTGTTCTGCAAAACTTTGTGTTTGGGCATAGTGTAGAGCCACCGAAAACAACTGTAGCCTTCCCTTCATTGTCAAGAAAAGGCTTCCGCGAGTATAGGTACAGTGGCTACAATAGCCACTGTACCTATACCACTGTGCCACTGTACCAATAGGTACCACTGCACCACGCACCACTGTACCAATAGGTACTACTGTACCACGTACCACTGTACCTATTCTAGCCACTATAGTATAGGTTGTGGCGGATAGCGTCTTCGAACACAACGACGCGCAAATGAATAATTTAATTTTTACAGCGGTGATCCAATAGCTGGTTCAGTGCAGGGCGTGGAGCAGTGGCTCCTACTCATGTTACTTGAATGAAGTGAATCAAGATTGAATAAAAGTGAATCAAATGCGCATTCAGCTGTCTACTGGTGCTGAAAGAAAGTACAATGAAAGAAAATATGAACAACACGGGGAGGAAGAAGAGCAAGAGCACGACAGGATGACGACGCATATGAAGGCAGTGAAGATGAAAAAGAGGAAACAGCAAAAGAAGAAATTAGAAGAGGGAGAGGCATAACACGAACGGAAGAAAATGGATAAAGTAGAAGGGGAGAGCAGGCAGCGAAATCTGGCTTTCGCTGTTGCTGTGCGGCATCCTCCGTGCAGTCCTGGGAGCCTCCTTTATCGTTGTTGTTGTGTTTTGTTTGTTGGTTTGTTTTCATATTTGTACCGGTAAGAAATTAGGCTCGGGCAGGTACCGTGCGTCAGCTATCATTCGTTTCTTTTGCGTAGAGTACAGTATGGTCCACTGCACAATAAACAAATGTATTTCTCGGTAATTATCATCGCTTGTAAAATACGTAAAAGCTGCACCCTTTTGCCTTAACACAGACATACATACATACATACATACATACATACATACATACATACATACATACATACATACATACATACAGACAGACAGACAGACAGACAGACAGATAGACAGATAGATAGATAGATAGATAGATAGATAGATAGATAGATAGATAGATAGATAGATAGATAGATAGATAGATAGATAGATAGATTCGCTTATTACATAGCTGCTAATATTAGCCAGGTTTGTGCGCCCCCTGATTGACCTTCTTGAAAAAAATAGTGTCTAGCGCTTTCCCATAAATGATTTGCAGTTTTCATTGTTGATCTAGTGTGCATCTTTATTAGGGTGCCCGAAGAACGTGTAAAACTTACACTGGACTTAACTAGACTAAGAATAGACGAGGAACAGGCGACAGAAGAAGCCGTATAACAGCGCACGCTCCAACGCGATTTGGCAAGAGCCGCGTTTCTGTCTCAATCAGTCGCGCGTAGCTTGGCGAGGCTGGGACAGCAAACACGCTATTGGCACGCCTGCGAATTCTGGGATACCGAAGCTTTCCTCCGCCGTCCGGCCGGCCGTTTCCATGGCGACCTTGTATGCGCTTTTTCGTGCTGGTGTCACCGGGGCGTATCCAGCAGACGACGCGGTTTTTCTCATGTGTCAATGGCCGCATTGTTGTGTGTTGCTGTACGGGGCCGCCGAGGCCGTCTGCTATAAGCGCCTTGACAGAGCGTGTACCCGAAGCTTACGAATCTTCTTGTTGCCGATGCCTACGGACTTCTTATTTTGTGGACTGAATTCAGGACAGCTTATTCTTGCGGTGATCTGCACATTATGTTGCAATGCTACGTCTATCTATCTATCTATCTATCTATCTATCTATCTATCTATCTATCTATCTATCTATCTATCTATCTATCTATCTATCTATCTATCTATCTATCTATCTATCTATCTATGTAACGTTGCCGCTTGACCACAAAAGAACTTAAGGTTCCTTCGTGGTCACGCGGCAACGTTACATAACGTGATCACCCCGATGTGAGCTCCAGCTGGGTCAGCTGAATTTTCGAATTCGGTGTCGAAACTCATACAACTTCATCATTTGGTCACTTGAGTTCTCTCCTCATTGAGTGATAACGCATAAACTCTCGCCACGGTAAGAATGTTCCCACTCTCTTCCCCTTTATGACAGGTCTTACCGCTTACGAGGGGGCATGTGATGCTTTCGCGTTAACAACATTCCAAGTGAGCAGACGTTGGATACCGCTAGCAACCGAATTGGCCAAGGTTACAAAGCGAGTCTCATACACTCATGTCAAATGAGGGCATTAGCGAGAGTTTATTTTAATTCGCTATAAGCAAACTTTAGTTGCGAAGCAGCATATGGTCTGGGCTATGTCACTCCTTCCCTCCATCCATCCTCCGTGTGGCGTCCACACCCGCACTGCGCATGCGCATCCTCTTCCCCCTCCTCTCCTTGTCTCATCTCCTCTCCTCTCGGCATCCCTTCTCT
>CM023490.1:26948557-27197255 GCA_013339685.2 Hyalomma asiaticum | reverse complement strand
TCTTCGAAGATTTCTTGGAATAGTGTTGCCAGGGCCCCTTTAAGACATGTCCCTCTTCGTCGAGCTTATATATTCTAATCTTTTAATTTGGTAACGCGAACGAAAGGGGCGTGCAAGAAACAATGGGTTTGCACTCCGTATTCGCGCCGCTAAAAACGTGGAAGATGAAGTAAAGAAGACGAAATTACGGGAACAGCACAAACTCCGGTATTCAACAGCATTGATACCTTGAAATGTGCGAGGCAAGAAGTTCAGAGAGCATGCGCTGCAAGCTCCGCTTTGCAATTTAAACACTGATATTTTGGTTCAGCCGAGCGAGATTTAAAAAAAAAAGAAAACCTGTTGCCTGCAACATGCATTTGCTTTAACCGGACCTCAATTAGATGCAAAATTGTAAAGCGGCGTAGTAAAGATATAAGGCCCGTTTTAGTTTTTCCTCCGTATCGTAAGTTTGGCAGTGGTGTGGTCGGTAGCTCTTCCATCTGCTGCCGTCGCGTCCTGGGTGGTTGTGGGTTCGAATACCTGATAGCGTAATATTTTATTCTGAAATGAGTGTTTATTTTAAGACAACTACTTCCGTTACGGAAGTACGTCACAGATTTCTTGGTGGACCCCGGCGTAAAATACTTTCGTGTTAATATCAGAAGAAAAACATCGGCCCTTACGTTTTCATCATGTGCTATAGCATTTGAAGTTATGTGTGGAGGGTCGCCGGAGCTCTAGCTCAACACGACAGCGTATCGACGCTGTACATATCGATATCTATCGCCCTTACCGGGCCCGCGATAGCCACCGTCGTCGGGACGCTGTATACGGCAGGTGGAATAAATCACCGATCCCGACAACGTGGCCGTCCGGGGGTCTCTCCGATTCAGTCGAAACCGGTAGCTACAGCCGTTGCAATAACACTGCAGCTAAGGCGTTGCTCGCTCGCTGACGCAGCGACAGGTATGTGCGCGGTAACCGAAGATTAATGATCATCCGCTATGCTGCGTTCTCGTCTTAGAATGTGTGTTTCATTTCTGTTGTGTTTGTTTTTTGTTGTTGTATTTGCAGGATGACGCCGACAAAGAAAAGCCAATACCGACGGAGATCGAGCTCGGCATCGCTCACCAGGAGTACCAGATTAACAAGAAAGAGGTAAGAGAGCGCGACGTGCGAGACAGGTTACGTAAGATAGATAGATAGATAGATAGATAGATAGATAGATAGATAGATAGATAGATAGATAGATAGATAGATAGATATAAAAGAAGGACAAAAGGGAACTGTGATTGTATCGAACAAAATAACAACGAAGAAAGGACAACTCGCTCTCGTGCGGTGCCTGGTTAGACAACAGGTCACTCCGTGTTCACGTGCGAGACAGAACATTACAGAGCCTTTCCGATCGACCGAATTCACCGAATGGAAGGGCGCAATGTTCAGACGAAGTTCACATCCCTATGATCTCTGCTGCAGAAGGGTAATGGTTATAAAAGGTAAATGTAATGGTAAAGTTAACGTTCAAGCAATGGTAAACAGAAGAAATGGTAAGGGGTGGAGGAAGTAGTGGTCAAGTCAACAGTCAATGGACGCTTAACAGATGCTAAAGTTAAAGTTAAACGGACGGTAACGCTAAGTGCCAAGGGAGCGTTAAGGGATGGTCGGGTACACATATATACACGACCACTGCTCTTTTAGGGGCGAAGCTCCTTAAGCTGTGGGTCGGTTGTCACGCGTATCGTGTAACCTACACCACTCAAAATACCATGCAACGCCATGCAACGCCGGGAGGCTCGCGCTCGCCCTCGGCGCGTGCCTCCCGGCGCGCGAGCTCTCTCACTCTTTCATCTGGTGTCTTGTGAGAGAGAGAGAGAGAGACAGAGAGAGAGAGAGCGAGCGAAAGGCGCGCGTTGACTATGGAAACGCTCTTTCTTAGATGAACGCTCTACCAGCTCGCAAAAAAGGAGAACGCGCCCTCACCCCCGAGAGACAACGTTGGCGCAGGCAGCGTCTTCTAGAGAGTTCCTTGATTGAGAAATACCGACTGCTCGCGCAGGAGAACCGTTCACCGGCCACCCATATATACATATATATATATATATATATATATATATATATATATATATATATATATATATATATATATATATATATAGGCACTGGATCTTGACTTGCAATGAAGCGCCGGTGGGAGATTTCACTTGTGCGTAGTTGAACCATAAGGATTCGTAGCGTGCGCGTTAACTAAATTAATCCGGAACTCGGCACGATCTACGATGAACCTCGCGAGCTTCGCCAACTCATAATCATTTACTCTGTGGATATGCTGTGAATTTTTTTTCTCAGTAGTCACTTATGGTGAAAGGTAGGAAAGTTTTGCTTCTCTGACTCTTTTCCCGCCATTTATCTTGCACGAGCAAGATGCAACAACGTGCCTATAAGTTGCTGCGACAGCTTGTTTCGGGTGCCCGTTGCTGATTGGCCAATGCTCTTGGCGTATCCCTCGCTTCACTGCGCGGAGGTGGTTGGGATCAATTTATGGGGACGTGGGAAGGTACTGACGTTTTGACCCTCTTTATTTCCCCCCTTGGCTGCCTGGGTGGCCCGCCTAAATAAATCGCACCTTTCACCGCGTCACTCCGAAGAGAGTTTGTTTTCGTACGCCGTGCGCCACCGCCCGCGCACAGCCGTGTAGGCGTGACAAAGAACTCCTCCGCGATGCGAAATATGTCTTTCTGCATCGGTATTTGCTGAGACGAAAGCTTGAAATCGGGAAGTGGTGAAAAAAAAATGAAACTGGATGCGTTCTGTATTTCAAACCCCCTTTTTGGACAAATAAGGCTGTTATGTGTTGTAACTTTGAGGTAATATGGTCAGGTGTAGGCATGCGTTCATGTGTAGGAGTAAGAAGCGTGTTTTCAACATAATATAATTGCATAATCTATAATTACATCTTTCTTTTTCGTGAGAACCACTGCCCACACCATCACAACTAAGTGTAACCCGCTATCGCCCTATATTGTGTTTTGCATGAGTAGGGTGTCAGGATCGTGCTCAGGTGTTTCCTCATCATGTAGGCTGCTCTCTCTCCCTCCACACACACACACGTTATATATATATATATATATATATATATATATATATATATATATATATATATTGTAACGCCGCGTAATCAACGAGGCACAAGGCACAACGAGGCACAAGAGCAGCACAGGCAAAAATACTTTATCGCTCGTTCAAAAGAGAACCGAACGTCTTCTTCGTCGCCACGATCAGCCCGAAAGCGCGTCCAACGTCAACTTTGTCTGCGTTGGCACATGCCCGCGGCAGAGTTGTTCCAATTGCTTCCCCTTTAAAAAAAATGTCCCGATGATAGAAGTTCACACAACCGCGACAAAGGAACGACTTTGTAGGCTTGTCAATCTTCACAGTACGGTTTCATACGAAGCACGTGAACGACTTCGGGCAAGTTCCGTCGTCGGTTTGAACAGTGTGGGCTGTCGGGAAGGACTTCGTAGTTGATGTCACTGATGCGTCGGAGAACTACATAAGGCCCGAAGTATCTGCGCAGGAGTTTTTCAGAGAGCCCACGCCGACGAATAGGTGTCCAGACCCAGACTCTGTCGCCGACGTTGGATGTCACGGGTCTGTGTTGAAGATTATAGCGTCTGGCATCACAGTCCTGTTGCTCGTGGATCCGCAGGCGCGCAAGCTGCCAAGCTTCTTCTGCTCGTTGGGTGATTTCTTCCGCACTCTTCTTGTTGTCATTAAGTTCATGGGGCAGCACTGCGTCTAATGTTGCCGTAACCTCACGGCCGTAAACGAGACTGAAAGGTGTCTTGCGAGTGGTTTCTTGACGAGCAGTGTTGTATGCGAAAGTTACATAAGGTAAAATGTCGTCCCAGTTCTTGTGATCTGCGTCTACGTACATGCTTATCATGTCAGCCAGTGTTCGGTTGAGTCGCTCTGTCATCCCGTTCGTTTCGGGGTGATAAGCTGTTGTCTTCCGGTGGGCTGTGCCACTCAGCCGTAGAACGTTGTCCAGAAACGCCATGAACGCTGTGCGTCTGTCCGTGATGACTACGGCGGGAGCGCCATGCCCTAAGACGATAGCCTCCAGAAAAAATCCTGCCGCCTCGTCCGCTGTTCCCCGTCTAAGAGCACTTGTCTCGGCGTATCTGGTGAGGTAATCCGTGGCGACAATAATCCACCTATTGCCGCTAGTAGACACTGGAAAAGGTACCAGAAAGTTCATACCTACTTGCGCAAATGGTGTAGATGGTACTTGCACAGGGTGCAGTAAACCGGCTGGCTTGACGGACGGTGGTTTGCGGCGCTGGCAATCGAGTCATGTCTGGACGTAACGCTTCACGATAGCAGCAAGTCTTGGCCAGTGGTAATACTGCCGAATTCGTGCCAACGTGCGAGTGTAGCCCAAGTGCCCAGTGGTCGGCTAGTTGTGGCAGGCGTCTATATATATAGATCTCATTTCGAAGTGATGATGGTACGATTAGTAAGTAGTTGCTGCCACTATGTGAAAAATTCTTGTATAGTAAGCTGTGCCGTAAGCAGTACGATGTCAGCCCTCTTGCGAATAACCTTGGCACTTTGTTGGTTCGGCCTTCCAGGTAATCAATAAGCGGCAGCAATTGAAAGTCATCTCGTTGCTGGCGTGAAAGATCGGCGGTGTCCACGATTCCCAGAAAAGCGGTGTCGTCGTCATCTTGCGCTACCGTCTCAACGGGAGACCGAGAAAGGCAGTCGGCATCGGCGTGCCGTTCTCCCTGCTTGTAGGTGACAGCGAAGTCGAACTCTTGGAGTCGAAGACTCCAGCGTGCGAGACGACCTGAAGGATCTTTCAGGTTCAGGAGCCAGCAGAGCGAATGGTGGTCAGTAATAACGGTAAAACGCCGACCGTACAAATATGGACGGAACTTCAGAACTGCCCAAACGAGGGCGAGGCATTCTTTTTCAGTAGTGGAGTAGTTAGCCTCCGTTCGTGACAGCGTCCTGCTGGCCTAAGCGATCACCCTTTCGCTGTCATCTTGCCACTGTACGAGCACCGCACCTAGGCCGACATTACTAGCGTCTGTATGCACTACTGTCGGGGCGTCTACATCGAAGTGCGCTAGCACAGGAGGCGTTTGGAACAACTATACTGCCGCGGGTATGTGCCAACGCAGACAAAGGTTGACGTTGAACGCGCTTTCGGGCTGATCGTGGCGACGAAGAAGACGTTCGGTTCTCTTTTGGACGAGCGATAAAGTATTTTTGCTTGTGCTGCTCCTGTGCCTTGTTGTGCCTTGTGCCTCGTTGATTACGCGTCGTTACAATATATATATATATATATATATATATATATATATATATATATGGAGGGACAGAGAGCAGCCTGCATGAGGAAACACCTGAGAACCATCTTGACACGCACTCATGCACAACACACGCACGTGCATATATATATATATATATATATATATATATATATATATATATATATATATATATATATATATATATATATATATATATATATATATATAGGGTGACAGTGGGCTATATATATTTATATGTAATATGCACCGATGAAGAAGAGCCAGCACGGGTGAATCTGACAGATTCACGAAGACTGATGACCTGCCTGCGTGCAGAAACGGTAGCGTTGTTGTGGCTTTTATCTTTTATTATTTTTTTTTCGTTGAATTACTCGGACGCAGCAAGGAAATTGCGACAAACGCGCTGCTCGGCCTCACGGCGTGGGTGGATGCGAATGCGCGATACATCTTTTTTATTCTTCTTCGTCTTCTTCTCCTCGAGGCATCACGGCTGTGACAAGACTTGGAGTGGCGTGTATGTAGGAACCCCAAGAACGCGTTACGAGCTTCACTTCGACGTGACGTTGTAATCTGTTGTAACGAGGGTAATATGTGGCGCGTTATCGGACCATCGGCTTGCTTGTGACAGCGTTCAGAAAGCGTGGAAGGTGCTGTGAGAGGCGAATGATTGAATGCGGTCAGCGAAGCGAGTTAGACACGTGAGCGAGCGGTCGGCTCTAGATTTCTTTCGATTCTTTCTTTCTTTCTTTCTTTCTTTCTTCTTTCTTTCTTTCTTTTTAAGGCGCGATGCACCTTAGGGTCTCTGGCTGTCGACGTCTCTTGTCGTCACGGTAAATCAAGTTGTGAAACGGTGGTCAAAAAGCAGACTGTATAACGGGTAAAACCGGTTGTAAATAAACTAATATTGTATTAACTAATTTAAAATAAAGGAATTGTCAGGGTTTAATTGCATTAATAACAGAAATTTGTTAAATTCGGTTGCGGTAATTGTGTGGGCCCATCCTGGAGGCAGTGCAGTCAGGCAGTGTATGTTTAGGGTTGTCGTGTCAGAAGCGATTCTAATGGGTTTCTGCTAATGCGTACGGGCTGTCGGCGTCTAACGTCGTTGTCGTCGTGGCCACGGTGAAGCAAGCCCATTAGCTGCGACTGATGTGTTCCTGTGGGAAACACTAGGCGCATTAGCGCATGCTTCGAACATTCCCAGGTTTGACGTTAGTTTTGCTGTGATGTTTTCTTTTAAAGTTTTTTGGCTGTTATTTCTGGAAAGTACTCACATTGGTTGTACAGCGCGTAAGCTGTTATGAGTTTGTTAGAGTCGCCGAAAATGGTGGCAGTCGTGTTGGCCGCCGCCGCTGGTGTCCGTAAGCGCTACCAGCCTGAAGGTGAAAAATAAATAGCCTCCATTGCTGCTCGCATTTCTGCTCAGATTAGTAGGATTGATGCCACTACAACCCGGAACCGACCCTCACTACTCGGTTAGTGGGCATCATTGCATTCTCAGCCACGGCTCTGATGTGGCAGTGGGAGGGGTGATGGCACCTCCGCGGCCCTGGCCGGGCACTTCGTGTTCTCAGCCGCAACTTTGATTTGTGGGGGGATGGTTTTTCAAGAGATTATGTGTTGCTGGCCAGTGGGATATTCCTTCATCAACGATGACGCGAGGATGGGAAAAAATAAAAGAGGACGCCGACGAAGGAGAGAAAGAACACGACGATTACGCAGAAGAAGAAGTAGTCGACAAAGTAGAAGAAGAGGAGGAAAAGGAGGAGGAAGGGGGTGAAGCAGAAATAGAGCAAGACTGAAAGAGACTAATGAATGCATGCAAGAAAATCTAGCTTATGCTGCCCACTGTGATGCGTCCTCTGCGCAGGCGTGGGAGTTTTCTTCTTTCTTTCTTAATCTGCACTGGTTTGTATCATTCGAGTGTAAAGTGCAGTGTTTGGACTTGCCTCTTTTTTAGGTTCCGGAAGCTATACTTTGCCATGTGGTAAATGCAAGCGAGACAACTACTCTGTAAATGGTCACGATATAGGGAAGGTGGTGTAACGGCGCCGACAGAAAATGTGGCCAGGTCGTCCAGGCAGTGCCGTCGGTACTGCCTACTCGTGTAACTCGCTGCGTTCGCTCGCCACATGCGCGTCGATTCACTTCTGCTTCGCAATGGGCCAGAACACCGGCCGTATGCCGCACCCCGCAAACTATGCTTAATGTGGAGGAGGCACGGAAATATGGAAGGATACAAAGGCATATCCGTCCACGTTTAGGTAGGCACCCTAAAGAAAACCCTAGTTTATATCGTAACTCGTGCCCGTGGTGCGGCAAGAGTTACGAAGCGGAAGTTGTCTGAAGCACGGTTCTCAAGCTACTTTGTCCCTGTCATGTTTCAAAGTGTTCCTAGGGACCCTGTACACTCCCCCCAACCTACCATTCTCCGTGCGCTCCAATTTAACAGTATCATCTCTGCGAGATTTATGTGGCGGTGATTACAATATAGCAAGGGTATAGACAACACATTTATTTCAACTGAGTGTAGACGCACTGTAGTTCGCAGAGATGGTGGCTTTTTCTACACCAACAAATCGATGCGTGGCTCTGCCGCATTGACAGCCTGTCTCAGGTCAGCTAGTCAGCTACTATTATGCGCTCTGCTTCCTTTTTTTTTTCTTTAAACCCGGGCGCGTAATAAACGGCGTTGAGATCGTGCACCTTTCGACCACCGTCTTAGCCACTTAGCTAACACGGAACCAAGGAAAACGCATCGCTATAGGTTTTGGAACTCCTTGGTTCTGTGGTACGCTCCTTGAGAACCTATGGTCTAGAGGTCTATAGGGATGATACGGTTAACGCTGGAACTGCACACGTTTGCTCTATAGCGAGATTACCTGGTTCTCTTCGCCCACAAGGATATGTTAATCAATTCCAGCATCGATCTTCCCCTTAACCTTCTTATCTTGTTTTGGTATCTAATGCTGGTGTCACACGGGCCCTTCGAAGGCCTTCGAAACAACGGTCCATCGACTCCAAAGTTATGTTTGAGCTGCTACACGGGCTGTTTCGATGACCGTCGAGTTGATAGTCTATCGAGCTCGATAGACTATCAGCTTGACGGGCATCGAAACAGCCCGTGTAGCAGCTAAAACATGATTTCTGAGTCGATGGACCGTTGGTTCGAAGGCCTTCGAAGGGCCCGTGTGACACCAGTATAACAGTAGTTTGTTCGTCCAACGAACAATCTCTCCCGTGTTCTCTCGTGCGTGACGATGATGACGATGACGTGCAGTGGGAGGAGCTGTACGTGGAGGTCCTGTACACGGTGGAGCACAAGCTGGGCTGCTCGGGTGGCGTCAGCCCCGGCGAGCTGCATGCCTACGCCCAGGCGGCGTTCGGCATGCCCCCCGACAACCACCGGCGCCTGCTGGCACTCGCCCGCGAGGAGAAGCCGCCCATACCCGTGCTCAACGTGACCGTGGTCGAAGCTCAGGGGCTCGAGGCCAAAGATCCGAATGGATACAGCGACCCCTACTGCATGCTTGGCATACAGCCATGCAGGTATGTACAGTGCCCCCTTTCATTCCAGTTTGCACGGGGCTGCTTTCCTTCCTAATTATTTAGTAGCCCTTCTACCTTTTATAACACGGCCTGTCCGTTGCTTCGCTTTCTCCTTCACCTATTGTAGGACAGCTAATCAAGAGGTGCTATCCTGTACATTTTCAAACTCTGCCAGCTTGTCAACTCTAATCGGCCCGGAGTGATTGTACGCTCTTCTACATTGGTTTAAGATGCTGTCACTACAGAAAGGGACAAATATAGCGGAATTTCACATTGTCCAGAATAGCACACCGGACCTGCTGACGGTTGTCGGCCGGACTTTCCCTTTTTGTTTTCTTTTCTTTGTCCTTGGTACGATATGCTTTTGGGGAGGGTAGCATCAGGCTGTAGGAGGACGTGGGGTAGGTTGTGTAGAAGACGGTAGGGTGGATAGGTATATATTCATGTGCGTTATTAACAAGCTCCACGACCGACCTCAGTGGGAATAGACAAAGCTGCCATCGCTAGCGTGGTGGCGAAAGGCTTTGGGAGCGCTGCTGCACTTACGGCGTTCCGAAATACATGCTTAAACGGCACATAGAATGACACAGACATTGGTCGAGTGATTAACACGCAAACATGTACACATTATCGATCAACAAAAAGGTCTCAGATTTGTTGGTAGGCAGACGGAGTACCTACTGGAGCAGGTAAACGGAGCACATTCGCTGCTTTTCCCTTCATCCATCTCTTCAAACACAATGGTGAAGGAAGTGTGGTGAAGGAAGCCAAAATACACAGTGGGTGAAGACCGTGCATGTTGTTCTTGAAGTTTCTTGATCTTGACTTGTACTGCCTCGCTTGTCCCTGCCAGCCAAGATACCTGGCGTAACTTTTCTCGGTCAAGCGGTTACGAGCTCCACTTCGACGTGACGTTGTAATCTGGTGTAATGGAGGTTGCTCAAGCATGGGTGTGTTCATTGACACAGTCACCGTTGGCCAATCCTGACTGGATGGGTTTGTCGCTACGGAGAGGCCGGGTCTCTAAAGCACTTATGTACTTGTGTTTGGGTGTATGTCGAATAGGCATAAATGTGGTCAATCTCCTCGAGGTCACCGGACCGTGCGGGTGTTGGCAACATGTGATCAGAAGTTGGAAAATATATATAGAGATACAATTCAGTAGAAGTCGTCGCTGGCCTAGTTGATGAGGCATTGCTTGAGAGATGTACTAGCACAAAAACCCACAAGGCCAAGCAGACACGCCCACCAACGCACATTAAAGGTATAATTGGATCTAAAATCTATAATCGATCAATATTCTAACTCATCAATAATGAAATCAATAATCGAAATATTAACAACCGCTGTGTGTGGTGCCGTTATTACATTCTTCATAATCGTCGGTGTGAGTGTGTGTATGCCTGGCCTTGTGGCTTTTGGCGCTCGCAAATCACTGAAGATTAGCAAAAGCGTCTTCATCACAGGCTATTTGAAAACCTTTTACCCTTACATTTCATGCTATTGCCTGGGTATTTCGCCCCTGGTAAAATTATTAAGGAAGTCGTGGTATTTTCTCCTGTACCCTATTGTCTCATGGTGATCAAGCAAGGCCTTATTTTGGTTTGGCGGAAGGATGACTTTAAAGATTACATAACAGCGCTGCTTCGCTCCTTGATTATCTTCGTTCGCCTTTCAGCAACTCTGACCCCCAGAGGCGCCGTCGCCGCAGCAGCAGCGCCACCAGCGGCTGCGGGTCGGATGAGGAACCGCCCTCTGGTGGACGCTCACCCGCCGGCAGCGCCACCGGATCGCCGCGGCGGTCGCTGCGTAAGCTGGGGGCATCCTTCAAGAAGCGCGAACCCAGGAGCGGCTCTCTGGAAGGAGTTACCGTGCCGGCCAAGTTCATCCGCACCACGACCGTCAAGCCGGCCACGCTCAACCCGCGCTGGAACGAGCGATTCCGGCTGTGAGTCGCCGTGTTCACAACATCCCTATGATAAAGGCATTTCGCGCGATGAAGATTAGCGCTTTCGGATACACGTGAATTGCGTTCAATGTATAAGCAAACTGGTCTTGACAACTTGAGGCGCTCACGGTCGTTCGATCCCGGCCTCGGCGGTCGTCTTATTGATGGGACAAAAACGGCACAGACCTGTGTTCTGTGCGTCACCAGTGCTCGTTAAAGAACCCCGGGTGGTAGGAATCTCCGGAGCTGTCCTCTAGGGAGTCTCTCACACTCATAGCGTGGTTTATGCCCTTAAAGGACCATTAAGAAAGGAGAGACGCTCGTGATTGTGATATTGAACTCGTGAACGTTATTCGCTAGTTTAATACTTCAGACATCACTTCGAAGAACTAGCGTAGTCGAAGAACTAGCATAGTAGAATAGTTAATACCCAAATCACAGATTAGAAGCTACGATAAATACTTGGTGCCTTTGCACTGTGCATGAACGATTACAGTTGATGAGGTTTTGCGGACCGTGACCTCGCTACAATTATGTTGTGGTAGGTCGTAGTGTAGTGCTCCGGAAATTTAGAACGTCTCATATTCTGTAATGTACACCGACAACGAACGGTGCACGAGCCTTTGACATATTCGCCTGCACCGAAAATGTGACCACTGCGGCCGGGATCGTACCGGCGTTCTTCGGTTGAGCAGCCGCGCACTGTTATATGGTGTCTGGCACAGTGATACAACGCTCACCACTGCGCTGCTGCGGTGAACGATTGACTGATTGATTTATTGAATGAATACTGATAATCAGTGCCTGTTCAGTTCAACTGCCAGACGCAGATGGGGACAGAATATAAGAAATGCAACCAACTGAGAAGCGACTATACAAAAAAACTGTACGATAACTCGCAATATGAATTTCTTCGGCTAGAATTTCAAGTGGTACAGTGGTCATACTCCGTCGCTGTGGTGAACACGAAGTACATAATGCGATCGATCTATTATTAATTGATTGATTGATTGCCCCTGAATACTGGTCATCGGTACCCGTTCTGCTCAACTGTGAGACACAGATGTGGACAGAATATAAGAAATAAAACTAATCGATAAGAGACTGTGCAAGAAAAATTACGTGATAAACGACACCATGAATTTCATCGGCTAGAATTGCAAGTTTTCCATGATTGCAGGACATACTTCATCCTATCGAAATTTGTCTATGAAGTGTCGCACGTGCGAGCGGCGACAACGTTTGCACTCTAACAAGGAAAAAAAAAGGTAATGAAATTGCCGAAATCCGACGAAAGCTACTTGAAATTCCTCGTTGCGTAAGCCGCTTTAGGTTTTCTGTCTTCTTTTTCCTTTTTGCAATCAATTTCTTCTAAACTGAAGCTCCGAACCAACCAAGACGCCTCCGTGTAAAATCCGACTCCTATTTACATTCTTAGTTTGCGCTGGGGCGTTGCAGCTATAACCTGTTCACCCGAAGATCTCTTTAACGTTCTCTTTCCGTTTGCTTGTTGGTTACCGTCCGCGTCTAGAGCGAGCGCGGGGCGTTCTACTTTCATTTTTTCTCTTTCATTTTATCGAATTTCTTCTTCGACACGTACATGGCTCTCAAGACGATAGCAACAGGCGCGATATCGATCTTTACTCCTCGCTTCGGCTTCATTTTTTTTAACTTTCCATTTTAAAACCTCACTTTTTCCACGCATCTCCTGACAACGCGTTTTCTTCTTCCAAGCTCTTCGATCTGTAAAACCTTAAACAAAAATGAAAAAAGTGAAAAAGTTAAAGAAAGGTCAATTTAAAGAGCAATAGAGAGAAATAAAAGAGTTCCTTTTAAGCGAACGCAACCTGCACCGTCGTCTTCGTGGAAGCCGCTAAACAGCGTCTACCCTCTCTGTTTCGTATCTCTTTCGCTAAGCATCTTTCCCAATCGTCTATTTGGCGATTAATTCTTTATCTTATCAGCATCTCCCCCCGCCTCCCTACTTATTTCCTTTCGCTCTCCGTACCAATCGTTTTCCCCAGCCAGTATAGTAGATGCTACGAAAAACAAAATACAAAAGAAAAAGAAAAACTCGCCTCCGATTCGTAGAAGGAACGGGCTCGCTTCGATTCAGCGTAAAACTCGTATAATCTCGCCTGAAAGGAGAGCCAGCAGGTCGTGTCTTTCTCTAGTTGTGATGTGTTTGTATGTGTTGCTATTATTGTTGTTTTTTGTTTGTTTGTCGCCAGCGCTGTTTACGCCTCACGCTCGCCTCGCGTCGTGTTTTGCAGCTCGAAACAATCATAGTAAACAGGCTGAAAAAAAAGAGAGAAAGTTTGACAATTTTTGTTCTTGTTGTTGTCGTCATTTTCGTCCCAACATTTGACGGGTGTTGTCGGTAGAAAGATGGCGTGGAGGTTGCGACAAAGCATCGCACCCTGCCTGCCTGGCAATTTAATTTAGCTCCTGTCCTTTGGGTTTCGATCTGACGCAACACCCTCCCCTCCCCCCCCCCCCTTTTCTTCCCTCTTTATTGATGTGTAGTTGCGATCTCCCCGAATGAGTGCCAGCGAAATGTATCGAATTTTCTCGCTGTTGAAAGACAAAAAAAGTTCTTCGACGCAGTTGTCGTCAACATGACGTGAAACTTTGCTTTTCGATCTTGTTATTTGTTTTTTTTTTTTTTGCCACGGTGAGTGTACACAAAGGCGACACTGTTGTATGAAGAAATGCGTCGCTGCCAAAAACAAAGATGCGTAATACGTGAAGCGTTGTTTTCCGCGTCATCGCTACTCGGAGCCTGAACGTTAGCGAAGGGTGTAGGTAGTGTTTGACAGTGAATGACGCAGAACGAGAAGAAATAGTAATAATAAATTAGAAAAGAAAAAAAAAACTAAAGGTGTGTATGCAGTACCCTTCTTCAAGAAGTTCAGTTAAACAAGCCGTGTTTGTTTGACTCGGCGTGGATTTATTGCGCGCTTCGAGGTTTGTAGCTAAAGGTTGTGCGTACGGAAGGAAAAAAAAAAAAGAAATCGTGGGGTTACCTGTCCGCGTGCAACGTTTATTTCTTATTATTTTATTAATGAGAATATAGTAGTACATTCAAACCCGCATATATCGAGCTCGCAAACAAAAAAAAAAACGAGCATTTGTTTGATATATCGTGTAATTCGATATATGACGTTTAAAGAATGTGACAATGTTAAAAACGCACATCATTAAAAACAGCTTTCTTTAACTGTCTAAATGCATGTACCGCGGACATATTAGCGCGTGAAATAATCGCTGATCCTTATCTGCTTTTTTTTCATTTTCAAAACATTCTTGAGCATACATTTTTCAACGTTGTCGAGTGACTCAGAAACGCTGAGTCCACAGCCTTCCATGGACGCGCAGAAGACTAATATGGACGCGAGTTTTCTTAGCTTTGACGACGTGAAATCATGCCGTTGAGGACGTTAAGTGCGGTTCATGCAGGAATGCGTTAATCTTGCTACAACCGCGTTGAAATGAGGTTCATTGAGTAAACGATGCGATTGCATATACGTTTTGCTTGACACGCAGTTATTGACCCGGGTAATTGCGACGAGAATTATGGAATCTAATAAACGAAACGAGGAAAGTTACCCTGTCGGCCACTTTTGACGAGACCTGGTGATGAGTCGGCGCTTACGTATTGAATACTCGCATACACATAATGGTCTCGTAATACTTCGTTAAATGCAACTTTTTTTTTCATGCAGTGACATCGACGACATTTACACGGATCGACTTCACCTCGACGTCTGGTGAGTGCTTTTGTCTTTAAAAAAATAAAAGGAAATAAATAATTAAATCATGCGCGGTAATTAATAAGCGAAATGAACCAAGTGTGACGGACTAGCGCCAAGAAAAATTATTAAATGCAACATTAACTTCGCCTGAAGTATTTTCCCACTCATTTAAGGGGACCCTGAAACGGTTTTGACGATTTTGCGCAAACATGGTGATCCGGTAGAGCGGGTCATTAGGACCATTACAGGACAGATTTCAGCGCTGTGCGTGAAGTGTGTAATTTACAATAAGGTTTTTGAACACGCGTATCGCAAAAGATCGCAGCGGCTCGCCAAAATGTGTTTTCAAACGCCCCCGTCAATCGAACTACGAATGGGAGGCCGATGATTGGCCTCGAACAGTGGACGTGCACGTAATTTTCCCAACCTAACTGCGAACAAGTACTCCTACAACGTGCTCCCTCGTTTCAGCCAACGGAATCGTCGCTTCAGTAAAACTTCATTCGGGCCTAGTTGGTACATGTTCTTAGAGGGAAAATTTCCAGCGCAAACACAAAGACACACCACAGAAAGGAAAAGACACTCACAAGCGCTGACTTCAACTTTTTCTGTAAAAACAGGCTAACATTGTGCTGCCAACACCCCAATTCACTGACAATGGTCCTAAATGGTACTTCAGTCTTGTGTGTTTTTGCCGTGAAAAACACTGACAAAGGGTGAAAACAAAGTTTATTGAATTTTGTAAAAACTTGGAATTGTCGTCGCTCGCTAAAGGCATAGAACGTAGCAGAGGCAAGTCTTTGTCAGTGTTTTTCACGGCAAAACCACACAAGACTGAAGTACCATTTAGGACCATTGTCAGTGAATTGGGGTGTTCAGTTCAGTTCAGTTCAGTTTATTATTCCTTGAAAGTACAAAGTTCATTGTAATAGTATACAGACAAGGGTCCCGAAGTCTAGCGACTGCAGTGGGACCCTCGATTAACAATAACATAAAGAATTATTATAAAAGCAAGCAACATTACAAACGCAAGAGGAATTGAACACTGAAGGTACAGAAAGCAACAACGAGTAAACAAAAAGAATCATCAAAGAGAATCAAACCAAAAGTACAGAGTAATCAATTACATAGGCACGTCATAGAACAAAAAACCCAAATTTACAAAAATTTTTCAAATTGCATACACACATTTACATCAGAATTAGTTTTTATACATGATAAAGTTTTTAAGTTCTTTTTTTAATGCATGCAAAGATGATGATAATTTTATTGTGTAAGGCAAGTTATTCCATAGTTTAATGACCGTAAAGGAAGATGTCATTTTGCCGTAGTTGGTGTTACATTTAGGTAGAAGGAAGTTGTGATTGTGGGCGAACCTAGTGCTATTGGTGTTAGTGAGTAATCTAGAATCGATTAAATTAAATGCAAGCTGATTGTTAAGTTGTTTAAATAGCATTATGATTAAGTGAAAATTAAACAAGCCAGACACGGTAAGAATACAGTTAGCACGAAGGAGTGGGGTAGCATTAGAAATGAATGAACTGTTGGTAATAATGCGAATGGCCTGATTCTGAATGTGCTGTACAGACGAAAGATGAGTGTTATATGTATTTCCCCATGATGTAATGCCATATATGATGTGACTATGTATGAAAGCGAAGTATAAAGACAATAAGGCATCAAGCGAAAAAAATGGTCGAGATTTGATGAGTGATCTTATGCCAAATGCTGTTTTTTGTTTAACATAGAGAATATGATTAGTAAACTTCAAATAAGGGTCTAATTTTATGCCCAGAAAACACACACAGTCAGATGCAGGAATGAGATGATGGTCAATGGACACTTGTGGATTGAAAGTTAGCATTTTTTGAGAAGTTTTAAAAACCATGAACTGAGTTTTAAGTGGGTTTAGAATTAAGTTGTTTAAACGACACCATTTAACAACATTGGTCAGTTCCTTGTTCAACATACTGATCAGAGTAGTTAATGATTTATGCGAGATCGAAATAGTCGTATCATCAGCGTAAAGAATAGCTTTAGAATCATCAAGGTATTCAGGCAAATCATTAATATAGATACAAAACAGTAGGGGCCCAAGAATAGAACCCTGTGGTACCCCTTGGTTAATTATTTTAACATTGGAGTTAACACCCCCTATGCACACTGATTGTTCCCGATCAAGCAGGTAATTTTTGATGAAGGTTAAGGATGGACCAGTGATACCCAAGGATTCTAATTTGCTAAATAAAATATTATGACTAATGGTATCAAAGGCTTTCGTGAAATCAATACAGACCCTGTGAAATTACCGTTGTCGATGGAGGATTTTAAGAAATCGGTTAAAGATAACAATGCCAGACTCGTAGAGCTACCAGCACGGAAACCAAATTGACAAGGCTTTAACAATTTAAGTTTGTTGAGGTACTTGTTCAAACGTTTCAAAAATAATTTTTCAATAAGTTTGCTGATGGAAGACAAAATAGAAATGGGGCGATAGTTACGGAGATCTGTGGTATCACCTTTTTTGTGTACTGGGATTAACTTAGCTTTCTTTAATGAGCTCGGGAATATACCACGTTTAAAAATGGCATTAATTATATTACTTAATACCTCTGAAACATCTGAAGCAGCAAGCTTTAAATGAAACGCCGATATATTGTCTAGTCCAGCGCTACAGTTTCTTAGACTAAGGATTGTAGAATAGACTTCATTAGTGGTGACAGGAAAAAGAAAGAACGAATGGGTACAGCGGGTAAGAGTGTACGAAGATACTACGGGTCTATCATTGTATATTTCATAGAAGTAATCACTAAAGGACTCAGCTATATCAGATGACTCAGTACAAATTTGCTGTTTATACCTAATTTTATCAATTGTATTTCTAACCTGAGGCCTATTTAAAAAGTCATTGAAAAGTTTCCATTTTTTCTTTGGGTCATTTTTTCCCTTACAGAGTTCTTTTTCATAATAGAGTCGTTTTGATTGTTTCAAAAGCTTATTCAGCATGTTGCTATACTTTTTATACCTAAGTCTCAGATTCACATTAAAAGGCTGCTTTTTAGTTTTCCTATAAAGATTGTCTTTTTTCCGCATACTTGTTAACAAGCCTTGAGTTATCCAGGGGTTACGGTGAAACCGAAATGTTTTCTTGCATTTAACAGTTTTAGTATTTGCATACACAGCTTTAAGAAATAGGGAGCAGAAAATGTCTAGTGCTGTTTCAGGATCTTCCAAGCTGCCAATGGAAGTCCAGTCAGTGCCCTGAATGGCCTTGATAAAGTTTTCCTGATTGAAGCTTGAAGCGAAATGACACGTATTATGGCGAGGTACATTTACGGCGAAGGTTACAAATACAGGAAGATGATCCGTGATAAGCACATCAATGACTCCTGCACCAGGCGTTGGCGTTACATTACTTAATACGTGGTCAATGAGAGTATTAGTTCCAGCACAATGTTAGCCTGTTTTTACAGAAAAAGTTGAAGTCAGCGCTTGTGAGTGTCTTTTTCCTTTCTGTGGTGTGTCTTTGTGTTTGCGCTGGAAATTTTCCCTCTAGGAATCGTCGCGGCATCTGGCGGCGTACACACGAGTCGCCGGCGCTCGGCTAGCACTGCCGAGGCTGGCGACCTCAGTAAAGATATCGGGGCACTATGTCCGCTCCGGCACGGCCGGACTCGACTGTTTTCCGCGTTGCGGGGAGGAGAAAAGAGTCGAGTCCGGCCGTGGCTGCGGAGGGCTCGGCAGGGCGGCTGACGCGGGAGGCGCAGTCGTCGCTAGCGCGCACTCCGCAGCTGTTCGAGTTGAGGAGGAACAGCAGTGGTAAGGAGGAAGGCGACATAAATAAGCTCATAGCTGCCTTAGCGCATGGTGCTTCGCTTTATTTATGGTGTGAATGATTTCACAATTGTGTTGCCTCATCAGTGACGCAATGTCAAAAACACGTTTCAGGGAGCCTTTAAAGATAGGATATATATATATATATATATATATCGAAGTAAATCCTCCTTCGAACAGTAACAACGGAAGATTTATTGCATGCAACGAAGACCGGACTCCTCTCGAGACGTGCATGAATTAAATCTTCCGTTGTTAATGTTCAAAGGAGGATTTACTTTGCTTTGCATCACGCCGACGGCCGCTCCTCGCCATCATGCCTGCCTATATATATATATATATATATATATATATATATATATATATATATATATATATATATGTGTGTGTGTGTGTACATTGCTCAAATCCTGGAAGGCGTTTGTCCAGTTATCGTGCTTCATGTCTTTCGAGCCCTCGACATTGACACCGCGTCTTCAAATAGGATACAATGTTTCAACCTGCAGAGCAACCAAAAAAAAAGACATAAGCGGATAAAATCTGTTACGTCCGAACTGTTATGCAAACGTTGCAACGTTCAACGTGGAAACCAGAATAAAAAAAAATCAAAGCAAGCACGGTAGCTATCGGGCACAAGGTCCCGCGTTTTCTCCTTATGACCGACAAACCTATATCATTTCTAATCCTTCCCTCTAAAGGCCCTGGAATTACTGCAGTGCATGATGGCGCAAGCCTTTTCAAAACGTTGCGATATTTCTCCATCGCGCACTTGGGTACGAGGCGCCAGTCCGCTTACCGAAGCATATTCGGTCCCATCGGTGATTACGTCATTTCAGTCGTCTTCAAGGGGTTCAAGTCATGCTGAGGAAACCTGAAATCGGGAGCGCCAGGTGGAGCTTATAGTGGATATACTTTGTTTCTCCTTGCTAAAGCGGTTCTGTCGCACTGACTGTGCGGTTCATTTAGGAGATGGCGTTTGCGGTGCTGTCGTGTTTGAAATTCTTATTCGCTGCGCGGTGTACATGCGAGCTGAGAAGGTGAGTTCGGGGAAAACGCTGATCTAGCGATAGCGACCGCCGGCCATCGTTCGACGTTGTTATCCTCTTATGAGGCAACGTACGGATAATCTCACGTGTGCCCTGTCGTTACTCGATAGCACGGATGCTTTTTCTAAGAATTGTGCCAAAACAGCGAGGCTTTTTCTTGGCTAGTACGTGACATGCCTCTCGGGATGCGGCTTTTGCGCGTTGTTGTTGCGGACATTTCCTTCGAAAGGGGGACGATTTTTCACCCATCGATTCTGTCCAGGATATTCATTAAATCTATCTATCTATCTATCTATCTATCTATCTATCTATCTATCTATCTATCTATCTATCTATCTATCTATCTATCTATCTATCTATCTATCTATCTATCTATCTATCTATCTATCTATCTATCTAAGAATGCCCTCAAAGCCGCAGATTAAACAGTGTACAGCATGCATTGTCCTTGTACCGACCACGCTGACAGCAAGTGGAAAGGGAACGATGAAAACAAGCAACTAGCAGCAACATAGCTGCACTAAAGAAAAACTAAGCGGCGTGATGGCTCCCTCTTTGCGCGTTTTTGTTTTATACACGAAGCCACGCCAGAAACAAGGGCATTACACTGCGCTCGTAGGAAGTGGGAGTGGAAGAAATGGCCAATCACCTAATGGTGCGTGCTGTCCACTAGGGATAGTGGTCGTTCCAGACTGGGTACTGCAAAGATGGAATCTAATGAAAAAAAAACGATATAATCCCCAAAAAGGGAGAATTGAATAAGAAATGAACGAAAAATACGCAGAATTCTTGAAGCAGAGGAGGCAGGAGAGGCTGGATGCATTATGCAAAGAGTGAAATAAACAACAGGCAATGACATCAATGCTGGCAGTGACCAGAAGGTAAAGACGCAACGCAAGCAGAAGAAGCAAGAGCACAGGATGGCTAGTAAGAGGGCAAAAAAAAAACAAGAAAAACAAAAAGAAAACGAACAAGGAAGCACGAACGATATTGAACTACAAAAGTAAATGCACCAAAGAAGAGTTCTCGAAGAGGCGAAATGGTAGAATCGATGGCAATGTTAAAGGCAATAGGAAAAAATGGAAGTACAAGGCAAGATCCAATTGTCTGAGCGTGCGAGAAGTGCCAACACGCGAATGAGACGAAGAAAGAAAGGGACAGAGAGAAAGATAAAGAAAGAAAAATATGCCTTAGTGAAAGTGTCCGAAACAACGTATGCGAATTGGAGTTCTGACGTGAGGCATCACTTATATTACAATGATTCGCAAATGACAAAATATCCGCCTGGCACAACCTTTTTGCATGAAAGGTGCGGTGTTGTTCGAGAGAGGGATTCCGAGCCATCCCGTTTTTTCGAGCTCGTCTTCCCAAGGAGTGTTGAGACGAGGTGCTGCTCGGAAGGCGGCTGATAAATGAGTGCATTAGAAAACTTCGAACATTTCGGCAGACAGGGAAGGCAGTACGTCGCTCTACTTTTCAAGGTGTGCGGAATGTTTCACGCCTTCTCTTCGTACTTGCCATATGCCAACGTAAACAGCGTTGCGACTTTCTTTTCTGGCCACATTCTCTTAATTTATTAAAGCCGTGGGGAGTAGCTGTGGCGTCAATGAGAGAAAGCATATATTAGATGAAAGGAGAACTCATTAAAAATACAGCGTAAACCAAAAATATATATATATAAATATAAAATTTATAGCTGATTAAAAATATAAAGGTCGGTTTTTAGCTAAATTGGAATCTGTCACCGTGCGACAATAAAGGAATTTTTGCGTTAAGAAGTGCCACCTGGGGTTCCTGGTGTCACTGCTCAATTTGAGTTGCCCGCGCCGTAGAGGGCCTGATGTCATGATGTTGCCTGCCAACAGTGTACGGTAAAATGAGCTGTACGGCCGTAATTTAGCGACAACTGTGGCTGATTGCACGGTTATTTGCTGTCAATGCTTATCTAATTCATTTCTAATCGATAACCTTAAGCTATAGTTAAATACTCGGAACAAGTGAGCTAACGTCATTTCAAAGGGGTACCAACAGGGCGGTACAGAGGGCGCCGCTCCAACTTCTCAATTTTGTCATTTTCTCGTTTGCAACTGCTCTGTTTCCAGCAGGAGTGGCGGAGTGACTATCGCACAAACGTAGTCTTTCAAATTTGTTCAACTTAAAGGGTCCATGAAACGTTTTTTTGAGATTGTGTCGCTGATTAGGCAACACAATTCCGAAATCGTTCACACCATAAATAAAGCGAAGCACCATGCTCTAAGGCAGCTCTGAGCTTATTTCTGCCGCCTTCCTCCTTACCACTGCTGTTCCTCCTCAACTCGGTGAGCTGCGGAGTGCGCGCTGGCGACGACTGCGCCTCCCAAGTCAGCCGCTGTGCAGAGCCCTCCGTAGCGACATAGCGCCGCGATGTCTTTACTGAGATCGCCGGCCTCGGCAGTGCTAGCCTCTGTAATAGTGCGCGGGCGAATCGTGTGCACGCCGCCAGATGCC
Source organism: Hyalomma asiaticum (assembly GCA_013339685.2). Taxonomy (NCBI): domain Eukaryota; kingdom Metazoa; phylum Arthropoda; class Arachnida; order Ixodida; family Ixodidae; genus Hyalomma; species Hyalomma asiaticum. Next base: position 27,175,312 of record CM023490.1, on the reverse strand, counting down.
GCGACGATACCGTTAGATGGCCCTTCGGTGCTCGTAACGTCACATGGTTTGCTCTTCGTGGCACACATCGCATGCCTCTTTGGGAGGGGCGGCTGAAAACGCTCTGAGTTGAGTCGCGTCGATCTTTCGCGACGTGCATATTTAAAACTTTGTAGTAATACACGCTTAACGTAGAGTGCTGGTATTGTTACGCTAATGATTAGAAGGACTCGAGCTACCAGTGCAACACATTTGTACAAAATCACCAAACCCGTTTCAGGGTCCGTTTAACATTTCTCTTTAGTGTCTCTCCAAGTCATCTTTTTCTCTCTCTCCCTCTCTGTCTTATCTGGATTAGAGCATTGCGCTGCTGTTCTGAAGTCCGCGGGTTACCCGTTATGATGGTATATAGTGGCTATGACACTCGGCTGCTTATCCTAAGGTCGAGGGATCGAATCCTGACCGCGGCAGCTGGATTTCTATGAAGGCTAAATGTTAAGGCCCGTGTATTGTGCGATGTCATCATCATCATCATCATCATCGTCGTCACCAGCGCATTTTGCGTCCACTGCAGGACGAAGGCCTCTCCCAGTGCTCTCCATCCTTTCCTGTCCTGTGCGAGCCGATTCCATTTGATATCTGTGAATTCCTTAATTTCGTCACTCCATCTTACTCTCTGTCGTCCACGATGTCAGTGCACGTTAACCGAATCGCAGGTGGTCCAAATTTCCGGAGTCCTCAAATACGGCATCTGTCACAATCACATCGTGGTTTTGGAACGTTAAACCCCAGAAATCAATAAATAGCAGCTAAAACCCTCTAAACTATTATTATTGCCCGTAGCATCACGTTGGCCCCTGGAGGCGATGTCAGCGACAGCTAATACGAAGTAAACAGAGTAAAGAATCTGTCGTTGTCCGGCGCACAGAGTTCATATACGCTGCGTGTCGCAAAACGTGCCCGGCCTTTACAAGGCGGTCGTCGCCGTAGGGCTGTTTCGTGCGCCATCTGCAGAGCATTTCTTTTTCATTGAGCGCCGCCCAAGTGAACCCGATCCTTCACTCACCCGGCGCAGTTTGGCTTTGCTTTTGCCTCGGGGCCAACGCGTCGATTGCGACTGCATTCGGTGATACACCATTGATCGCTCCGGATGCTACAGCGTAGCCTACCTCGGCGGTATGAAAGAAAGAAAGAAAGAAAGAAAGAAAGAAAGAAGAAAGAAAGAAAGAAAGAAAGAAAGAAAGAAAGAAAGAAAGAAAGAAAGAAAGAAAGAAAGAGTTCTTGCAGGGCACGGACAGCAGACGTGGACAACAACACGTGGTCGATTGCTGCGCTCTTGGTTGGCTGTTATACGGTCTGCCTGTCGTGTTTGTCGCGTGGCTGTTCAGATGGTTTCCGCACGCGCGATTGTGCGAAGTGGCAAAAAGGATGGAGCCTGATTTTCGTTTGTGTGTGGGCGTTCTAAGGCGGTTGTGTAAATGCATGGAAAATATTTCGGCCCTTGCCGTCTCGAAAAAATGGGGGAAATGGAAGGTTGGCGCGTGCGTGCCTGGCCTACTGCTGTTCTTTCTTTCTTTCTTTCTTTCTTTCTTTCTTTCTTTCTTTCTTTCTTTCTTTCTTTCTTTCTTTCTTTCTTTCTTTCTTTCCTTCTTTCTTTCTTTCTTTCTTTCTTTCTCCTAGGCGGTAAAGAATCCAAGGCATTCCCAAGGTTCAGATACACTGACATCTCTTAAACGTGGGCGTCTAGTCTGGTGATGAAGGCACCTCGCTTTCGAGGATGAGTGTTCGAGTTCAAACCCCCGCACCGTTAACAATTTTTTTTCCACACTAGCTCGCCTTCTATGACGTGGCTGAAGAAACCAACGTTGTAGTTTATTCTGCCGCTCCCTAGAGGGCGCCAGGTGTACCACTTCATCCCGGAGTTCTGGCGTGACGACCACAGCAACGCCGACACAGGCTAGACAATACAAAGCATCGCACGAAGAAGCAAAATGTGCGAACAGATATGAGCCGAGTTATTCCTCATGGTATGTCATTACTCTTGCAGTACACTTATGATGACAACACGGTAGCAAATGAAATATATACCGATGGAGGAACATTTGCCGCGTTCTTTTTGGGAAAACAAATATTCAGCACAGTGAAAGGGATTGTCACGGTGTCTTGAACGCGTTGCTCTGTCGGGACACAGCGACGAGGATATCGACTATGCGATTTATACTCCTGTTCGTCCCTCCGCCGGATTTTCCTGAGCTCATAAAGGAACGTTTTGCCTGCACAAGTGGGCAGCGAATGAAGATGCGGTGTTCTTTCGGCAGCTTTCACAGCGTCATTTTTGCGAAGGCGGAAGCGTGGCCGTTTATTACTCTCCCGCGATCATAACGACGCTGGTATCTGTATGAGTGATTAGGCAGATGCTTTGAGACATTATTCTTGGTCAGTCGCCGACCTGAGGTAGGAAAAAAGGAAAAAAAAAAGGGTCGCATTAATGTGGTGTCGAAGATCAAAGCTCAGTCTCACTGCTTCGCTTTCAGTATCAAGGCTATCAAGGCATGGACGAAAACAAGATAGATGAGACGGCCTCTTTGTACATGGCCTAACTTAGCTACTACTGGTGCGACTCCTCCAGCTCGATGATTGATCACAGTACGAGTCGCGTTAACACGATGGTCGGGTTGATCCGATGCAACGCATATATCATAGCGATAACGTCAAAAGGTACTTGTCGGAAAATATCCGTCGGTGGCGCTCCCCGAGAGCAAGAAAAATAAAAAAAGAAGATAAATCTGTCACAGCTTTGCCAGCAAGGCGAACCAATGAATGCAGTAACAACGCACGAATTGTTATACGGAGTAAATCTAGCGATGTGCTTCTGCTTTGTGTCATCGAACTTCGGGATCCTGTCCAGCGTTGAACTGCAGCGTGCCTAACGCTCTCCTGCACCTTGTCTAATTTTGTTTATTGTTTAAGTACATATCAGAAATTGGCGTGTATGGAAAACATTAAAGACTCGCCCTTCCATATAGAGAAGCCCATCCTCAACCCTAATCTCGCCTGCAAATATTCGCATCAGGCTTACCTGCCCTATTGATTTTTTTCTTTCCCTGTTTTATAATTTTTCAATCCACTCTCCTCTGGACTCTTTTAATCCTCTGTTTCGTGTCAGGCCAGCGAGTAGAACCCTGTGTCCATCAATACTACGCACTTATATACCCTCTTGTTTGTCCTGATTCGCTGTGTGCGAGTCTGGGCGTGTTTATGGATAATTACTCTAGCATTGCACTTTTTTTTTGCTCCGCCAAATAAGTATACCTCTCGCAATTAGTGCACGGGAGAGAGCGATGGAAGATGCCGGCATCTTTCTTGATCTTGCCTGATTGACAGGTCGTAAGTCCCCGAGACGAGGGGGTACCCGGTTTTGCCTGCCATAGCAAAGCCGTCCACGTTACGCATATGCTTACAGGGCGCTAAATCAACATGCAGTAGAGAGGGGACACACAGACACACAGAGAAAGAGACACACGGACACACACAGAGACACACAGACACGCATATTACGCTACGCATTACTCGTCTACCTTGGCGCCGACGGGCCGCCGACAACACAAAAGCGTAATGTCCGCCCGTGATCAGTGCTTTCAGAACGGTGCCCTACTGTGTACACCTGCAATTCGGACCTGAAGCACCGCGTCGGCGGTATTCCAAGAACATGAGCGGGGGCGCCCGTGAGAAAGCATCAAGTCGGTGGTTTCCAGCTCGGAAAACGATCTACTCCTGGTTTCCATCGGAAGGCGTCGAAGAGCGACTGACGTCGCCTGCGCTTGAATACCGCAAATATCCAGTTAGTCCGCCCAGAGACCATGTCATTCCGTGACACCTTGTTGCCCGCCCCGCCACTGTGGTCTAGTGGCTATGGTACTCGGCTGCTGATCAGAGGGTCGCGGGATCGAATCCCGGCTGCGGCGGCTGCATTTCGATGGAGGCGAAATGTTGAAGCCCGTGTGCTGTGCGATGTGAGTGCACGTTAAAGAACCCCAGGTGGTTCAAATCTTCGGAGCCCTCCACTACGGCGTCTCTCATAATCAGAGCTGGTTTTGGGACGTTAAACCCCACAAATCAATCAATCAACACCGTGTTACTCTTAAAGAACGAGGCTTGCTAGTTTTGGAGTTGGCACCTATCGTCCTCTGGTCTTCCTTTTGTGTCCTCTCAAAAAATCAGCGCTGTTTGTACCATCTTTTTCTATCGTTTGTGGACTAAGGTTAATTACACAGGAATTGATGACAACACGAGAAATGTTCGCCGCTGTAGTTCGGTGTTTATGGCACTCGACTGCGGACTCGACAGACGTGGTATAGGTCCCGTCAACGGCGGCCGTATTTGGGACGGAGGCGAAAGTGCTAACGTTCCGTGTACTGTGATTTACTGGAACACGAACCCCAGGTGATCCAAATTTCCAGAGCTCTGCACTGCGACGTGGCTTGTAAATCTTATCGCGGTGTCGGTACCTAAAGAAACCCCATGAGTTATCGTTACAGGGCCGAGAAATAGAGAAACAGATAGCAAGTAGGTACCCGGGGAGTTAAATTGCGTCTCTGCTACACCCCCTCGCCGCACGTAAGTCACAGTTACGGAGCTGGACGCCCTCTCTACGGAGAGATTTTTTATATAACGTAGTTTGGAGGCCCATTTTCGGGTAGCGGACTCACCATGTTGGCACTGAAATCGATGAGATCGCAGAGCAGGAGACTTGCCCTGTGCGTTTGATGCCTAGCTACTTTGGCGGGCGTTAGGTGAATTTCATAGCGCGTTGTTCATGCCCGCGTACGCGAAGCTGTCTTGAGTCAAATGGGATTCTTTCCTTCTTTCTTTCCTTTCCTTTCTTCTATCTATCTATCTATCTATCTATCTATCTATCTATCTATCTATCTATCTATCTATCTATCTATCTATCTATCTATCTATCTTCGTGCGGCTTACGCCTGCATACGTCCCTTAAGTCACAATTAACAATGAAAAGACCTACATGTGTCTCATACCATCATGTCCAGTAGGGTTTCGAGACGCACGTGATCTTATTATCTTTAATCGTGACCTAAAGGACGGGCGTGTCTTGTGTTTGACGTCATGACCAACCAGTCGTGTTAGTCATACGCTCGTACCAACGCTTCCTAGATAGGAAATTCTAGGAGGCGGTGATCGTACTCTCCCACGCAGATTCCTGCACATACTTTGCGAACGAGGCCCTAGTTTTCCAATTTCTTTTTCCATATATTTCTACCGTATGTTTCATACCTTATTGCTTGTGCCACATCTCTTGCCTCAATATTCCAAGGCCGCTGTCACATACGACGTCTAAGGCGTTCGTCTTCAGAAGGACGATTCAAACTTGGAGTGTTCCTATTGCGGGAGCCTCTTTCGCTGCTCTCATTTTGACGTAGGCGATCAGTAAAGTGCGTGTTTTCAGCGATGCCGCTTGAGGCCACTGGTCACCATGGCAACGACTGGATGGAGTTGCTGCATGAGAGGAATATGTTTAAACTAGTCTCATGCTGGCGTTAATGCGTTCATACGTGGGAGCTAGGCACTCTTATTGATGAAATCATCTATAGAAAATGAAATGGATGAGAATAGGTACATAAGATTATAACGCTAACGAAGAGATCTGGTTCATTAGCGACGTCTTGTTAAATGTCAGCCTGTTACCTTGCGTCATTATTCTGTTGTAGTGAATGATGGTCAGGTTTAGTAAAGTTGGACTTTGGGCGTGTAGGTCCTGTGTGTCTGTTTCCTTCCTTGTGAGCTTCGTTTCTTGTGCGTTGCTTCAGTCATGAATATGATAGTTAGGTGCACATGAAAAACGAACATTTATGCAGGTTGATGGTCAAGCGAGGATTTAGTTAGCAAGCAGTCGCATAGCTAAGTAAATATTTCTTTGAGTGAGTCACATGATGAAGAAAAAAAGTAGTAGTATTTAACCTGTACAACCCGAAATAGCTTGCAATATAAGTCTACTTTCGTAGCGCCCGACGGTCGCAGCCTCAATATAATGAAGTATTCTGTTTGCTTAGTGCGCACTTGATTAGCTGCGCTGAAGTGTAGTCAATGAATTGCTTTGGGTTTCAGTTGTCCTTGAGTGAATAGTGGTTTCTGTTCATTTGTGAAGCGAAGATATCGAATACTGCGAAGTTCTATTTTTCGGTGAGAAGCCCGGTAATATAATAGTGGCATGATATCATGAAAGAAACCGTTTACGAATTATAAAATTTTGTAGTAGCGCGTGTGAAAAACACAGACAAGGGGATACCGTGACGATAATTCGACAGCCTGGTTTATCTAGTTCAGAAATGTAGGAATCACAGCGGGCTTGAATATCCGCTATACGAACTTCCTAAACGACAAATAGCCTCGCCGCCGTGGAACATTGAAACGAACCGGCTAGGATATGCGCGATGCATCGCCATGGTCGACTGGTGGCTATGGCGATTGGCTGGTGATCCGGAGGTCTCGAAAGCTACACTGCGATGGAGACTAAATTTTGAGGCAGGTGTACTGTGCGACATCAGTATCGTGATTTTAGGACGTGAGACCTCAGAGATCATTAGAATATGCTCGAAGAAGTTGCGTTGCCCGTAGTCGTTCGCCAGGTGTGCATGTCCGCCTTACCACAGACGAAGGAACACACTCACATTTGTCATTGCGATAAGGATCATCATCGTCATCCTGTTTACGGACCACTGCAGGGCAAAGGCTTCTCCCATGGATCTCCAATTATCCCTGTCCTGTGCTAACTGGGCCCAATTTATCTCCGCAAACTTCCTGATCTCATCTGCCCATCTAACTTTCTGCCGCCCCCTGCCACGCTTGCCTTCTCTAGGACTCCCTCTGTTACCCTTAATGACGAACGGTTGTCTTGTTTTCGCATTACATGGCCAGCCCACGCCCATTTCTCTTCATAATTTATATTAATATAAGGATACGCTGTATGAAATCATGAGCGAATCATAATGGAAGCGATGGAAATGTTTTACGTGCTGTTACAACGCTTGATCGACGTTCATCTGTCAGGTTGCATGTCACGAAGTCGGCACATTTGATGAATGGGCGTTTTATACTTTATCTCTGTCGTTATCTTGAAAAGAGACGTCGTTTTACCGGGCTCCACGAAAAATTCTGCCGGCGTCGTTTCAGTCGCGGAAATCGTGATGACAGTTGACGTCGCAACCTAAGCGTGCTACTTTGTTGACGCCATTTCCGTTACGGAAATGACGCCTGGTGAAGGGAGCGAAATGTTGTGGGTTTCCGCAGGAGGACGCTTCTTGAATCACTTCCGGTTTTCGGGTCACTTCCTGTTGTACCCTCACTCAGGAAGGCCACTTGGAAAATTCCCGTCAGAAGTGGTCATTTGTGTGTATTCTAGACTTGATGTTTCGTTACAGAAAATTGGTGGCAGTGTCCGAAGGAGAAAGGTTCATTGCGCAGTGTCCACCGAAGCGATGAGTTAAAGACGAATATGCGATGTAGCGTCGCATATTCGGCGGCAGACTACGACAAAGGGTGTACAAAATGAGCACGCCAACAACAACAACAACAACAACAAACAGCGTGATTTATGAAAGCGTGAGCACATGACGCAGAACTGCAGCACAACTCCCTGTCCTGTGGTTCTTTTCTGCAGTATATATAAATTTTGGCGCTTGTTGAATACTACGCTGCTTGCGCAATGTATAACCAGACATTCAAAACTGACAAAATTGACATTGTACTTGCTCGAAGACAACGACCACAACCATTTATCACAATTTTCAGACGGCCACCTTCCCATACTTTCATTTGCGCCCCGCCACGGTGCTGTAGTGATTATGGCACTCGGATGCAGATCCGAAGGTCGCGGGATCGAATCCCGGCCGCTGTGGCTGCATTTCGATGGAGGCGAAATGTTGAGGCCCGTGTGCTGTGCAATGTCAGTGCACGTTAAGGAATCCCAGGTGGTCGAAAGTTCCGGAGACCTCCAGCTACGGCGTCTCTCATAATCAGAGCTGGTTTTGGGACGTTAAACCCCACAAAAATCATACTTTCATTTGCAACTTCAGGAGCATCTTATAATACGGAAGAATGGAAAACCGTGTTTGCGTCGACGTTGGTTTGTGGAGGTTAGTCAGCTGCCGCTACAACAAGCGAGGGAACAAGACAGTGTTACACTAACGGCGCTGAAACAGCCAGACGTTGCCCACGTGTTCACAGTGTTGTCACCAGGAAGCGAATCTACATCGCCCAGGGTTGTCATCCTTTCACAAAGCGGCTTTCGAAGCCGTCTTCTACAATTTCTTGTTCATGTATGCTGTTGAACTACTTTTCTCCTGCTTCACATAGATGTCCCGTTTTGTGCAATATTATTTCCTTCATCGCTTGTTTCTGATTCTCCAGTGAATACACCGTATTCCTTGTCGCACAGCTTAGCCTGTTTTTTTCCACTGCACTTCGCTTTCACGTTTTCTTTGTTTTGTTTTCTGGTCGTCTGCACAGCCTGCTCGCAGACATATGCTGTGCATGCAGGCTGACTTCTTTGATATTCTATCGCCCAAAAAAAATAAAATAAAAAAAGGATGTGAACGCGATGAAAGCCCGCGAAAACCGACGCTCCCTCTTGCAGCGAGTCGCAGCATTACCTACGCGAGCGCGCCTACACGGCCGCGTTCATTTAAGCCGTATATTCTTCGGCTTCGACTCGGCTTTCGCATCGGCTATTTTGTGTCTCGCGCCATTACCCCCATATACGCGAGACCTTTTTCTTCTTCTGGCTTACTCCCTACCTTCGTAGAAAGGAAAAGAAAAGCTTCGAGATGCAAAGAAAAAGTGCAGCGGAGATAAGACAGCAGGCGACAACGAAACGTGTAGCAGACGACGAGACGAGAAGAGCTAGCGCCCACGACAAAAAAAAAAAGGATATTTCCAGACGACAGGAAAACGTTTTGTTCCTTTCTTCCCTAAACGTAGAAAAAAGAAAGCAGACGACGTAGCGAGGAGTGACTGTGACGTAGTGGAGAGGAAAGAAGGGGACACTTTTCCTGTCCCCCCTTTTTTCGACATCACGTGATTCGAGGGAAAGAAAGAGGGATTGTATGGGGAAGCTGAGATTGGGAAAGAAGGGTGGGAGGGACTTGGTGTGAGTGGCTGGGGAGGCGAAAATTGAATTCGCTTGTCTGAAGCCTCTTATAGCTGGCGGTCCTTTCTCAGGAAACAGAAGGTGTGGGGGTGGGGGGTGGATTATCGATCGCTTCTTGAATTCGACTTAGGATTTTTTTTCCGTGTTTGTTATTCTCCTTTGTTCCTGCTCGTGTAGCATGCAAAACCTAAACCCTGGCATGGCCTCTAAAATTTTGCGTTTACCATAGGAAACCGTATGATTCGGAGAAAGATGGGGAAGGTGGTAATATGGTATTACGCGAAGAATATTGAACGTAAGGTGGCAGCGAGAGATTGGGTGAAAAGTTTGGGATGATGAACAGACAGCTACAAAAGTGTCGAACAACGTAAAAGGAGTTATAAATCAAACTTTGTGGATAGGCACACCGAAATGCAAGCGGGGGGGGGGGGGTATCAGTTTGGGGATGAAGGAATGGACCGTGGTTGTTAGGGAGGAGGCATGTATTGAGTAGTGAGGCGTTAAAGTACACGACTTTCAAACATGGTTTCGAAAAGAAATACCGGCATTTGGGGAATTTCTGTATTTATTTTTTGCGTGGGAAGATTATGTCCCCAGAAGACATTAGTGTGCGAAGGAAGGGCATACTTCATGCTTTAAACAAAAGCGCCGAGGCGGACAGTAATCTTCAGTAAAACAAAAACAAAGGTTCGTTTTAAGCGCGACCTGACGTTGCCGTTGACTTTGTAAATCGATAGCTTCGCCACACCCGAAACTGGGGATGACAGGGAAAAATAGGGAATTGATGCCACTACTGTGTAAAATAAAAAATAGGAAAGATGACAAAAAAAACTTGGATCTAAGGAAGAGCAAACATTTGACTTTCGTTCGCTTGAAGTAATTAGGGGTCTCTCTGGGTTAATTACCATAAAAAGATTAGTGAAGCGATGCTACCGATCAGCTCTACATTTTTATGTCGATAATGTAGAGGGAGGAAAAAAGTTTTAAAAAAGTTGGAATAAATTGTAACAAGGGAAAGAAATTGGGGAAACGGAGGGAGAACTTTGTTCCTGAATAAGCAAAACAAAGGAGGTTTTTCAAGCGGAGCCGGGGTAGAAAATTAAAATGCAAATCCGACGACATTGCGCACAACGGGGAAAAACAATGACGTAAGAAAATGGAGCGCCATTAGGAAGCAAATTTTTTTTTGTCGTTACTTAGCGTACACCAAGCAATTGGCTTGAAGCTAGTAAGCGGCGCGAAATGTTTTTTTTTTTTTGCCTTACGCAAGTGTTATGTAAGCATCCCGAAGGCCCCCACTCACGATGGTCTAGTCGCTATGGCACTCGCTTGCTGTTCCGAGGGTCGCGGGATCGAATCCCGGCCGCGGCCGCTGCATTTCGATGGAGTCGAAATGTTGAGGCCCGTGTGCTGTGCGATGTCAGTGCACGTTAAGAACCCCAGGTGGTCGAAATTTCCGGAGGCCTCCGCTACGGCGTCTCTCATAATCATAGCTGGTTTTGGGACGTTAAACCCCACAAATCAATCAGTCAACTGAAATTAGTTAAAATCGCTTCTTATACGACAACCCTACACGCATACTGTCTGGTTTCACTGCCCCAGGATCGGCCCACCGTAACGCGCCTCTCTCTGTCGTTCCTAGATGGCGGTGGCACCGCTGCGAACCAAGTGTGCAGTGTAAAAGAGGCGATGTTAATTTCAGCGTTATCTTACTTGCTAAACACCATTGCTTTAAACGGACACCGCTTAGACGCAAGTTGTAAAGCGATGTAATGAAGATATAAGGTCCGTTTGTTCCGCATGCATTCAATGTGGTAGTGGTGTGGTAGGTAGTACTTTTTGAGCCTTATCGTCGCATTCCGGGTAGTTGTTAGTTAGAATCCTGGCGGGTGGTGCTTTACCTTGTCAACTGGGCGTTTATTAGTTTTCTTTTTTACCCTAAGTTGCTTTATCGTGTTGACGACGAGAGGACATGCCGGCCAGCCCGAGCGCGAAAGGTGTTTCGCACCTTAAAAATGCAACATTCTTCCCGCCATTGTCGAACTCCGCTCCTGATCTACATCTTCAGTAAATAACACTACTTTTCTTCGAGGAACGTGATAATTAATCACACGCGCTAATAGCGTTAACGCAAAGAAGGCAAAGACGTCGCAGTGTTTCCACTCAAGATAAATGCATCATTCAGCGTGCAGTGAGAGGTATTGTGCTTGAAGGATAAAAAAAAGGAAAACGTGAACAATGGAAAGCTGCTTTGTGCTCAAAGTTGCCTGAGTGTCTTCTGGGTACTACGCAATCACTTATCATCCACCGGTACTCGTTGAAGTAACAAAGACGCTTTGTGTCTTCAGCGCGCCTTCTCTGCGCAGTGATTTGTCTACTCGTCACGATAGCTCCTTGGTTATTATTTTACCCCAAAAATAATACCGACGCTTATCAAAAAGACCCACTCGCTGACATGCTTTTTGTCATTTTTGCTGCGCTCGCACTAGCAGGGTAAGTGTTGGAAACTATCTGTGGAGCAGGCAGAAGAGAAGCAAAAACACGGCTGCGATGGTGGGCAGCAGAAAGAACAGCACACTGCATGGTAGAAACAGAAGTGAACGGAGCAGACGACACATAACACCACCGCGCTGTTGTTGTGGTACCGTCTACTTCGGTGCTTCGCATTCAACCGGAAACTAATTAATTTCCGGTAGACAAGGCTAGAGCAAGAACAAAACTGGAAGCCACGTATACAAGAACGCCTGTCTTTCGCGTTTGATGCAAAAGAAGAAAGCATCCCGGCTTCGTCGCCGAGAGAGCCGCACAGAAAGAAGCAGTGTGCTGGGCGTGGCTGACATTTTGGTTCTGTTTCTTTGTTAGCCCTAACTTCCGGACAAAAGGCGGCGTAGGGAAGAAAGAAAGACGGAATAAAGGAATAATAGCGCAAATGGCGGAACAGTCTGTTGGTGGCCGCCTTTAGAGGAAGCAGCATCAGAAGAAACGCAGCGACTACGCGAACACGGCAAAAAAAAAGAATAAATAAAAAGGAATGCTGGTGGCGAGGACATTATTTATGCATCAGCGACCCGCTGTTGGTGACGCGTCTTGGCTTGGCTTGTTGGCGCGTCTTGGATTCTCGCCTTGGATTCTGGCTGTGACGTGGCGTATTACGCTGTTTGGTAGCGTCGCGCGGCGGGGAGGAGAGAAAGAGAACAGTACGTGAACGTGACGAATGAAGCGGCATAAAAGAATGAATGGATCAGCGAAGACCGCTATAGATGCAACGATTGAAGCAAACAGTCATGCAAGGCGCGATGTAGATTGATCGGAGAAAAGCGTCCAATAACTTATTACGAGCAACTAAAAGTATAAAACGAACAAGTGTTATTGTTGCTTCCTTTGTTCGCTAGCGGGAATGTTTTGTTCATGCCTTCTTCATTACTTGTTTTATACGGTACACGAAACATGAACAAGCAAAGAACTAAGCATGAAGAAGAAAAAAAGGTTCGTGCGTGGAATAAACGGTAAGGAAGAGAGAGTGGAAGGAAGTCATCACCAAAAGTCAAAAGGGGAGTTGGTACATTCTATCGTGTTTCGAGGAGTTTTGCGATGCAGTCCCGGCTGAAACGCGATATATATGTGGCTGCTGCATGTTTTATGGTAACGGCCCGTCGGTAGAAGATAGCCTGGGCGGGGTCCCCGACTAACGTACCACTAAACTCGGTTGCAGCGGCCTCTTTGGCTGTCGTGTGCGTGTCTGAAGTTTGCGTGTCCGGATACTACAATGGGGCTTGCGTGTCCGAGGCTTACGCCTCGAGGCGACCGAGCAAAAGCAGACGAACTTTTTCTCCCCGGGCTGTGCAGACGATCTCTTACTGCCTAGAGGACATATCTGTTTAGATTATTACTTGTCTGTTTGTCGCCTGCTTTGTGTTTTTCTTCACGAAGACGATAACCTGTGATCAACAAATCGGGACGCAGACGCGCGTACTCGAGATATCAATGTTCCTTTGCTGTTTCTCTCAGAAGACGGCTTTGTGTAAAGTAAAGCTACTATGATACTTGCCTTTTGCTTCCTGATTAATATTTTATTCGCGCAGACGATAATGTGTAACCCAGGAATTGGGACGCACACGTGCTTGTGATACCTGCTGGTCGTTCGTCGCTCCTGGAAGATAATAAGCTTTGTTTGGGGAACCGCCTCCGTCATCTGCTTCATGCTTCTGTGTTCCTTCTTCCGAGCGCCTTCTTCTTGCGAAGGACACTTTGTAAGAGGAACATTTAAACCCCCAAGCGTTTCACATATCCATGCTTTCTTTTCTTCCTCATTGCAGACGATAATCTGAATCTCAGAAACGGTAACCGCTCAGAGTACGTCTGCCTTGATGTTTTGTGTCTTCTGCTGCTTATCTGGCTTCCTTCATTCTTGGAAATAATTATTCGTATCCATGGCAGTTACGCTGCGGCGTGGCTACTTGAGATATCCGTGCTCGTTTTATGCTTGCTTCTTGCAGATGATAATCTGTGCCTGAGAGTGGGTGTGCGACATGATTTATCGTTTTTAATTATTTTCTTTATTCTGTTTCTCGTCTGGCTTCATTTCTTTTTGCAGACGATAATGTTTGCGAAAATATTTGGGCGATGAGCTCGTCTTGTGTTTCTTCTGGCAGACAATTATCGTTATCTAGGAAATGAAGACGCAGACATCGTTTGTCCCTTTTCCGTTTTTTTTTTTTTTTGATGTAGTGGTACCACCTAGTCGTTTCCCGGGAAAGCAGTGGCGTTTAAGATTTTAAACAGCTGTCCGGATGCGTCGAGAAACCTGTGCTTAAATGGGTGTTTTTTCGCCTCGTCTCTTTTATTGTTATTTTTTTGTATACTCTACATTCTGTCACTGCGTTGGCACCGCGTGACAATGGAGGATCACGAAGAAAGTAAGAAATACTAATTATCTAACTAAAATGACCTCTTCATCTAGATTATTTACGCTAAATTACCAATTAGCGATGAAATTGAACCTGGCATTTTTCTGCTATGAACGTTGCCGGATGTTTATGTCAGCGATGCTATCAAGGCTAATGTAATAATATCTGCATTTATTGACGGTTTCCTTTGAACACACAAGGTTTGTGGTGGGGCTCATATACTTAAACACATGATAGGGTAGACCTGCAATTGAATCTCCACGCAGAAATTTAGACGGTGGCTTCTGATAGTTACAGATGTTCTGCATGTACCAATACCATAATATGATCGTAAGGCATGCATGCTATATAGCGGAGGCCTCAGAAAATATCGACCACATGAGGCTCTTTACAGTGCGCTGGTATGGCACAATACGCGGGCATCTTGCATTCCACTTCCATTGAAACAGCACCGCCACGGCCAGGATCGAACCCACGTGTCTTGGAACAGCGTCGAACATACTACTGTGACACTGCTGCGGCAATACTGCATTAGTATGCGCTTCAGTAAAGTGTGGATTACTTCTATTGCACCAACGGCTTTTCTTATGTATTTAGACGCTGTATCCGCCTAAAAAATTCCTTACTCTCGTGGAATTACAATAAAGAAGGGGATGCAGTGTTTGGAATGCTGCGTTGGAGCGGCAGAAATCTAATACACCGAGCAGGGAGGAAAACAACAAAGAAAATAGAGAAAATGCCATCGAAGTTTTTGTAAGGGCTTCTGGTCGATGGGTACGATTTTCACACTGTTCAAAATGTGTTGTAGGGCCCCTTTAAAGAGGCTTCGGATATGATAATTTCTGGAGCTGTACGTCCCAAAACCAGCATGTGGTAATTATCGAAAGCCACCTTAATGGATGGCTCTGCAAATTTCGACCACTTGGGGTTCGTCACCGTGCGCCGACACAGTACCGTACGCAGGCCTCTACCATTATGACCTCCATCGGAATGGAGCAGCCGCGGCTGGGACTCGTTTCCGCGACCTTCAGATCTGCAGCCAAGTGTCCATAGCCACTAGAACAACGTAACGGTGCCCTCACAATGTCCTGAAACATTATTCCTACCATACTGAGAGCTGTGATTCAAAACGCAATTGTACCCAACCATGTGGTGAGAGTCACGGTTAGAGCCCCGATTGCCGATGGTCTAGTGGCTGTGGCACTCGGCTGCTGATCCGAAGGTCGCGGGATCGAATATCGGCAGTGGCGGCTGAATTCTTGATTCAGGTGAAATGTTGAAGCCAGCGTGCTGTGCGATGTCAGTGCGCGTTAGAGAACCCCAGGTGGCCGAAATTTCCGGAGCCCACCACTCTTTTACAATCATATCGTGGTTTTGGGACGTTAAACCAACAGAAAGCAAGAGTCCGGGTAGGATGGCACTGCTGTTATTTGGCTGGGCTCAAATCCGTACAGCAGCAGAGCTGTTTTGTTGTTGTGATTATAAGCGATGTGGGTTAAGGACACCGGCGTCGGCGGTGGCGTGCACCATGGCAATCAAAATCTTTCACAGTAGCGAGCCCATAACAGCTTATGCGCTGTAAAAGATGCAAGAAGACTGGAGTGACGTTACACGTCCTTTTTCTTTGGTGTTCTAACCCAGGGACCACGATGACGAGAGCTCCGTGTTCGACGCCGCGCGCAAGCTCAACGAGGTGACGGGCTTCAAGGGACTGGGACGATACTTCAAGCAGATCGCCCAGTCGGCGCGCTCCAGTCCCGCCGACACCGTCGACGACTTCCTCGGATGCGTCAACGTCCCGCTGGAGGTGAGCGATGGGAAAGGGGTCGTTCTCTGCTGTTCTGTAGAAGGATGGTCATGTGGGATGGTCATGTGGTCATGAGGGGTGGTTCTCTGCTGTTCTGTAGTAGGATGGTCATGTGCGCATGTAGGATGGTCATGTGGTCATGAGGGTTCGTTCTCTGCTGTTCTGTAGAAGGATGGTCATGTGGGCATGTGGGATGGTCATGTGGTCATGAGGGGTCGTTCTCTGCTGTTCTGTAGAAGGATGGTCATGTGGACATGTGGGATGATCATGTGGTCATGAGGGGTCGTTCTCTGCTGTTCTGTAGAGGGATGGTCATGCGGGCGAGTTGGAGCTGGTTAAGCATTTTGACGGTCAGCGCGGAAAAAACGAGGACAATATTCAAGGAACGACACAAGCCACAGCGCTGTGGTTTCTGTCCTTGCTTGTGTATTGTCCTTGTTTTTTTCGCAATGACCGTCAAAATGGTGTCCTGTCCTGTTCAGTTTTGAGTGCTGTGGAGAGCTTGACGTGTATCACCTCGGCTACTAAAAAAAATAAAGGGGAGAGAGAGAGAAGAAGGAGAGGAGGAGTTGCACTTAAGGAAATAGACAAGTAAGGACACCAATTTGCTAACTGACACAAAGAAAGGAAATAAAATTATGCCAATGGTCGGTTCACTGTTCAGAGCTCAGACTGAACTAAAAAGTTCACATGCACTCAGGTTCTGTCCATGCTGCGCTGACACTATACATGGACTCACGTACATCGCTGTTCTTAACCACTTTTCACAGACACTTTAGATCCATATTCACTGATAATTCTTACAAGGTGTAGAATTGTGCGTGTGTCCGGTTAGGTCCAAGTTATAACCACAGAACGCAGGTTGTGCCCGGAATCTGATAGCGAACTTTAACGAATGACGCGGAGGCATGCCTAGCATCTCACGTGCCCGACGAGACTTAATGTCCAACGAGCCGAAACGTCCGCTCACTGGACACAAGTCCACATCCACCAGTATTCGTACGCTATAGCCACGACCATATATATTTCAGTCCCGTAAGCATACTTAAACAAGCTCTAAAGGCGAAAACCAAAACTGATTGATGCGGTGAGTTCAACCAGATACTTCTTGAATCGGTAGCCTACACTCGATGATTGTAAAGCGGGCAATGCATCAATCATATAACGAAAAGCAATAGGAGGAATAATAATAAAAAGGGGCGGGCGCTGTTAACCCACATAGCGCGCGCTAACTGTTTACAAGCGCTCATAAAACCCAGCTGCGTGAATTCGGCTGCAAGAGTGCGATGGCATCTCGTGGAAAAAAATATGCAGTAATACCGCGGGAGCATCTTCTCTGAGTATTTTATTTCAGGCTGTAGATGCTAGGTTTCTCAGCATATCGTTGAGGTTAGAATGATGGTCACCGCGGAATAGACGCGGCATTGTAAGTATCATACTGCGTTCTTACGCTGTCCACCTCTGCATCGCTTTTCTGGTAGTTTTATTCAAAGCATTCGGAGGATCATTGCATTCCGGTGCACTGTGTATTCTTATTGGCACCCTTTAAGAGCCCAGTTCAGCTTATGCCCTGCCACGGTGGTCTAGTGGATATGGCACTCGGCTGCCGATCCTAAGGTAGCGGGATCGAATCCCTGCCGCGGCGGCTGCATATCGATGGAGGCAGAATGTTGTCAGGACGTAAAAGCCCTGAAGTCAATCAGTTGGGCTTAGTGCCAGCAAAAATCTCCAGCGCTCATTCAAGTATCCTGTTCTATCATCTCTACGCACGCCGACATACATTAACCTACGTAGCTAGATGTAAATCAATCAGTCACTCAATCAATCAATCAATCGGACAGTCAGCAAATGAATAAATAAATAAATAAATATTTTTCTGCCCATTCGAAAAACAGGCAGGTGAGTGACAAATTGAAAGCTCTTTTGACAGCCTGGCGAGACCGCAGGCCCCATCAGAAGTGTTTACAGCAGCGCAGACACAGTTACACGTTTCGTAAAAATCAAAATAAAAAATAAGGAAAAAATACAAAAATAATTTTAAACACATAACTCGATTTAACATTGGTAGAGCAGAAAGCTGGGAATATAATCACAGCGTGCAAAAAAACTAGTTAGCTAGTAAATATTAGTATCAGTAATTAATTCGTAGAATTAACCGTCCTTCAGGTCACATCAAACATTCACCAATCGCAAAGCGCGTGCCGATTTTATGGAAAATTGTCGGCATAAACATAGCTGCTAACACAGGAAACCTACAAGGAGGTATTGAAGAAATAAGCCAAGGAAAATAAACAACGAAAAATAAAAGAAGCACCTCGCTTCTTTTCTCTTTCGCTTGCGTTCGTAGTTCAGGATACGGAGATCCCCATTATAGGCTACTGCACCCCTCAAGTCGTGGTGGACAAATCTTGCATCGAGTTCGTTGGAGCCCCGTGCCGAAGCCCGTCGCGCTTAAACCTCGGCACGCTTTTGCCCCCGTTACTGAAGGGCTTCCTTCTTTCGTGAGACCGAATGTATACCACGTGACCGCGCGCTCGGCTTTCCCCATTTTGCATGTCTTCCTTTTTCGTGGCCGGAATGCGTTCTGCACTTGTAAGAATGCGCAGGGAAGGGGGACGCGTCGAGGTTTTGCGTCTCTTCGACGCGCAAACACGCAGGCACACCTGAACGAAAAAAAGGCATTCGAAAACGCGCACGCTCGCACAAATGCATTCGGGCTTATTAAAAAGAAAAGGACTATTAGGCACACTTTAAATAAAAGTCTATTTAGTGTATTTTTTTCTGTTCTTTCGTGATTATTATGTTGATTTAGTAATATACTTTCTCATTTATTATTTATTTATTTTGCGATGACGTTTGTAGGTTTAGCAAGCAGACGACAACCGTGGTCCCTACATGTACCGCACCGAAAATGGTGAAGCTGTCCGTAATAAAAGTACTACGTATATATATATATATATATATATATATATATATATATATATATATATATATATATATATATATATATATATAATTCGTAAGGTAGTTCTGTAGGTCCGGTTCAAAAGTAGATGCACACACAAATTGAGCACTTGCAAAATTCGCACGGTTATTGCTGTGCGACATTTTGCCGTGGCACGGCCTTCGTCAGAATCGTCGCCTCCGTCATATATATATATATATATATATATATATATATATATATATATATATATATTTGTGTTTGTTTGTGTGTGTGTGTGTGTGTGTAATAGGCTTGTACAGGAATAACGTTAAACCTTATGCTCGGAATTATTTTATTGGAGGGAGACTATAATTTAAGGGTTTTTATTTATTTGCAATATTGCTAACCCCAATGATAGGGGCTCTAGCGGGGTGGCACATAAAAAAAACATACTATATCTGTTAGCACACATCATAAATTCAGGCAATGTAAACTAATACAGCAGTTAATAGCAACGCAAAATATCAATGTTTTACACAGTAACGGAACACGCATACAAGCCGGTAGAGATGCAAAATAACAACGGAGCTACACTTCGAGAAGAGAGAGAGAGAAATAAGGAAGGGAAGGCAAGGATGTTAACCAGTCATGAGTCCGGTTTGCTACGCTACACTGGGGGATGGGAAAAGGGGAATAAAAGTAAAGAGAAGGAGAGAGGGGGAATGCCTACAGGACAGTCCTATATAATATCATAGGCCCTCGGCTAGGCCAAATGTTTTTAGAAAGCCCAAAAGCGCTTTCATTGCTTTCTGAGGCGTTGGTCGGTGAGGACGGTATTCTAAGATTGTCTGTTCACTAAGTGGACGATCGTCGAGCTTTGTGAAGGACTCGGTCATAGGCAGTGGATGTTCCTCAAATTGTGGGCATTGGCACAACAAGTGATCTATGGTCTTTGCGCATCCGCAGACAGCACACGCAGGACTATCAGCCATTCCAGTAAGCGCAGCGTAAGCGTTACACTTCGAGAAGAGCCTAAAGTTGGTCACTATCATATTCCGTGAATATGTGCGTGAAATTAGCGAATATCATCTTCCGTGACTTGTAACAATAATTACTGGGATGTTACATTCACAAAGCCACGATATGGTTATGAGAGACGCCGTAGTGGAGGTCTCCGGAAATTTCGACCACCGGGGGTTCTTTAACGTGCACTGACATCGCACAGCACGCGCGGGCCTCTACGATTTTTGCCTACATCGAGAATGTTACCGCAGCGTGTGGGATTCGAACCCGCCTCTTTCGGGTCAGCACTCTAGCATTATGACAGATTATGACGTTATTAGCGCAATTTAACAAGGTACTGCATTGATATGTTATTCAATATCTGATGATTTCTTTACACGACCACGTGCCTGTGACTGACTATGGACGTTTTTGTGCCAGTGACATTCTTATTTATTTATTAGAGACTTTTACTCGGAAGTACTGCCATGTGTTTGAACTTATATTCGTATACGTTGTGAGTGTGTTTCTTCGTTACTGTTCAGACGGAACCACTGTTCTTGTAATTATGCCAGATTGCTTCGCATACTGATTAGCCACCATGCATATTGTAAGGACCAGCCCAGGAGCCAAGGAGTAGCCGGCGCCTTATTTGTGCGCCAACATCTCCTAATATCATATCAATAAAAAAAATGACAGATGAACTGCCGTGGCGGACTATGTAAAAACGTAGTGGAAGAGTAAGCTACTCAGTAGTCAGTCGCACTTGCATAATCATCAGTATCGAAAATACACGGGACACGGCGTTCGAAAATATCGCACAAACGCAGGTTGTTCGAATGAAAGGAAGCGGAAGTAGTGGCACAAGAATGCCAAGTCGACGAATTACTTAGCGAGCGAAATTGAAGGTGGCACGGACATGGTTGCGTTCTACGCGATTTTGATACGTACGCCTGCCCGTAACGAAACAACGTTCGATAGAATATTACGGTCCCTGTGTCGTAGTTAGGACGTGCTTTTAGTAAAAGAGATTTAGTTGGGAGTGAGCCTGGTAATATTAAGCGTACCTATTATCCTAGCGGTTTAGATATCACAAAGTTAATAGCATTGAGACAGAAAGTGCGTCCTAGCCTAGAAAAGGGAAATTTATTTAGAATATCAATTTTCAAGTGTCAAAATATCAGCTTGAAAACGTTTACATTATTCGAGCGGTGCGTGAAGTTAGCAGATCCATCAACATTAAGTTAGCTGTGCAACAAATAGCGCATACTAAGACGGGGACGAAGTGAGCAAGACGAAACAAGCGCTAACTTTCAACAACTTTGACACCATTGAAAGTAAGTGCACACAGCACATTTATGTAAACTGCATTAAACATCTGCACAGGGGCACGCATGTACTTAAGGTATACGCCGCCTATTTAGAGTGTTCAGTAATGATTCATGCATGCCTTACTCACAAACATATATTTTTACAGACTCGTCTAGTTGCTGAACTACATTATGTGTTCGCTGCTCTGTGTTCCTTAGTTGAATTCGGCAGAGTATCTGAGTGAGTAATTGCGGACCGTGCGCGTCAAAATGTTTGCCTTGAATGAATGAATGAATGAATGAATGAATGAATGAATGAATGAATGAATGAATGAATGAATGTGCGTCAAACGCGCAACAGTTCTTTGCCTTCGAGGAGAGAGAGGTGCATGCACGTTCATACACGCGTGCTTCGATTGGCTTCGCCTTAGAACAACCTTGTACAAGGTGATGCACGCTTTACAGGGCAAAAATGGAGGCGCTCAAGAACTCGCAATTATGAAGGATAGAGAAGTGATTTACCATGTCAGTTCACCGTATATTATACAAAAAGTCATTTGCGCACGGAAGCAAATTGTAAACAGCAGCACAACTTCCTGTTGAACCGCTTAGAGCGATGAAATGTTGTCGAATAAAAAATTAGCTTGTGCATGTGGTTGCAGTTAGAAACGCACGTAGTCAAGATTTGTCATCTTCAGTGTCGGTGGGAGTGTTACTGGAGTTTTACTTCGGTGTTACTGCATTTCGGAGTTACTGGTCCGTGTTACTAGAAGTAAATAGTGGGTCATTGAGTCAAAGTAATGAGTGCGTGTGCAAGACGTCTGCGTACATCTGTACGCCGTTCGTACTGTACGAACGGGCGTGCCGTGCTAAATCAACCGTGTCTACCGGAAGGGCAATCGTTATTTCATCATTAATTTACGACAACGGTGGAGCTAAAATCACCTAAAATTATTTCGATTTATTGGTTGATAAATAATTTAGCCCCACGTATCGCAATGTCATTGCACGACACACGGCAGGGCCAGCCGCGCAATACGTGCAATGGTCTCTCGGCACGAAGCGAGGGTGTACCATACAGCTACGGCTGTTGCGTGTCACGGCGTCCATAGACTGTGATCGCGTGCGCCAACGACTTCACCACCGCTGGATATTCGCCGAAACGGGCTGCGATTATGTCGCTTGCGGGGAGCGAGGGTCTTTGTTTATGTGCATAACTTTACCGTTCATATCTTCGTCTGCATTGCCTTGTATATTTGCTGTTCTTTGTCCGTTCAAAATTATTTCTTCCCTCATTCTTAATTAACGGCCGCGCCCTCCTTATGAACTTCTCTCCTCTAGTTCATTGTTCTTGCGAGGGTAAACGAGTTACCTTTCATACAGTGAGTTGAGGAGGCGAATTACCTTCTCAGGCAAAGCGAAGACTCCTCGGTGCCAACAGCACGCATCCCCGATAAAAGAATTCTTCATGCACGTTGCCGTAATTCCACGTGGTTATGCAATATTCATACGGAGCTACGTGGCGAATATACGGCAAACATATGGATTTATATGTGGACTTCGTATGGGACTTATGGAACTATGGCCATGGTTTTCAGTTGGGATGAATACCGTTAGGCCGACATCCAATGACGTGTAAGCCCTCGCTGCGGAGCAGCCCTTTTGTATAGACCTACGGTGTGGTAATTATGTCTTAATTGCTGTATTTGGCGACGATTTAATTCACAGGCATGTAGTGCAGGTTCGCAGAGACGTACAAGTTAAACCCTGGATGTTTCACGTGCCAAAACCGTCTTGTTATCTAAGGTGCTGCACATCTCAGATAAGACGGTTGGGGCTACCCCAGATTGATTTTGATTGACCACATAGAATTCTTTAATGGGATACTAAAGAGAAAAATAAAGTTCTCTGGTATTTGTAAATTGCATTTTATTTTCAAAATACGAAAAGCTATACTGTTTCGATCAGGAGACGCCTCATAAGCGAGAAGTCCCGCAACAAAATACTGTAGAACATTGAGAAAAAAAATAGTGGAATCGAGCCGCTAGGCCAAAGTTTGCACCGTATTGCATTAGTACGAGATCGAATAACGTCGCCATTGTCAGCAAAAACAGATGTCGTGTCGCTAGTTGGAAACGCTGCATGTAGCGCCATCTTTTGAGGCTCACGGTTGCCATTTAGGCCTAGCAGATTCGGAAGAAGCACGCTTATTTTGAAATAATAACGGCGATAAATTGGCAATATTTTGTTCCCTTTAGTACAGGAAATTAAGCCAAGGCTTAATGTGGTGCATCCGCACATATAAAAAAGTCCCGTTTAGGCGGACTCTTATATGCATGGAGGCACGTTCATGCACGTAACGTGCGTCTGTATGAATACCTCCACGCATATAAAAGCCCACTTTAAAGCGGGGTTTTATTTGCGTGGAGAGGTAGACGTACACGTTTGGCGAACGAAGATTTCGGGAAATATATGACCCATATGATTTTCTGCCAAGAAGGAAATAAAAAGATATAATTAGAAAACAAGAAACGAAGGAACGGCACACAGAATCAAACGAACCAAGGAAATAGAAAGAAATGAAGAATGAACGAAGCAAAGGAACAACGAAAGAAGGAACGAAAAAGAAAGAAAGAAATGAAGAAATGGAAGAGAAGGAAGAAAAGGAAAACACTAAGATAGCAAGACAGAGAAAACAAAAGAAAAACGCCCACACCAAGCTTCGCTTGCCACCATTTTCACGATAGGGCAAGGTCTCCTCAATTTTCCTAGTTTTATCGAAACGAAAGAAAATCAAAACCACTTTAAACGTGTTTTACGCTGACGGGCGTGCATGCTGAACTGTCCTACAAGAAGGCTTGCGCTACTAAAACCCGCTCGCTGACACTCTCAAATAATCTTCTTGGGGAACGCAAACCCATAAATAAATAAAGTAATAAGGCAACACCTTCGTTTCCGAGCTCCGCGAAATGTGTTCAACGATTGGCTCGCGTTCACGTAGTATTCTTTGCCGGGACAGAGTACTTCACCTTGAAGTGCGCGAGTGCCGGGGCTCGGAAGCAGCCCGTCGCCGGTGGCACTCTCAATCACGTTTCGGGTGACGGCTAATGCAGATTCCGTGCCCGAGACAGTGAGAAAGAGATTCAAGGAGATTATGTGGATCGGAGAGGGAGAAGGAATGACGAAGAAAAAGAATGACTAAGCGTCATAGACGTATTCCTTATTGACACGTCTCGATGCATGGCGAGCGGATGGGGGAGGGGGTATCTGATATACGTAGAGAGAGAGGGAGACAGACTTAAAAAGAAGGGCGAGAGGGTGTGAAAGGGAGGGGATGTTAGTGATCGACAGAGAGGAGGGATGGAGTAAACGCCTTCATGTGGCTATTCGTGAACCTAGTTGTGAGTATTAGAGGGAACGAGATACAGAGAAAGTGTGAAATAGGAAGACTTTTAGGGAGAACTACGGAGTTAGGGAGAGATTGAGTCAAATAGGCAGTGAAGGAAAGCAAACGAGAGAAGGCGAGATTATAGGGTTAGGGAAAAGGGGAAAGAGGTACGCGGACGCAGGGGAAACGGGGTGAAGTGGGTCGGGTGACAGATGGCCCTTGAGAGAAGGGAATGGCAAAGAAAGCGACCACGGGAACAGCGGGATCTGCAGGGGAGGAAGCGGGGGGGGGGGGGGTGGCATCTCAATCTTCGGCACCGTTGACATTTAAAAGGCGCCGACGATGCCACTTTTAGTAGCGGCGCCGGCTTACAGCGAGTGCGCAGTCGACGACCGCCGCAGACGTGTGGAAACGGCTGACGTGCGAAGCGAAAATGTGGGCAAAACGAGGGAGAGAGAGAGAGAGTGGGAGAAAGGGAGTGGGAGGCGAGGAGCCACAGGCGTTCAAGTATGTAAACAACTCCGGAGCCGGCCGGCTTTCGTAAAGAGCTCGACGGAGGACCCAAATGTGTTTCCACTCTCGGTCCTGGCTTCGCGACACCGTTCACTTTGATTCCAGTGCCGCCTCGCGGTTTTTCAAGTGGCGCTGTTTAGCAACGTCACTCGTTCTTCCTTGAGTGGTTTTTTTCTTCGCTTAAAGGTGTTTTCAGCAGGGAATTTTATTGTTTTGTGGCGCTAACTTCGCCTTGAGTGCTATGCCGAGTGATGTCCGTACGTTTTCTCCGCTGTTGGCTTGCTTTTATTTATTTTTTTGGTACACGTCTTTTAGCGGCAGTCTACTCAAAGGAAAAGACAGATGTTTCTGACACTGAAGGTTATAGGCGCGGAGTTGCGTTATTATGCGTTTTTTCTTTCAGTCTAGTGCGTTCTCGTGTGTCGGCGTTGCGAAAGAGCGAAGGCGATGACGACAATAACGGCACGTAGTGGCCGCAGGAGGTAAAAATGGGGAATAGGGCGAAAACATCGAAGTGCGGAGGGGTAGGAAGGAAGATGGGAAGCATGGCACTGCATAATGTAGGGGAAAAGGGAAAGTGAAGCAGGGCATACCAAAGGGAAATCCGTAGTTGGGGAAATGGGGAAAAGATAGGGAAGCGAACGAATGCAACACATAGATCAGTAGTATATACACCGAGAGAGCGACGGTGAGTCAGAGGAAGTTCTCAACGAGCGATAGCGTCTTTAGCCTAGGCAAATGCCTAACATGAAGTACGTCGAATACACCGATGGAAACGATCAAAAAAATGAATGTCGCTAGTGCCGGCGTATCGACAGGGAAATATCACCTAAAGACTTGCTCTTCAAAATGACGTGCTGTTGAACTAGTTGGTTCATTACTTGTGTATCGGATGATATCGCTACAGCACAACGACCACAAACGATACAACTTGAGGCAAAAGGTATGGCTCTAAATCGACAGGACAAAGACAAGATACAACATACACACGGGCGCCACATGGCGCCCGTGTGTGTTGTCTCTTGTCTTTGTCCCGTCCATTTAGCGCCGCACCTATCGACTCACTCTTGGACTGAGCTTCAGTTCTTGGTTCGATAGCACGCAATGTGCTCACCCTCAGCGCAGTGAAAAGGTGGCTAATGTACACCTTAGGTCGACGCGTCTCTGAGAAGGCCTGTAGTTGACGTCCTGCTCTGATTGTGCGCCCGCTGAGTGCTGTTTGTTAACAGAGGAGCTGTGTAAGGCAGACCCTGCACCGTTTGTCCGGTATCTGCCCGCCGGTGTCGCGTATGGATGCCGGGACTCGTTAGAGAGCGGCGGTCATGGCCCCGCGACCGCTCTACTAATGCACCATTATTATGCGCACTTATATAGAATTCCTCTTGGCATTTCCACTCTGGACATCGAACAAACAATAGTTCAGCTTGATACATATTTTTTTATGCAAATAATAATAACAACTTCACGCTGTAGGTAAATCATGTATGAGCTGAAATTGCGATGCCACGGGAAAGCAAAACACACCACTGTGCCGTGTTTTACCTATACCTTTAGTATTTACTTTTTGCATTGATTTCCTGTGTAGTTACTAATTGCTGGATGCGATGAGATATCTGGGTCGATCGATTATTTGCATGTATATATACTCGATTAATTGGTATTTGTGGTTTCGCTTGGCGTGATGTATCAGTCGTCATGACGCGAGACAATGATATATATATATATATATATATATATATATATATATATATATATATATATATATATATATGTTGTATAAGGCCCCATGTACGTCTTATATGGACGTATATTGAAGCTTATATGGAAGTATATAGCCTGATATGAACGCTTATGTGTCCATATCTGGCTATATATAAAACACATATAGCCCATATATGACATTCCGTAAGGGTGGGAATCGGCGGCGTCTGCTGACCAACGCTATGTTTTGGAACCGAGAAATACAAGTCAGGCGCAAGCGCAGGGAAGCCGTAAGAAGTGTAAGTCCTCGCCTAGAAGCACAAGTCTAGCGACAGCGAAGGCACGCGAACCCCATGTCCTTCGAGAGAAAGAGACGCAAGGCTGGCGCCAGTGGGGACTAGCGAACCCTAAATCTCCAGGAAAAGGCTCTGAAGGTTACACGCCATCAGCGCGTGGTTAACCCCGGCGTTCAGAGCAAAGCGATGTTCAGCGTTTCAAGCCAGTCGTTTAGAGAATATCAGCGAAAATCATCGCAAAAAAAAAAAAAACTTCTATAGTCACAGAAAAACGCCGAAACTCGCCGTTCCGTAACGCCCTATTGCAGTGAAAAAAGAAAAAAAAAAGCTAAGCGGTACTCATACCGTAAAACAAACGAACCACGCGAAAGCTCACAACGTCAGAGTGAAACATGTCCTACGAAACTATTTCTGGGTAAAAGTGATATACATTGCGCTATAAGAAAGCCAGTGACCTAACACGGCGTGTTTCATACAGCTTGACTGAACCAATGTGCTGAGAAAATGCAAAATATGAGAGTGAGCGCGGTTCATGACGTCATCTCCTTAAAGTGTTAGTGTGGGTTTCAATGTCGATACCTCGATGTTCATTTTCTCTTCTGATACAGAACAGAAAATCACGGAATTAACGACACTGGAGTTCTATAATAATCTGTCAGTCTAAATCACATTAGTGTTTCGTTGTAGTGTCTCTTCGAGGTGTATCCTTTGCTGTAAAACAAGAACATAAAGATCGCCTAGAAACGAGGCGGCGTCGCTGCATCAAAAACAATGGGTGCGAGTCTGACACCATATCACTGGCACATGCGGGAAGACCAGAGAAAAGTGACAGAACCAAGTAGCGGGAGCGGTACGTGAACCTATCGTTTCATCCGTAGGCCAGGAACATTTACTCTTGGTCCTGTCCACACCTTTTCTTCGGCAGTTTTCAGCGCTTTCCTCCGCACATGCGTTTACTACATGCGTTTGACCAAAGGCAACCTGAGCGACAGCCACTGCCAACGTCAAAGCGGCAGTGACTACAAGAGACTCAGCAGACTTTGCTCGAGTCAAACAGAGCGCTTGTTTCCGACGGATTGCTCGAGACAGATGAGGAAATCACAGCGGTGCTTTGGCCTCGGTTGGATACAGTACACACTCTCCTAAGTCGGCTACAGAGTGCGGTAGCCGAAGCCTACCTGAAAGTACTGCATACTCTTCATCCACTGCTTTCAGTTGGACAGTGATTATCACGGGTCGCCGATGATCTTTCCGCACTAAAGCAAGGAAGACTGTGAATTCCTAGTGCAGTGCCAGAAAACTGAAACTCCCAGTGTCAGAATCCTTAGCACATGTAGTGCTCCCCTTCTTTCTTTTCTCCTCTTTCTATATTCCCCATTCCCTTACCGCCAGTGCAGGGTAGCAAACCGGACGCTCGTCTGGTTAACCTCCCTGCCTTTCATTATCTTTGTCTTCTCTCTCTCTCTCGACGAATATTAGAGTATGCCTGCTCACTATAGAATCCATCGGAAACAACTATCAGTTCTCAGATTGAGATTATTCAAAACAGAGCGGCCATGCATGCCCTGGGCAGGTGCTGTAGAACGGAGTCACAAAGGTGAAGTAAGAAATGAACTCGGGGTTGTCTTCAGGCCGACGAAAATTAAGGCCGAAACTATTTTTCCAGATATACAGCAATAAGGATGCAACTAAAAGGGAAACTTACTTAGATACACCTTTTCATATTTCTAAACGTAACCACCATAAGCTCAAAATACGGGAGTACCTGCCTAGAACGTGCGCATTCGCTAATTCGTTTTTGTCGAAATCTGTAGCGGAATGGAACAAGGCTTGTAATAAGAAAATATGTTGCCAAAGTGAAACATTATTTTTATCTATACTGTAACGTCCCCTGCAGTAACGCCCAAGGGCAGTGTGGAGTCATTCTTGAATAAAGAATATGGCGCACGCTTTACTCGTTCACTGAGTGTGCAAGCTGTGTTGTTACGCGGGTTGTTACAAGCGGCAGGCACGCACACACACACACACACACACACACACACACACACACACACACACACACACACACACACACACACACACACGCACGCACGCACGCACGCACACACACACACGGAGTTGTGGGTTGCGTGAGAGATAGGGGGATACTGACGATAAGGGATATCGGGGGAGATAGGCAGGCGAAAGGGTACGGTCATCAGAACACCGGATCACACGACTCAAAGTAAACAGTCAAATGTGTGGAGCGGGAGATAAGAGGGGGCATGGCAAAAAAAGGAAATAATCAAACTAATGAAATAAAGAAAGGGTGGTGCCATAATCGCTGTAACGACGTAGGTAGAGCTCGGCAAACTGAACACGGGTAAAGGGGAAAGGAAAAGGAGGGGGGAGCAGAAAGCAATAAAAGGGACAGCGGGAAACACAAGCGCCGACGGAACGTCGTAGGATTAACGATGATCGATCTGTCTTGGTCTTCGGGCTGGTGATACGGCTGTTTTTTCTGCCATCTCCCCCTCCCTTTCCCCTCTCCCCTCCCGTCCACCCTGCTGACGCAGCACATACCTGCGTCCAACGCTGGACGGGAAAAAGGGAGTATCCCTTTATGTGCGTCCGCTCTCCCCAAGAATTTTCGTTGGTTTTACCATAGTAGCCTCTTTTATAGCTGTTTCTGTTGTTTTTTTTTCCTCCCGAATCACCCTTCGTTGCTGGATGGGCGTAACGTGGCTAACAGCTGCGTATCTCAAGCCTCGTTGCTCACCTACGCTGTCTGGCACGTGGTAGTTGTACAACGGTTGCGGAAGCGCACGTGTTTTGCGGGCGTGCGTAGGCGAGGTAGCGCAGTCGCTCAGTCTTGTTGAGGCAACCGAAGCTCATCGCTGAGTGTGTCGTTCGCTTTTGTTTTTGATTTTTGTCCCAATGATGCGGACTTGTGCTCCTAAAGAAAAAGACTCGTTTTTCTGAAAAGGTTGGCAGTACAAGTGTGTTTTATTCGCTTTTAGGCTTAGTCCTATACTTACATGAGTGAATGAAACACTGTACGCGTAAGTCCAAATTAGACGGGTGCTTCAGTTATATACAGAGCATGACACACACAGACACGCACGCACGCACGCAAGCACACATGATGGTTTGCGGCCCTCCGCTTTCCAAACGCGCCCAGTGCTGTGATTTACCCCTGTCTGGCCTGCCTGAATTGTATCCCTAGGAGCCGCTGCTCTCAACGGGAGCGCAGCATAACAGATTCCAAGGTCTCGCTTAGTAAGTTGGCCGCTTTAGTGCGCTCGAATTTCCTGAAACATGTCACGTGATTGACACTGGCCACCTACGAACACAACGCAATTCATTTCTGCCCATAGTAAGGCTATTAATGCACCATTTAAGATCGAATGACACTGACAAACCTTCGTTCTTAAGCGTTCTCTAAATAACCTCACGATGAATTGCTACCAATTAGCCCAGATCAGTACCCTTCTAGGTCACTTTTACCAACAAATAATAACGTGGGCCCTAGGAGGCGCCTTCGAAAACCTCTCACGTCGCCGCGAAATGTTGAAGGCGACTTCAAGGGGCCGTCGCTAGCTGTATTTCTCTTTTGAGCGCGTTTCGTGGCTCACAAAAGAACCCCTTACAAAAATGTCATATGTGGCCATATCAGGAATAGGGCATACCTTGCTATATGTGGCCCGTGTCAGTATGTGGCTGTATTTGATAGAGGCATATATGGCCACAAAATACCTCCGCGGAGAATGCCATATGTATGACTCTGACACGTGTTGAACAAATACGGCTACACACAGATACGTGCCACATATAGCCAGGTATGCATATATGGCCATGTGCGCATATCTGGCTATATAGGGCGCTTTTCCATATGTGGCCGTATTTGCACGATACGTGCCAGAGTCATATATACGGCATTCCTTGCGTAGGTGTCTTATTGCCATATATGCCTTAATCACGATTCGGGCAAATACGACCACATACCGACACGGGCCACACATAGCCAGTTATGCATATATGGCCAGGCACGCATATCTCGATATATATGGCGCGTTTTCATATGTGGCCGTATTTTCCCGATACGTGCCAGAGCCATACATATGGCATTCCTCGTGTAGGCGTTTAATTGCCATATATGCCTGTATCACGATTTGGCCAAATACGGCCACATACTGACACGGGCCGCATATAGCCATGCATGACATATTCCTGATATGGCCATATATGACATTTTTGTAAGGGACCTTTCTCGCTGTAACGGAGGGGCTTTTGACAGTGCGAAAGAGCATTTTACCGGACAGGACAGGAGACTAAAACAATCGTTTTGATTGTTCGCGTCGCTTTTAAAAGCACTACGATGAAGATTATGATGAAGTGCAGCTGGAACAAATCTACTATCGCTCTTGTGAGCGAGCACAGTGCGCTTGACGAGGCCACTTTGGGACTAGGCGAGTTTGTTTTTCCTTCTGCCGTGGCAGCGGAAACGATGCGACGCCCCAGAGTGTGATGGAGTGCTTTCTGCGAGCGGCCCCGATAGCTACACGTACGCCACCTGGTGCGAAACGAAGAGAAAGCAAAAGAAAAAGCATGAGAAAAAAGGAAGAAAAACCACATATAAGCGCTACAAATTTCCCCTCTCGGTGCGTCGTATAGCGGCTGCGTGGGTTAGCCGCAGCTTGCTGCTACGCTCCGCCAGCTGCGATAGTGTTGGCGCTGAATCATTTGAAGATAAGCTATGCGGATATGTTGTATCCGCGGGCGGACGCTCTGATAGGCGTAGGCTACAGTTTTGCCTCTGCGGATAGGGAGGGAGCGACAAAACAATTTGCAGTGATGTTTCACTCAGTGAAAGTTGGTTACACGCGAACGGTGTGTACGCTATCTCGCGCAATGCGCGTTCAATGTTTCAAATCTGCTTTCAGTCTCTGTAAGTGCGGCGGTTGTTTCAAAACCACGATATTCCTGTAGAATGTGCTGGACGGCTTAGCCAATGCCAAGGAGATTTGATTGATATGTGGGATCTTTTTTTTATTTTTCATTGATTTGTGGGATCGGTGGACATGATAGGCTAATGATGATTATGAGTGTGGCCTGGTGTATTCGTTACATCACTGTGAGTATTGAGCCTCTGCTTGCGAAAGTTATCGCCTGTTTTCTATTCTTCGTTAACAACGAAGCGACATATATATCTACGACGTTGATGGAATTAAGAAACTGATTTTATTGACAATACACAGTTCTCGTCTGTAGCATGTTCAAAGCACTTAGTACTATGTTTTCTGTAAGCGGGGCCTATTAGCTGTGACACATGGTTTGAATTTGCAAGCCCTGCGCGTGTTACTCTTAATTATAGTATCTTTTGAGAACAAGTAGGATTAGTAGTAGTAGTAGTAGTAGTAGTAGCATTCGTGATGGCAGCGATGGTTCAAATTGCACAGAGCAGGAAGAGTAGCTGAGAACTATCGTTTGAAGTAGCGGTTGAAGTTAAGTAATGCTAATGACAATAATTTAGGGACTCTTACGTGCCGAAAGTCGCTATGATTATGAGGCATACCCCGTAGTTGAGGGCTACGGAGTAATATAGACCACCCCGTGTTCTTTGACGTGCAACTAAACCTAGGTAAACACGGGTGGTTTGTTGCATGTCGGCCCCATGCGGCAGGCGTGATTGGGATTTGATTCCGCGACCTCGATATTTGCAAGTCGACACTCCAACTGGTAACTTTCCAGGGCGGGTGAAGTTAGGTAAACAGTAACCGTAGCACTAACAGTTACCATAGCCACAGGAACAGCAGCAAAACTACTGCTAGTAATGACAGTATAGTTTGTAGTAAGTGCGTGAGCTCCGTGAAACTTGCTTTCTCATAGGTACAGATGACGAACACATCATGTTCATTGACAGCGTTTTAATTTCGTAGCATAACTTACTGCCAGGCTAGTTGGCATAATACTATGCAGGGATTTGTACACACCCGCCAAAGAGCCCCTAAAATCACCCCCCCCCCCCCCCCAGTCACCCCTGGAAATTTTATAGACAACCAACGACTTGATATCAACATACCCCCTTGTTCTAGTTACACCGTGTGTAACCCCCCCCCCCCCCCCCCAAATCCAAATTCTGCATAAACCTCTTTTACTGTAGATAAACTAGATGCCAAACCGTGCCACTTCTCTCTGTTGATCCAATTCAGCTAGCCTATTCGGACTGCCTCCACTTTACCTGCGCGAGTGAAGTGGAAGGCAAAAGGAAAACTAGGTCACCCGCTAAAACTGCCTTTCATCAATCTTAAGATAATTGCGGAAGAAGTCCTGGCGGAACCAGTGTCAAGGCTGTTTTCGACCCTACACCTTCATCACTGTATCTATGGTACGTGTGACGTGTCCCCATACCAGCGCGACACGGGGCAAAAGATAAATAAACCATAAGCCGAGATAAGTGAGCGACAATCAAGGGATCGGTGTACGTGCCAACTGTGGGTCACGATACCGCGTTTTATATGAAAAGATGGCCAGCCGGACTCCGTGACCGTGACGCTGCCCAGGCCACCGGGATGGGTTACGGACAACAGGCTTTATGCCCGAACGAGCAAGGCCTTGGGCCTCTGAATGCGGGGTTAATTCGCGTTGGCTGTTTATAGCGCGTCTGCTTTGCTCTTAAAGGGAGGGCTACTCGTGAGTAGCTCAATGATGATTATGAGTGTGGCCTGGTGTATTCGTTACATCACTGTGAGTATTGAGCCTCTGCTTGCGAAAGTTATCGCCTGTTTTCTATTCTTCGTTAACAACGAAGCGACATATATATCTACGACGTTGATGGAATTAAGAAACTGATTTTATTGACAATACACTAGTATCTTTGAGAACAGTAGGATTAGTAGTAGTAGTAGTAGTAGTAGTAGCATTCGTGATGGCAGCGATGGTTCAAATTGCACAGAGCAGGAAGAGTAGCTGAGAACTATCGTTTGAAGTAGCGGTTGAAGTTAAGTAATGCTAATGACAATATTTAGGGACTCTTACGTGCCGAAAGTCGCTATGATATGAGGCTACCCGTAGTTGAGGGCTACGGAGTAATATAGACCACCCCGTGTTCTTTGACGTGCAACCTAAACCTAGGTAAACACGGGTGGTTTGTTGCATGTCGGCCCCATGCGGCAGGCGTGATTGGGATTTTGATTCCGCGACCTCGATATTTGCAAGTCGACACTCCAACTGGTAACTTTCCAGGGCGGGTGAAGTTAGGTAAACAGTAACCGTAGCACTAACAGTTACCATAGCCACAGGAACAGCAGCAAAACTACTGCTAGTAATGACAGTATAGTTTGTAGTAAGTGCGTGAGCTCCGTGAAACTTGCTTTCTCATAGGTACAGATGACGAACACATCATGTTCATTGACAGCGTTTTAATTTCGTAGCATAACTTACTGCCAGGCTAGTTGGCATAATACTATGCAGGGATTTGTACACACCCGCCAAAGAGCCCCTAAAATCACCCCCCCCCCCCCCCCAGTCACCCCTGGAAATTTTATAGACAACCAACGACTTGATATCAACATACCCCCTTGTTCTAGTTACACCGTGTGTAACCCCCCCCCCCCCCCCCCCAAATCCAAATTCTGCATAAACCTCTTTTACTGTAGATAAACTAGATGCCAAACCGTGCCACTTCTCTCTGTTGATCCAATTCAGCTAGCCTATTCGGACTGCCTCCACTTTACCTGCGCGAGTGAAGTGGAAGGCAAAAGGAAAACTAGGTCACCCGCTAAAACTGCCTTTCATCAATCTTAAGATAATTGCGGAAGAAGTCCTGGCGGAACCAGTGTCAAGGCTGTTTCCGACGCTACACCTTCATCACTGTATTTATGGTACGTGTGACGTGTCCCCATACCAGCGCGACACGGGGCAAAAGATAAATAAACCATAAGCCGAGATAAGTGAGCGACAATCAAGGGATCGGCGTACGTGCCAACTGTGGGTCACGATACCGCGTTTTATATGAAAAGATGGCCAGCCGGACTCCGTGACCGTGACGCTGGCCAGGCCACCGGGATGGGTTACGGACAACAGGCTTTATGCCCGAACGAGCAAGGCCTTGGGCCTCTGAATGCGGGGTTAATTCGTGTTGGCCGTTTATAGCGCGTCTGCTTAGCTCTTAAAGGGAGGGCTACTCGTGAGTAGCTCAACGAAATTGTTGTTCGCTTTAAGGTCGTGCGTTTTTCTCTAAAGTTAGTAATGGTCATCGACGTATTTGAGGCTGGAGAAAACGGCTTCTGCTAGATATACGTAGCGACGGAGGGATGCAGAAATTCCCATAAAGAGGCTTTTCAATAAAACTCTCTCTCTCTCTCTTTCTCTCTCTCTGTCACATCGTAAGGAAAAGGAATTCCTACTCAGACCCCGAAATTTCCCATTAGAGACCATGAACTGACCTTGGCTGTGGGGACGTCATCATGTGACGTCATCTAATGGGATGACGTCTGAACGCTAAAGTAGGGTAGCTCCGATTGCTGTAGAAGTTTCTCCAGTACGTTCCTCCGCAATCAAAGCCAATTCGTAAACCACTGGATGTCGCCTGCGGACGTCACACGACGTCGTCACGTGACTTTTCGTGCCATTCGACCTCGCACCGGACGCCGAATTTTTTGACTCACGTGCTGAGGAATGAAAGCTGAATGAAAGTTGAAATTAGTTCTGCGGAATTACGCAAGATGGAGTAACGATTGCGAAAGGGAGAATTAGCATCCGCACGTCTGTAGCACAAGACTACAAGGAAATACGTACGAATTTCTCAGGTATGCAAACTAAGTGCTCGTTCACACAGCCGTCAAACGGCCCGTCGCGTCACCGTCACGGCGCCGGTTTTCGTCAAGGGAGAGGATTTTCCAGACGTTTTCTCCTCAAAAACGGGTTGACGGCGACGTAGAGCATTGCTCTACGTTTCCGTCAACCCGTTTTCGAGGAGAAAACGACTCGGAAACCCCTTCCCCTGACGAAAACCGGCGCCGTGACGGTGACGCGACGGGCCGTCTGACGGCTGTGTGAACGAGCACTTAAAGTATCTTACAACTCTCACGGTCGACGTCTAAACAGGCAGCTACGCGGACAGCAGCCATCTTAAGTCACATTGGAATTCTTACGTAGACAGGAAAATAGCTTCATGTCGACAGTGTACGTAGTCAAAGCAGGCTGTTTTGCTGTTCAAACAAGATGGCGGCTGAGCGAATTGCTTGCATCTTGCCTGAACGGTCGTTGTCCCGCAAGTGAGCGGTTTTCCTTTTTTTTACGCTCGTAGTGTCACCTATGTCGAGTTTTTATAGATTATAGCACGGGAAAAGGTAAATGAAATGACAAATCTGTGTGCCTTTCCTAGCTTTATTTTGTCGGCGCGAGGTGGCGTGACGTAACAGGGACGTCATCCGAACGCGTTCCATTACTCTAACGACGAGGGCGTCAAGCTGTCATCTCAGCTGTGAACATACACTGTCCACGATGGCGCCCAGAAGGGGAACACAGCCATAAAGCTGACGTCCGCGTACTCCTTCGCAGGACATCCCGTCCTCGGGACTGGACCAATGGTTCCCCCTGCAGGGTCGTTCTCAGCGGTCCACCATCCAGGGCCAGATCCGGCTCAAACTGAGCCTGGGCACGCGGGAGGACCGGGGAATGGCCGCTTCCATCGACGACAACTGGAAGGAAGTCGTCGAACACCAGGAACTCCTCTGGATTTTCATCGAGCACGAACTCAGGCAGCTAGAGGTACTCGTTCAATGTTGAAATCCAAACTAGAAGAGTAGCTCAGGGGAAGATGGATGCTTGAATCGATGAACAAATCGCAAAATACGATTTAGAACAGGGAATGTCACAGGGGCCAACGTTTCGACAAGCGGACTTGTCTTCGTCAGGGCGGCAAGTCGCCGCCCTGACGTTGCCGCCCTGGCGAAGACAAGTCCGCTTGTCGAAACGTTGGCTCCTGCGACATTCCCTGTTCTAAATCGTATTTTGCGATTTGTTCATCATTCAGTGTTGTGGCTTGTAACCAAATACATAACAAATCATTGCGCGTGTGTCTCCGAATCCAGAATAACGAGTTATATATTCGAACATTGAAATATATTCGGTGTACAGTTGATTCCGTGGCAATCCACTTAATCCAGAAAAGGTATCCCAGACACGTGTATAACTCAATGTACCAACGTCCAAGTGAAGCTTTATTTAGTCAGTCTGGAGTTATCAAAGTACACAACCTTCATAAATATCACCTTAGTGTCCTATTTAAATTGGAAATCAGAAATAATATAAGTAACCTCAGGAATATAGCCGAACTAAGGAACAAAGCAGTGGGCTAGTCCAACGAGGTACCTGGCGAGGAATGTATTGCTCCGAGACCTCGACTTAACCTTTGCAAAGAATGCCTCCATTATACTCTTCCGTCTCTCCTTAGTAATTATGCTCTTACTAATTTCGATTTGTTCCCCTGTTCTCGTGAATAACTTCGCACTAACTAATTAAATAACATGGTTTAAGTTTATATATGCGCATATTGATTTGCTGTATTCTTTGCTGATTCTTGTGTAATTATGTGTTTTCGAGTGTATAATTTCCACTAGTACTGCCTCCCTAGTGAACTTTCGGTATGTAGGCTCGGTAAGTTTCCCTTTGGCAGCTTTTACCTGCAACTCCTCCATCTGTGCTGTAAGATGGGAAAATAAAATTGAACTGAATTTATTTTCGTACACCATACAATGTCACTCGAATCTAGTCGGGTTCTCAGATGTCTAAAGGGACTACTCATTTCCAAATCAGTTCATTTAATCTTTTGCTGTGATCGAAAAAGAGCTTGATCAACTCTAATTTTTAAACCGCTGTTACACCGGTAGAATTCTGTTTTAGTAGTAAAAGTAGTAGAAAACATTGCTGGCACACTTTGATTATACTGTCGTAGGAATGGAGCCCTTAGAATAAGGCCTGATTTCGTAAATCTAATGCAACACTATCTCAGTTATGTTGAGTTCTCTAAGTTGCTATCGCATTCAGTCGAGCTGTGCTGTCAAAAACGGCCATTAAGGTTTTATTTCAACTTTCAAGTTTCTTACGAGGCGAACCAGTTTGAAATGGAATCTGCTCAATATTTCGTTCGGATATAAGGTGATTAAGTTTACTGCGGTTCAAATGAAGCGCAACACTTCATAAACTCAACCGATCTGCCCATACTCTTGTCGAATCGAGCAGACTATTGCGCCGAATGTAACACTAACAGAAACGATTAGGTTCGACAAACAAATGGCATACCATGTCACGATATCGCATACATAGTTCCCTGCATGGATATACCGTGTGTGCCTCGAGAACTCATCCGCAAGATAAGAAGAGGATTGTCTTTCTAGTACAGAAATATGCCTCAATGCACGCTTTTATCTTATATGATTGGACGACTTAAGCGCCATGCAAAAAGAGTTATTCACTTCTAAAAAACTAAGACGTTTGCTACTGAGTTAAAGGAAAAAGAAAAATAACGAAAGTGAGCAGAAGCACTACAGCAATTCAACGACGACTTCGGCAGATGTTTCTACGGAAGTGGCAAGTTTTATCATATCTTGCACGTTGCGCGTTGATGGCTTTACTAGATAGCCTTAGCGTAGCGTAATATATATGCGTTAGGGTCAGCGTATGCAGGCCGCATGGCCCTGATCTAGCGGAACGCTGTTCGAAAGATTTATGGCACAAGGGCTTTCTTTGGACCCTGAAGTGCGGGAACAAGACAGGCTCACAGAAAAAATAACGTTTTGTTCCGTGTATGTTATTACCTGGACAAGACAGCCTAATACTGAGGGAGCGATTTGCACGTGGCAACAAGAAAGGGCCGACTGTTGCATACCAGGTGGCTGTTGTTTCGAGGGCGCCGCCACGTTTTTCATGTCAGAAAGGTTTTCGTGCGTCTTGGGCAAAACAGACAAACAAACAAACGAAAAATCGACAGCCGCTTAGGCTAACTCCAAGGATAAAGAAAACGATAAACCTACGCCGTATCGGAGGAGATTCCACGTGAATGCACTTTAATCCACCATGATATCCTAAGCCCCTTGGCCTAATTACCCCTGACTCACTTCGAAATGGACATGGCTCGGCTTAGTTCGCATTAGTCCACGACGATTATTATTTGTCTACTTTTATGTGCCACCAATTCACCCCACCGTGTACATAAGCTGCTCTAATCCATCTTAATCCAACATGATTATTATTTGTATATCTTTAAGTATCCACATTTCAATTCGATACACATATAAGCGGCCTTAATCTACCTTAGACCGTCGTGATCCTAATTTGCCTACAGTTGCTTGTTATGGACAGCAAGAACGGCAGAACAGATACCAAGAGCGCGAAAACGCAGTAGAGGAAAGCAAAAAAAAAAAAAATAGGTGATGAAACTTGACCGGGAAAGAGCAAATTCGAAGTCACTGGGAGTGGCCTCCGTGCTGCAGATGATGATGATGATAATGATCAAGATGATGATGATGATGAATAGGTTATGATTCATCTCGAAATGCACAAAAGGTCCCTGCGTACTGCACCTAACACCATGTGAGACATAATGTGGCGTACCGCCCACGAAGTGTTCCTATATAATTTGTGTAAGTGCCGACGACGACACAGGATTTTTCAACTCCAGAGACATATGCAGGCAAATTCACATAAGAAGGATGGTGCGGCGTTTATTGAAATGAGTCAGGAATATTTAAGGGTTAGGCAGAAAGGCACACTTGTGGTCTAAAATGAATAAATAATATTTATAATTATTTGGGTATTACGTGCGAACCATGATGTGATTATGAGGAGCGAAGTAGTTGAGGGCACCGCAAAATTTCGACCACGTCGAGCACAGCATGCCCTGACAACGCACAGTACAAGGGCCTCTAGCATTTTCGCCACCATCGAAAATGCAGCTGCCGCGGCCGGGATCGAACCTGCGTCTTTCGGGTCACCTAAAGGAGATTAAGATTGATTAAGGTGGTATAAGAAGAACAAAGCATGAATAATGCACCAGCTCATTAACGCTACGTGCGGAACCTGTTCCGTGTTCTGCGCTCGTGCACTCCGCAGTCGCTTAATTTATTTCAGCATGTAGCTTTATGCCACTCGCGCTGTAATAGCACTCCCTACTATTATACCACGTTGCGCGTATGTATTTCGTTTTGAGCGACAGTTGATGATGCCCATCCTACCTGAATGATACTGTCTTACACGGGAGATCCAGCAACGGCTCTTACGCCGGATACTGTAACAGCATCGACATAAACAAGCAACAATACCATATCGACGATTGTGTCCCGTTTCTTGGCGGCCGTCAACGCAGCAGTCACCTATGGTATGCGCACAGATATTTCTTTGTCGGCGGGAGCGAGGCACTCCTAATATATAAGCACACTGTTTATGCAAGCCAAGGGAGGCACGGCGTTAGCTTTTTTTTTTTTTTTTTGCTGCGTCTTATAATGCCGCAGTAAAATAAAGGAGCGAACTGTACCGCAGCCGCGTGAGAGTGTCTTGCCCAACCTTATACCGAATCGATAGACGCTGTCTCCAGGGCGACTGAAGGATTTCTTACGAAACGGCGCGGTTGTTTCTTTACTTTCTTTTTACTTCTTTTGTGGAGGTGTTTATTATGCCGGTTTATTGGGCCGTCGTCGTGAATGCGAGCTTCTCATCCTACGGAACACCTTGAAGTCTCCTTTTTATTTTCGTGATTGTAAAGGGCTGCACGGCGTTGGATGCTGTGGCGTGGTTGTTTTATTATTTCTTTATGTTAACAGTGGCGATGTTTAGGAGCTGGCGATGTCTGCCGCCGTTGTGTTCATCGCGCTCCATGCCGTGACCCTTGCCCCTGATCCACGGTTGAGGTCGGCCCTGTCTTTCCCTCAGCGCACTGCTGCATGCTAGTGATTACGCGAAGGGAAAGAAAGAAAGAAAGAAAGAAGAAAGAAAGAAAGAAAGAAAGAAAGAAAGAAAGAAAGAAAGAAAGAAAGAAAGAAAGAAGCAAAGAAAGAAATATAGGTCTATTTGTGGGATTGGAGTAGTGAAAAGTCACTGAAAATCATAGATGATCACAAGGGAAACACAGGAGAACCGAAGGTCCGCTGTTTCAGAAGATTTCACGCTGGTCGGGACTGCGTTATAGGTCACTTATTTATTTATTTATTTATTTATTTATTTATTTATTTATTTATTTATTTATTTATTTATTTATTGTTATGTTACGCTGGAAGGAAACTAAGTGTTGACAACAGCTTAGCGATATTACATAGGCATCGATGAAATAATGTGTCGTCGCGCGTGATATTTTCTCGGATAGTCTGGTATTAGTTAGGGGAGGATCCATAACGCTGGCCTCTGAGGTGCACCTGAACTGTATACGTCAAACAGATGGCAAGGTTGAGCGTGACAGCGAAGAGCGATAGAAGGAGACGCTTCACCTTGCCTCATGAGTTGTGCTTTCATACATCTGGAACTCCGGCAACCTAGAGAGAGGCTTTTCAGTGAAACGATTATTCCTGATAAGCTTCTTAAAAATCATCTGCGAGAAGGATATCCAGTGAGGTATTGCAATGATTAATCCATGAATTTCCAAAACAAGAACTGCCAGAAACGCGGGCTCGATCCCTGCCGCAGCGGTCGCATTTTCGATGGAGGCGGAAAATGTCAGAGGGCCGTGTGCTGTGCATTGTGAGTGGGCGTTAAAGAATCCCAGGCGGTCAAATTTCGCGGAACGGTCCATTACGAAGTTCCTCTCCTTTCTATCTTTTTCAGTCCGCTACACTCACGGACGCTGAGCTTTGCTCCCGACATGGGCTGTAGAAATTAGCGTCCTTTCCTTAACGGAACCACAATCAATCGATCAATTAATCAATCAAAAAGAACTGCTAGGTCGATTCATCGCGGCTTGATAAATGCAGTACAACCTAACCTAACCTAACCCAACGTAACATAACTTCAACTAAACTTTCCGTGCTCACATGGTGTTCACATGTATCGGCGTTCCTAAGCGGCACTTTAGCTTGCAGGTAGCGTATTCCTCTTAATTTGGCAGTTTGTCTTGGACGCAATTAGAGACTGTCCAGGAGGTTGTTTTAATATTTTTGAATGAATCGGATACTGCACAAACCGTAAGAAGCTTTAACGAGTTCCTTAGGGAAGCTGAATTCCGGAATCACGTTCGAGTAAGACATCTCCTGAATGCTCCCACTGTTCAAAAGTTCTGAACTTCAAAGTGATTTTAGCTATGACTTCGCCAGTGGTAGAGCTAAGGCAGGCAGGTTAAATTCATGTTTAGGATTGGAAAGAGACAGCAGGTTGATTAAAATTTAGTCTATACGGGCTTACCTGACAGTACACTTTGAGCATCAAGTAGTACGGGAAGCAAAACAGATCAGGTAATTCCTTGTCTCGGCCCAGTTTCAACGATGATTTCAGAGATATGGACGTAATTACTAGAAAGTGTACACGAAGACATGAACTAGACTAATGCTTCGGAATACGAGTTTGTGTTGTCGTTTGCAGTGTTCAGCGCGTCTGCGCTGTTGCCGTCAAGCAGACAAAAGTAGCCGAAACGCTTTGGAAGTGTACTCTGCAAGTACCACAACTCAACTCAACTCTCTCTTTGCCCTCAGTGCCCCAGCTACGAGTGGGCGGGAGACCTGCCGGCGCCTGCGCTGACCATTCTCCAGCAGCACGCCATACAGGGAGACCTCACGGAGTTGCAGCAGGCCATTTGGTGAGTTAAGGACGAAA
Organism: Hyalomma asiaticum; assembly: GCA_013339685.2. NCBI lineage: Eukaryota > Metazoa > Arthropoda > Arachnida > Ixodida > Ixodidae > Hyalomma > Hyalomma asiaticum. The sequence continues at coordinate 27,132,540 of CM023490.1, read as the reverse complement.
GCCTCTCTAGCCACGTCACGATGGTCTAGTGGCTATGGCGCTTGGCAGCTGGTCGGAAGGTCGCGGGACCGAATCCCGCGTGCGGCGGGTGTATTTCAAGGGAGGCGAAGGATGTTGAGGCCCGTGTACTGTGCGATGTCAGTGCACGTTAAAGAATCCCAGGTGACAGAAATTTCCGGAGCCCTTCACTATGGCGTCTCTTATAATCGTGTCGTGGTTTTGGGACGTAAAACCCCAAAAATTGTCATCCTCATCAGCCCGCCTAACCCTTATTTCCCTTCCTTCTCTCGTTTTCCCTCTCTTATTCATTCTGTCTCGTTTTAGTGTCCATGTGTCATCTGTTTTCCGCTTTACGTGTCCTGCCCAGGCGCACTGCTTTGCCTTAATTGCCATAGGGATGTCAGCTTCCGCGATCCATTCCTCTCGCCTTCTGTCTCTTTAGCTTTACAGCTGCCATTTTCGGTCACGTTTCACGCTCTGTAGTCCTTACTTTCACCTCGAGCCTTCTCGTTATTCCCCTGCTTTCTGCACCGTATGATAGCACAGACAGTGCGTAAAACATCCATCCCCACCACAATATAAATCGTTTCTTGCCCAGGCTCTGACTGTCCTCCAAGCCAGCTGCTGTAATTCCAGGAATGTTGTAGGGATAAATACGCCAGAGCCGAGAGCACGACGAATTAGAAACACCCTTCCATTTTTCATCCTATGCCGGGGGCATCATACGCGCGGAAGCCGTGATATGCTGTCGGCCGCCCGGGGCAAAAGCTCCCTTCGGCAGCGTCGGAAACATCGGACTGTTGCCAGGCGACGAGCGTAGTTTTTCTCGTTCTTATTTTCTCCTTTATAGAAAGAGAAGCGCGGGACAAAGAAAATGAGTCGTAGCGGTCTTTTCGGGGCCTTTGACACCGCAGAGTGGATTTGTCTTATGGGCGCTCAAGGGACGTCAACGCGAGGAGGCAGGCGTAACGAATGAGAGACAAGAGATTGGCCCTGATAGCTGACCCTGTCAGCGGGGGCGCGGTTCGTGCGCTCGGCTCTTGAAGTCGTCGAAGCCGACAAAGCAGTGCCCTCTGGCGGCTGCGTTGGATGTCTTGTTGTGAGACGAGTGTTATAGAGGCGTGACGTAAGGCCATTTCGCCCTCTGGTGGTTGGTGTGGGCAACTCTACTGCGCGCCATTTTTTTTAGACTGTTAAACACAAATTGGTATGACTTGGATGTTTTATATAGTAGGTCGAAGGGGGCGACCTACGCAACTTCATCGAATAAAATAAAAACAAAGGGGGGGGGGGGGTGTGAAGGGTTATGGCTAAGTAATTGCACATTGTACAATAAACCGCAACCTTACATATCATTCTAGGGTGCTTGGTGCTTCCCACGACCAACATGCTAGGTTAGGAGGAATAACATCGAAGAAATAAAGAAAAAACAGGTGGTTTCACGATTGCTTGTGGCACGAGATTATGAAGAAAGCTGGAACATGCGACACAACAGGTCGAATAAGTGAGTTTTCATAATTTTCGCCGCGGAATGGCCGCGTCAATACAGCTGTGTATCAATACGCACGTTTTAACTGCCTGCGTGTCTTAGACTACATCTCAAGTTATACGCTGCTAAAATTATTTAGCTGTCATCGCCACTAACTGCTTACAAGCTTATAGATCAGAGCCCGACGCAATTGCTAGGAAAGAGGTCTTTAAAATGTGCCCGAAACACTTTTCGAACATTGTCACAGAACGGTAGCGCCCACTCGTAGACGCTCCTATGAACATGTGAGACGAACACAGTTGCACCGCACGCAACAGGAAATGTAGCACTTGGTTTCAGATAGAGCTGAAAATCGCCTGCTCTTAATTCTTCAAACCGCGTTTCTGGGAGCCGCGACTACCGCCGTTTGACGTGCTTTTTTTTTTTCTTGCGACGTTTCAAAAAATGGACACACACATCTTGAGTAGTTTGTTCAACTAAACATGAAGAAATAGGGCTTCACTGAGCATATTTTCGCGATCACGAACTCACCAATGCTAGTTCTTCCTCAACCAACGTTGGCAGTGCTTCTCGTGAGATCATCCGTTGAAGCATGAGCAGGCGATTTCCATGTTCATTTGATTCATAACGATTGCTTCAAGTATAGTTTTTTTCCAAGCGCTATCAGTGAATGTAATTCTCTATCGGAGAAAGCCGTTTCACCTTTTTCAATTGCTGCGTTTACTGAAAATATCGCACATATCCTTCGTTACACCTAATCACATGTGTATGTATGCGTATAAATATCTTTGCCTCTGCGAACTCCAACGGTTAATGTTGTTATCTGCTGTTTAAACGACTTTTTGTGTGATTTGTTTTAATTCCTCACAGCCACGTTTTGTGTTACTTTGCAATGTACAAACATTTTGTTCTGTTACTTTTTCCCCCACTCCTGCTCTGACCCTGTGTAAGAGCTGGCAGTATCTGTAAATAAATAATAAGTAAATAAAATACGCAACTGTAAATCCCCTGGTTCGTGCAGTGCAAGAGATATTTGGCTCACATGTTCCCGGCAGCATTAAACACTGATCAGCGTTGTTTGTTCTGGCTATGTTCAGTGAGTGTCGCAAAGCCCCCTTACGAACCAGAATGCAGCATGTCCGACAGAAAGCGCACTCTTAGGAGGCTAAAGCGATCTTTTTCTGTATCGGTTGCAATGCGCCACCGCAGTTACCCGGGACTCCTGAGGCGGGTGTGTCATTTCAGCGCCGCCATCTTGCCACCGCCATCATTTAATCATCAGCGGCACTTCACCCCCCCCCCCCTTCCACGCAGCTCTCTCTCTCTCATCTTTTTTTTTTTTTTGCAGCTGTTGTGTATCGTTCAACGTTGTATCAATCCAAGCCAGGTGTCGCTATTTCGCGTGAATTTGTGTCTATTTTTTTATCAGTTCCATTCCATAATATATCCTGGATTCGAGTGATAAATTTGTATCTCGGCAGTGGTCCCGTTATCGGTTAGACTAAAAGAAGAAACGGTACAAAAAAGAAACAAAAAATCCTAATATGTAAACAGCTTGCATAGCCCGCCGCAGCTAGCGCGAGATTAGTATAATGATCAATTTTCCTTCATTTCGCTGCTGGTATATCCTTTTCCTTCGGGAACTTTTTTTATATTGACGTTGCATTTGCGCGCTCGGGAATCGATGTACCTCCCCTTTAATTCCCATACTCTCCGCTGCGTGAACTAGAAGCGGAGCTACCCTCCCCTCCCCCCCTTCCCTGTTTTTCGTGGTTCTCGCGGGAGAAAAATGAATATTCACACCTCGCCGCTTCTGTGCGCACCGTAATCATTCAAATCCTAGGCCTGGATAGCGGCGGTATCGAGGAACACGCACGCAGCAACTGTTTATCATTCCTTTGCGGTCGCTTATCCGAGCTTTCCAGGTGCGCCTGCTCTTTCCCGGTGCCTTACGTTTGTTCTTTAGGGGGGCGAAGAAATGTAATAAATGGACGAGTTGTTGGAGCTTCGCCGTTAATACGGTTATTTGTTAGGGTCATTATATTTATTTATTTACTTTTTGTCTAGTCCTCCTTCGTAGTGCTACCTTATTACGGATGATAAGGTATCCGGCGGTGAGCGGCGATTATGGAAGCTGCCTCGCAAAAAAAAAAGAAAAAAATGAAAAATGCGAGGAGATTATTCACGGGAAGATGATGTTGAGAAAAGGTTTCAGAAGGGAGGGTATCAGCAGCGAGTTAAAGGGGTCGCTGAGGCCGAGCGTTCCGGGAAGAAGAAATGGCGGGGCTTTTGGTGAAATAGATGGCCCTAAGACAATTCGAAGGCAGAGAGTGTGGGCACGTTGTCTTGAAGCCATGTAGGGGAGGGCTGATTTGTCTGTGTGACAGTAATATGAAATATAAGCATCTCTGTTTAAGCGTGTTGTTTAAATTATATTTGTTGTCCTATGTGCCTTCATCGTATGAGCAAGACCTCAAACACTATATGGTTTACGATCTTTGTAAAAGAAAAAGGAACTTTATTGAATTTGTGTGTGTGTCTTGAACTGTTGTCCAATGGTATTATCTCGTGTTTCTCCCTTTTTTCCCCGTTAAGTGCTTCCACTTTCTATCGTATAATTTCTTAGTGATGTTCACAACCCTGTTGAACAGTGCTTGGGTGGTAGGGCCATTGTCAGGCAGTTTTTTCGGCCTTAAGCCGTACCGTCCCCTGACATGTATCATGTCGAAAAACAACAACAAAGAAATACTGCATGCCTGATGCGAAGAGTAGTGTTCTTAGTACCACCTACGGCCTGTGTTTGGTTTCGCGCCTACATCCATTTTACTTGTCTTGTCACTACTTTGCGCCAGTTGAATTGAAATAGACAATTTCACCGCTGCCTTCTTTGTTATCGTCTCTCGGTTTGGCTCATAAGATTGTGTCCGGCTCTGCCATTGCATATAAATAGCACGCATAGCACAACTCAGCTTCCACATGTGCATCCGCATTGTTGTACGATATACTGATTGCATATCCACATACCGTGTCCTGACTGCAAAGACGACTTGAAGAAAACCGTAATGCCAGCATAGCTCTGCGGTACGGATTATGGTGATTTCTGGGGTTTTGCGTCCCCAAAACGAAAATATGATTGCGAGAGACGCCGTATTTGAGGACTTCCTGAAATTTCGACCACTTGAGGTTCTTCAAGGTCCACTGACGTCGCACAGTACTCGGGTCCGTACACCAGTAGTGCTCTAGGGATCCTAGGCCACTGTCGCACTAGACCATTAGTGAGTAGTCCAGGTCGAGGCCAACGAAGTATGTAGTGAGTGATGTAATGGTCTAGTGAGTGGTCCAGGCCCGTCACTAGACCACTAGTAAGTGGTCTACTAAGGGGCCTGGGCCACTCACTAGACCATTACAATACTCACTACATACTTCGTTGCGGTCTAGTGAGTGGTCTGGACCACTCACTAGACCACTAGTTAGGAGTGTAGTGCCATAGCTACTAGACCACTGAATGCATGCTTCGTTGATCTCCAGGGGATGCGAGACAGATATGTAATGAAATCAACACACACTTTGTTTCCCCTTGTACAGCCGATGGGTGATGTACTCGAGGAAGCACATGGCCGTCTCCTTGGACTACGCTCTGCTGTGGCAGCTGCTGGACGACTTGGACCGCGCCTGGGAAGACTCGGATAGGCCCTTGTCAAGGGACGAGGTAAGTCTGCTGGTGTGATGTTAACGTGAAGCTGTATCGTCCAGCCGTTCGTAGGCGTCGTCCCGTCGTTATGAGCGCCGATGATTTAACCACGTTTCGTCTAGTGAGAAACTAGCAAATCGCAGTATTTTAAGGCCCTGCAACACCCTTTATACATTGCAAGAAAGCGCATACGATCAATCAAGGAGGCTCCTGTTAGCAGGTCCGCCGAATACTATTGCACTCTACGCAACAGGGAATTTGCAGTTTCGTTTCAATATACAACTGGGCAGTGCCCGTATTTTTTCGAACAAGAGAAGTGATAACTGGCGCGGACTGCAAAATAATCGGGAGAACGCAGCTAATGTCGGGCATTACCTTACCAGCATAAGCCACCAACTAGGTAGCATTAGTGAACAGTAGCCGACATCTGGAAACTGTGAAGCAACACTCAAGTTTTCTCAGTGTTAGTCAATGCCAGTACAGTGCGCGCAAATACGGTACTGTGAGAGCGAACACGAGTGCGCGCGGCCGCGTCGGATACGCTGGTACTCCCTCTGTATGGACCGTACCGTGCATGCATTATGCCAACAAATTCTGTGAGGCCAGTACGCTGCTCTCAACTCTTCGGAAATAGTGTGCGTGCATAGACGGGACAAGGCGGGAACGGGCTGTCGCTCTCAAGGTGGCACACAATAGGGTATTCTGACGTCCTAGTGGCCGCCATGTAATGGTACTAGCCTGCCTGGGAGCAGCGTCACCGACGCCACGCCAATTCTTTCTACACTCCTACAATATATGTATATATAGGAAACATCTGTCACTGACACCACGCGAAAGCTGTCTGCTCTCCTACAATGTGTATGCATATAGGACGAAGCTGTCGTCGCCGGACATCAAGTACACGCAGCGGCGTCACGTGGTCACGCGGATGAGAGCTTCGCCTACGGCGACAGCCACGTGACCGAGTTCAGCGTCGAGTTCCAGCCCGAGTCTGGTGGTGACCGGAAACATCAAGGACGTCCGGGCATCAGGCGGAAGTTGATGAAGTTCTGGAGGAAGCGCAAACGACGACTGTCTTCCCTGCGCGTCAGCATGAAAAGCAGCATGCCACGCGTGGACGAAGAAAGAGAGCTGGTGGCCATGGACGCCGGAGAGGTGTGAACCTAAAACAGGATTGATCTTATCTCAAGCTTTGTGGCCTTTGGACAAAGCGTCCCGACTATTCTCATTCAGCTTGCCTTATACTCTGGCCACAAGGGCTTGCTTTCGCACTGTGGTTCGCATCAACTCCTGTAGTACGGCTTGGTGAAAAAAAAAATGTGGTTATAAATGATGGCCGTCTTCAGAAGTTATAAATTCCCGGGGGATGTGTGGCTCGAAGTCTTCCATGTTGCGTGGTCACACATTTCATCGGTATTAGTGTATTAAACGTTGAAAAATACTGCACGTTTTATCTCGATATCAAGAAGCTGCGAGCTTCGCGTCTTGGCCGTTATCCGTTGGTTACTTGAGGCTGAGTAGTGCAAGGGCAAACGCTTTTCTTTAGTTCTTGTCAGCACCCTAAATTAACAACTGCTCAGCAATACAACATGCCTGGGCAAGTTGGAAATCTGGATATAAAATACAATTATTTTTGTAAACATTTATTTTCGGATTCTGGAAAATGTCACAGGCGGAGGCCCTTCTTGTGAGCGTTTCCGGCCGAAAAAAAAATCAGGACGAGGGTACTGCTTTGCTGAGGTTGCTCTGTCTCTTCCTGGACTGTGCGGCGGTCGACAACGGAGACAACCCCCGTCTTCGCCTTCTATACTGTTATCGATTTTCTGACACTGTGCTTTGGCAAGAAAGCTTACACGCATGGCGCGCATCTTATGTGAGCCCAGTCATTCCCGAGTTCGTCGACAACAAAAAGGTACGCCACGTCCCGTCCTGGCACGGCTAGGTTCCACAGCAAGCCCTGGACCACTGTATCCCGGAATAAAGTCTTCTTGGATGGACCTTCGACATTTCTCGCCGCTTATCTGCTCAGCATTCTTCGCGCATCTGGCTTCACCTTCAACAACAGCTTCTCCTTCGCACATGGAAGTGCTTGCTGCAGTGTCTCTGCGGGATGTCTTGTCTATTACATACCTGTGGTTTGAGTTCTTTTTGTTGTTTTGTTTTTTTTTCTCCTTTCTTCTAGGACCCGAACGAGGACATACCGATTCGTGAAAGACTCATCATTCAAGCTGAGGTCAAGGAAGACACAAGTCCCAGGTTGTCGAAGAAAGAAGTGAGCCCATATGAAACAACGCTGTCGATCTCAAAGCACCTTTCTGCTGCAAACGCCCTCTTTCTTTCTCTCCTGGTGGCTGATGTCTGTCACTTCTCCTGGTCTTTTCACCACTCACATCTTCGCCAGATACTGCTTCGAAGTCTCTGCGTTGATTTCTTCCGCTGCCTATCTTCTCACTTTCTTACTGGACTGCACCTTGTGGACGCTTTTTCAAGCTAGCATGAACGTAACTTCATACATTGACACCATATTGATATCTCCCCAACTCCGATCGTCTGTCCGTGGGGCTCGGCAAAAATGCGCTGTCGTTGCTCAGGGGCGGGACGCACTAACCGCACTTGGTCCGCTTGCGTTGAGACATGCACTGCAAGCATCTCCTCGTGGCATGGTATCGTGATGGCATCTGCCACCGAATGACGTCACCTACTTTTTTGCCAGGGATCGTCGGCGAACCAGTACGGACCGGAGAGCCAACAAAGGCGGTTGTTGCGTCAAGAAGTGAGGATCACCTTTAATTTCTTGTGGCATGTTTGGGAGCGTTGTAGAGCAACCGAATCTTGAGAACCCGCAGAGGTTGTATACATCAGGGTCAATTTGTTATGCGCGGGTCTGCTGAGTTTGCAAGACCTAGGCTGGGGCACGAACGATAACTGAGCTGTGATAGAACCGCTGTGGGCCTACAATTTCGACACGTGATTTCATGCTATGCATTTGTATAGTCATTGCCATAAGTAGGCCCACATAACTTTGTACAACAGGCAAATATTAACACTTCTTATTAGTGTTAGCAATCATGGCGGGGGGAGAGAAGCTGTACGTCATGATCTACGCTAGGATTGAGCTTGACTAGGCGATGACTGCTGATCTTCGTATCGGAGTAATAGTTTGTTTTTGCATGGATTCATATTTCACTATTCATTACCTTGGCATAAAGGAGTGTACCTTACATATAAGGAAAGATGGAGAGTCTTGAGGAGGAGCTCGGCCTAAAGTGGCGTAGTACATCCTCTTGCTATGCCGAGGAGGTGCAGGAAATTCGAACAAACGGGCGAAATACAATAAAAGAAAGGACCCATCTTTGCTTGGCGACTAGCCTGACTTCCTAGCCTTTAAGATACGTTCATAGAGCGGCAGCTTGTTGCGCAGCAGCATGTATACGGAAATGCGTCCGTATAATGGGTCCTAATGATACCCGACGTTTCCCCCGACAATGGATTTCTTTCGTTACGAATAGGACGTGCCCTTTGTTGTGTCTTTAAGTGAGCTCTGACACGACAATACTCTTAGGCACTGCAGCATCAAGCATCTGAATTTCCTGACATTCGCCATTTCTAAGAGTTTCTTTGTATAACTACAAAGCAAGGACAAAACAAAACTTGTTCCTTTCTTCCTGTGCTCTCGTATGTCCGATGTCCCGCGTATCATGCTACATTCTCAAGGAAGACTTTCGCTTCGCTGGGTATGTGTGCCTTTGTTGCGTCGATATCTGCTGGCTACGTATTTCTCCCTCTCCACTGTTTCATGGTTTCAATTCTTTATTCAAAATGCACTTTTCTGCGTATTCTTCAACTTCATCTAGTAGTGCAGTATAAACAGCACAAAATGAATTTTTGTACCGATGGGACCTCCCCTTTCCAGCACTCTACCTAGAACTAAGCTTGATAATATTTCCTGCAGTCGCACGTCATAGCCTGGTTCAGTTACCTCTATTAATATCTTCCAATGAAAATTCGAGAATGTTTTCGCATGAACTGACGACGGCACTAATCAACGAATGACTGCCAAACTAGAAAGTTGTTTACATGTGCGAAATTAAGTTGGTGCATCATTTTAAGTTAACCTTGAAACAAATAACAACGAAAAAAGAACCTCGTTCGGCTTTACTGGTCTGAGAATATTGCGTTTTCGTATTGGCCCTCTAAGGTTTTTAAAGGACTTAGATACAAATGCTCAAAATAAGTGATGGCGCACAATTTGTGGGAAGCTCCAAACGGGTATGTTGCACCATATTTAAAAATTCAAGGTACGAGAAAACTATGTTGGTCTCCGGCTTTCAAAAAAGGGCAATGCAGCTATGCCGTCCACAGGAACATTGTCAATAATTGGGCGTTGTTTTTTTTTATAATTGTTACTCTTTTTTAATAGATGTGAAGCATGGTTCATCTGGCCGCAGCCGTTAGCTAATATTCTGGAACTGTGGACATGAAAGAAAATAGCCGTAGATTTTACAAATCGCAGCTCTCTTTCGTCGAGCCTGTTTTTACATCTGATTTCGTTAGGTAGGAATTGGCAAAGGCCAGAGCAGGTGTTTATCCAGAATTTCGATTTTTTCGATTTTTTTGGGAGGGGGGGTGTTATGCATGGTGTAACCATACGCATTGATGGGGGGAGGGGGGTTGCATACCAAGTCATTGGTTATCTGGAGAACCTTTAGGCAGGTGCGAGGGTCCAACAGGGGGGGGGGGTAGTTAGGGGAGATGTTTGTGGTGGGGGGGGGGGGGCGGGTGTAAATCCCTGGGCCAGAGAAACAAGGGAACGGTGCCACGACACGCCCTCGCATGAGTCCTGGTCGTCCTTCCGCTGCACTCACGAGATGGCCTCGCCTCTTTCCTTGCCTTGTCCTTAGGAGGCCTGCCTAGCCGAGTCCTTCAACGTCTTCATCGACTACTGCCTCGAGCTACTCCAGAAGCACCGCGACCTTTTCCCTTTGACCCACGAGGAAGCCGAACACAAGCTGGTTCACCTGCTCAAGTGAGTAAGCCACTGTTGAAATAGACGAGGAATTTTGTGGTGTTTCACTAAACGAAGCATATCCACTTCAAACATAACCGACAAAAACACAAGTGACCCTTCTTGATGGTCTGGCCGAAAGAAACCCAAAAACGACCATTATTTACAGTTCTTGCGGACGTAACGGTAATTGTCGGGTGCGTTATCGGGCGCGTTGTGCCTTGGCGGCCGCCTCTCGAAAGGAGAAGCGTTTACACGCGTCGCGGTGAGATGGCGCCGCCAACCTATGATTTGCAATGTGAAACGCAACACTGTAATTCAGTCCCGTTCCGGCTCTTAAAGCGAAACTTTAGTGGTTTTTTTTTTCACCGTTACCTGATATGGCTGTTTTCCAATGGCCCTGACAGCCCTGTAGCAGGAAGGGTGGTTCAATTTTGCTCAGAAACTCACCAATTATTTTATATAACCTAATGAACGATGTGCTGAAACCGATACCGAAACGGGCAGATGCTTCTTGGAGCGTATGCGGTGATGTCACAAGCGTCTACGCCATCAGAAATATGAATCCGGTGCCAGAAAAAAAAGTGGCGGTGCCATCCGGCGATACATTGAGCTACATCGCAGCTTTTCTGATTTTGGCAGCGACCATAGGAGCGCTGAAGTATCGCCGTATTGCTCTTGACAGCCCAGCTGCTCGGATAGGCAGCGTTGGAGGTAATGACGTCAAGAACAGGGTGGCCTGCATGGGAATCCGCTAAAGAGTTTTGAAATTTCTTTTTTGATAAACTAATTGACTTAACTGCCTGGCTCAGCATATATTATGACACTGACGACGAGAACATGTACTTAATGTTTGATAGAGATTCGTGGACACTGAATGATCGCCGGAGTTGCCCTTTAAAAGAGGACTTTGAGCGTCCTCGAACCGTTTGCCAGTAATTGAGGTGTTGCTGTATTGGCGACTGCTTAGTGATGCGTCTTCCAGGGCCTCTTGCTATGCATCCCAAGACAGTATTTACGCACTTTTTGAATGAATGAGTGAATGAATGAGTCAGTCATCAAGTAATCTAGTCAATCTATCAATGAGTCAGTGTTTTGAAATAAATAAGGCTGAAGAGTTGGCTGCGGTTGTGGTAAATTACCGTGAACACGTTTGGCGAACAGCATGGCATACCTCACCATCACGCTGTTGGTAGCCGTGCTTTTCGTTAATGTTCCACCAAAAAGGAATAAACATCTGCTCTGGTGTACATTTTTATTGCATCGATATCATATTGAAATTTGTTGATTATCGGAACATTGATCGGAATACATAAGCCGCTCTATTGGTCTATTACTCATCGATATCTGGAACGTTGTGATCGTTGTACGGTGCCACCGTTGTGTCAGGTTACGTGTGGAAAACCAAATCTTGTACATTTAGGCGGAAATGCTGACATATTCAGCATTTCCGCTTTCAGCAGACTAAAGACTTGCTGAAAGCGTAATACACTTGTTTCTTTTCCTTAGCTTTCCTCCGAGAGATCGATCGCGTAGTCATTTCTGTACATTGCGTCATGTATTTCAAAAGAAGTTCTTCTGGTATTATTGATATCTCAGTAGCAACGATGACTGGTGTGATATGTCTGTTATCTTGGTGGTGCAGTATCCCTGAAAAGTAAGGATCATATTTTCTCGGCCACAACAAATCGACAACCCGATTGACCTTAGAGGTGTGCAGTGAAACATTTGAGCGTATATACATGGCGAGGAGAACCACAAGGAACTTATAAGGAAGCGCTTCTGTTATTTCAAAGTGCTTTGAAATTATGCGAACTTGTTCGAATTCTGAATTAAACATTTTACTTTGAAAAATACTCCTGTTGACGATCCAATGCACTTAAACGCGTTTGATCAGGACGCATACCTAAGTTTTTCTGTGTGCCTGGCTATATTCCTATTGATTTGATCTGCAGGCAGTCGTATATTTCATGTCCGACGAAGAGCTCCTGCGTATATTATGCACGGCTCATGAAACATCGTTACCATATCCTATCCAAAAAGAAAATATGCTAATTTATTGAATTGTATTATCAGACATCTGTCTTGCAAGATACTTTGTCTGTTTCAGGAATTAGAACGAAATGAATAAATCGCCGCAGTGATGGGGGGAAAGAGGCGTTTCTTCTTTGTCGCTACACTAAAGACTTGCTGAAAGCACAATGCACTTGTTTCTTTTCGCAAGCTGTCCTCTGAGTGATCGATCATGTAGTCTGTTCTAGAAGTTCATTGGGTCTTTTTATTTCGAAGGAAGTTCTCCTGGAAACAATGTTTCACTTTCATGGAATTTTATAAATCCGAAAAAAAAAAGAATGCGCGTCAAAGAAGTACGGACTGACCAGGTTAGCTGTCCGGCTAAAGATATCTCCCCTAGATTGGGAGGTACATTTTTTTTTCCACGCGCAGTTGTTTATAGACCACTTAACTTAGTTGTGGTATCGTGTAAGCAGTGCAATTCAACCCTCACCGCAGATGCCTGGCACTCATCTACCGTATGAAAGCGTTCCAGTGGTCCTGTCCCTTTCGGAATCAGCTCAGCGTCGAAATTACAAACACGCTCAAGGTGAGAACCCGTAGACGCTGCTTATTTGAATCAATTAAAGCGTGCTCGTTCAGAATGCACAGTCGCATTCGTTTGGCCACTGCAATTGTTTACCGCGTGTTGCCTCTACCGTTTTCGTATTACCACAAATATATTGTGTAAGATGGACGTATCACCTGTAGAGGTAGCGGTTATTTTACGTCACAATAAATGAAGCTTCTCTGCATATAACGAAGTCAGGTTTTGAGTGCTAGGGCATTCATCTATATACCGTGACCTGGGTTGGACTACATTACTGCACTGCGCCCAGCTTTGGTGGGCCTGTATAACCTACGCAACGTTGCAATATCGAAGAACGTACGAAAGGGTATTCGCTATGGAGAATAAAACATGGGTCAGCCACGTGGCATGCAAGTTTCCATTATCATCGTCGCAGCAGTTGAGAAGATGCGAAGGTAATATGCTCACTAGCAGAGTGGAAGGACAGCGTAAGGGCAGGGGTGTTACGATGTGCTTACGGAGCGATAAGGAAGTATGCTTCTGTCAAAGTATGAACAAACGTTCGTGACTCGCAGAAGGTTAGGAAGTGTCCAGAAACGCCCAGCGCGTCAAGTTAATGGAGAGTCGGGCGTAATGAAGGTTAGATCGAATGTTTACGGTGCGCAAACGCTTCCTCATAACTCGGGAAGATATCTGTAGATATATTGTGGATATGTTCTCCTCGATTACATTTGTTATTTTATCTTCAAGATGCCTCTTGAAATTGGGTGCTCAGTATTCAAATAGATAGGACATCTGCCTTTCAGAGTTTCATTTAGCCAGGCTGTTTTGACAGAAGGGAGCAATGAGTCTTAGTTTTTTGAAAGGCCCAGTCAGGAATACATGCAGATGCCTAAGGGAACCAAAGACGATATGGGTCATTACCTCACATGCATGCTCAGTCAGGCGACTTTCATAGTTTCGCTTCCGTTCCAAACTATAAAGTGTGGAGTGCTTCTTCATGTGTCCACGTAGGCCAAGCGCGGTTTATGTCAAACTTTGGTAAGCTTCTAGCTTCTGTGGGGCGCTGCAAACGGGCATCAAGTTCTTAGCCTAGTTCAGCATAAGCAAAGAAGTTGCTTCGGATTTATCAACCTGAGGTCTGTAACTTTATTTTTAACAAAATTATGCGCGTGCCTTTGCACCGATCCTATTCTTTTGCTTTCACAGAAAGGCTGTGCTGACTGGTTCCGGTGCACCCACGCCCTTCACCAGCCGTTGGTTTTGGTGAGTGTACTTACGGCACTACTCCTCCTTAGGAACACGTGCACCTGCTTGACGTACCGGCAGTGCATATTACGGCGTCGTTACGCCAAGGGATGGGAAACGTAGCCGAGAGCGGTAGCGAATTGGACGGAGTGACGAGATCGGGCACTGTCACAATCGGTCAACAAGTCCTGTTTGTCGAAGAAATCGCATCAACGCCCTGACAACAACTCGCCTTGATGACTTTGGAGTCCTTCGTAGACTTCGTAGCGCCCGACCACACGAGAAAGCCCGGTGCCCCATTCTGCCTGACAGTGCGTTTGTTCTTATTAAGGGCTTGGTTGTGATTGTGGCAGATACTGTCATTTCTGCATGAGATGCGACCGATTTTCGCCCCTTCATGAGCGACGCGCCCGGTTGACCGAGTTGGTCACATTTGACGTGATGGAAATTGTTAGGGACTGATACAATGCACGGTTTATTTGCAGATATGGTGGAAAAGCTTCATCGACTTCAACTAGAGTGACCTTTTTTATTTATTTATTTATTTAAAAATACCTTACAGGCCTCCAAAGAAGCATTGTGTAAGGGGGGCATTACAAAAAAAGAGTGAACTTCCGCAGTACATTCTTCTTACAATATGCATGAGAAGCAGTCACGCACGGAGTCACAATGAGGGAGAAGTGCACTGCAAAGTAATTCATTAGAGCAGCATCGGTAATTAAAAAAAATAGAAAATAAATATGGTCTCTGGTAGTGAGCTATTTTCAAATTTCGATGTTTGTGGCAAACCACTTGCGTTTAAACGCAGCTTTAAAACGTAACGGTATTTGACAACGTCACGAAATTTATTTCGTAAGAAAGTGCGGATGTAAAAGTTAACGGTTCACTTAGTTGATTTGTTCTGAGCTTAATGTCTCTGCGGAAATAAATTGCTGAATTACAACGGCTTTAGTCCGTTTAACCAAGTTTGCGATATTTTTCTCAAAATTCGTGCCGTGGCCAAGTGCTAAGACTTGCTCATAAGAGAACATCTCATTTGTCCTTCCTTCGACAGGAATGTTGCAATTAAAAAGCATAAGAATATTCCGCTAATCGCAGTCAAAGTTCAGAAGTCGCAAAATTTTCCAGGAAGGGGTGTTGGGGGCTGAAATTTCAGTACTTTTTTCAGCCAAACAAACTCAGTGCAAATTCATTGTTATGGGTTCAAGGCCTACGCGTAAATTCGGGAATGGCGACCAGGGCAACTTGTTCGTTGTTATTTGGATTCGCCCACGTGATGTTCGCCCGGCAAAGGTGTCAGATCGAACACTTACCTCTCCCCGGAGTTCGACTGCCGAAGGTCTTGTGTTTCGCTTCTAGGTGTCTTAGGCAATGACTAAGAAATCCGAAGATGTTTTTAGCTAATAGTTTAATTGTAGGGCGAGCGTCGTTTGAATGTTAGTACCTAGTTTAAAAACCACGCTATGCACAGCTCAGCAGCAGTAGCCAGGCGAGCAGAGGGGGAAAGAAGATGAAACGGGATATGACTGTCGAATATTTTGACTTTATGCTACTTCATCGGCGGCTTATCCTATTGGTGGAATATATTGTAGCATGTAATGACGTCGTCTATCGTGGTAACAGTGTCTGTGCTTGGTGTGATCTGTCGGAGTTCGTGAAGAGATTCTAATGATTTTTTCCCTAAGGCATTCTGTGGTGACGACAAACTTTCTTTCTTTGAACAGCTACGCGTGCACTCTCCAATAAACATAATTGCATTTCAGACCCTCTCACCGTTTTATGCATTAAATCTTTGTAACTTAGCTAGGACGTACCTCACTTTTTTGCAGAAGGTGTTTGTATTAAACCAGGATTTGGTTGGCTGCACAAAACTTTAAACCAGCGCTATGAATAGTTGGACACGCTGAGCTCAATAGATAGATCGTATAAAATATCCAGCGATTGTTTTTTCTTCTTTAGGAACTTGCAATAACTAAATAAGAAAAAAAATGTGCATTGTAGACCCTCTCCGCTTTTATTTTTCTCCTCAAGTACAACTCTGTTACTTGAGGTGTGACGTATCTCACTTTTTACAGACGGAACAGACGGTACTGGCCAGTCTAACCGAACTGACCAACGCTCTGAACGCCGACCTGCACAAGGGTCTGAAGTACTACAACGCAGTTTTTGAAACGTATGTATCCTTTCTTTTCAATACCAAGCTGGTGTCGTGGAATAGCCGCATTGCCGTTACGCGTTGCGAATAATGAGTCACTTGTAGACCTTGTAACGCTTCAATTTATTTCCTTTAACTAGCAGCGATGCTAGTATTGCAGTCACTTTTGTTCGCTGCAATACACATTCTGAATTACGAAGTAATGAAGAGGTCTGATGAAGAAGAGGGGCACTAGTATGTCCGTACTCGTGGACAAGTTTCTCTGTCTATGCAGCCGAGTCTACAGAGCCAGAGCGCCTGCGTGGATGCGCTGCAGCATATAGTCCTGAGCTTGTGACACA
Source organism: Hyalomma asiaticum (assembly GCA_013339685.2). Lineage (NCBI taxonomy): Eukaryota > Metazoa > Arthropoda > Arachnida > Ixodida > Ixodidae > Hyalomma > Hyalomma asiaticum. The sequence continues at coordinate 27,116,030 of CM023490.1, read as the reverse complement.
GGAAAAGGCTATACCGCTGTTTAAGTAGTACACTAAGGCTAAAGTATCAATCAGAACTCAGATGGTGCATGAATTTGTAGTAGCGAACTCGCACAACACTTGCCGACACAGCCGTCGTAAACGTGGTTCCGAGATTCGATACAGATGGCACAACGTGGCGAAGGGACGAAGCTCTAAAGTCCGGACATGGCCTTCGAGATTCCGGGCATGTCCTCCTCTTAAGTCAGGACATGCCCTCTGCGCACTGCCTTTTTGTGCCGCCTGCTGGCCACTGCACATTGATGTGGGCGTGTAGGCCATGCATATCCTACGGGGTGTCTGTTCCTTTATGTTAGTGCAGAACTAAATGCTTCCATGTATTAATGTTTGCCTTTGCCATTGTGCTTGGTACAGTGTTTTGAACGTTAATAGGCACGTCCAGTTCCGGGCGCCTCATGCCATGAACCAGCCTCCACCATGTCACCTTTGTGCTGTGTGTTTGAGCTTTGCCTGCCCGTCCAACTTCACAGCGTGGAATGCCTAACAATCCTTCTTTTGTTTTCAGGTACGTGGGCGTAAATTACATCGCCGTTGTGTACAAGCAACTGGAGAAACTGGTACGTGCTGGACACCGAATCGTTTTGGTCGAAGTAGGACGGGATAGACACGTCATTGACGCTTTATACAGTCGATGTGGCAGCCTCTTTTGACAATGCCTGACTACGATCATACTAATTCAGAAAGGAGGGAAAGAGCGTCTGGAGACGACATAAAAGCGAGTTGAAGGCAGGCATGTAGAGGACTCTGTCAAGGTCTTTAGAAGTCCTGCAGAAGAGCAGAGCTCAGGGCCACTCATACGTGGGGACGGGTAGGCCGAGCCTAACTGCTGCATCGTGGACTCTCTGGACAGCCCAAGTCTGTCCGTGAAAGTTCTGAACTCAGGATGGCGGAGTTCCATTCTTTTCCGGAAATGCGATTGGGTCCCCGTAATGAGAGGCATCGCCAGAGCATGTGGTCTGTATTGCTAACATCCCCGCAATCGGGGCAGGTAGAGTTGAAGGCCTCCGGAATGACCAAATTAACAAGAGCCAGGTTGGGCTAAGACTTTGAAGAATGCGTAAGGAATGATATTAAAAAGAAAAATTACTGGCATCAGCGGAAGCAGCTCGCGCTGAAACGCGTCACTTGATAGTCACGTGGTATTTTGGCGGGACATGTCGCGTGACATTGCGTTACGCGCCGCGGGAACATGTCATGTAACATTGCACTGCGTGACTCTGGCGGAAACGTGTCACGTGATCACCCAAGAACGCAATGTCACAGGGTATTGCATGTTGCCTGACAATAGGGAGTTTGAGAATTGGGGCCCCAATTCTCAATCTCCCTAATATTACGGCTAGCGTCAACAGCTTCGCTGCTTGAAACTGGCACGCCTGACAAATCACGGCTAGTTTAAGCAGCTTTGCTGCTAAATGAAAGAATAGAATGCTCAAGGCTGTTGCATGTGCTAGCATACATCAATGCCCTTTTTTTTTTCACCCTTTTCATCCCCCCCCCCCCCCGTTCATGTATAGCTTGCCGCGTGCTTGTCGGGGTGCAAGCAGGGTGAATACGCTCGTACGGTGCAGCTCCGAGAACGCAAACGCTGTCACTCCACTGATAGCTAACGGAGTTAAGCGAATTATTACGGCAGGTTGTTTTTGCGGCGATTAAATCCTTTATGATCTCATTCGAGGATTACCTGGGAAAGTGTTGCAAGGTTTCCCTTAGATAAAACTTTTGATGGCCTTCATCAAAACAGCGCAGATCTGTGTGGAATGCCTGAATTTTTTTTATCTGCCGAGTGTTGTTTGGGTGCTGCTTTGCAGGCACTCCTAAAGAGCGTAGCGTTATTTGCTCTGAAGCCGCGTTTATACACAAAAGCATTTAACGTTGCTTCTCCCCACAAACCTCCTTGCTGCTTGCTTCAATATCATCTGTCTTTTGCTCGCACGCTGCTATAGTTGAGAGAGCGCGTCGCCAGGAAACTCTGTCCGGAGGTAGGTGGCTGCTTTTTGTATTGACATTCCTTTCTGAGACCTTCTGCTTTGTAGTAGAGTGTTTCTGCGGAAGCCGATTAATGTCTGGCCTGCTTTGTTTTTCCATACGTTCGATGATGCGCTAGATTGATCGTGTACGCGACATTCAAATAACGAGCAGCGGCGTAACATTTGAAACATGAGAATTCTTACATGAGACGAATTAAAAATAATTCAGTCACACAGGTCTTACCATAATTCACTACAGAAGAGGCCTGCATTCACAATCCTAAAACAGGGATGAATTAAGGTTGCGGGAGTAATCTCGCCATATATTTGCCGTAGCATAAAAAGTTTGGCTGTGTTGAGTCTACGAACCTTATTGTTCACTGTAGGGTGCATACGTGACCGTTCACCAGAAGTAATGGTATCAGCCACTTGACGGAGCACTTTTATGTCGTTTTGTTTTCGTATTTTTAAAACTGCGCGTGTTGCCTCGCCAAATACGCGCCGACATTTCTTTGGATGAGTGATGCTATCTATCTATCTATCTATCTATCTATCTATCTATCTATCTATCTATCTATCTATCTATCTATCTATCTATCTATCTATCTATCTATCTATCTATCTATCTATCTATCTAAATGAAACTTTAGTTATCACATTCCAGTCTAACTTTATGTGCCGATTTCATTGAGTGTCCGTTGTAACACTGCATCCAGTCATTCATGCATCCATCCGTGCGATCGTTGGAGGCGAGCTCGTCACAAAGTGTGGCTTTGTTGGGACGCAGTGCAGGTTGCATGGATTCTTTAAGCCTAAGTATGGCTACATCTTAAAGAGCTTCACCGTTTTGACCTCCCCACCGAGCACAGGCTGGCGCCGAGCTTCCGGCCAAGGTGCAAGAGGTTTGCGGCCAGGTGAACGCCATCGACTCGGCTGCTCAGGAGCTTTCGCAGGAACACATCTCCATGGGTGCTGCCCTGTTCGAGCTGTACATGGCCCTGCAGGAGTTCGTGAGGTTTCGGGAACACATACCGCAGGAGTGAGTTCAACACGCACGTGCAAAAACTGGGAGGACGCTCGGGCTATGCCTTTGAGAGGGGAACGCGATAACATTGGCCTGCTAACTGCAATTGCGTCCATTAAGAATCATGCAATGGTGATGCTGTCTCCCCGTAACGTGCATAAGGGCTTCTGCTTGCGGTAGTATCCGCTAGGGCACGAAGCGCTGGAGTGCGCGCCAGGCCTCTACGTATACCCCTTTTCAAAGAAGGCTCCTTCTGCTCCGTGCTATAAGTGTGCGTCACACCCCAACAAAGTGCTGTCGAACCTGTGATGTGAGCATTTATATAAATGAAATGTATCGCCTTCTTTTGTATTTTGCTTCTTTAGTCCTCTCGTACGCTTACCCGCAACACTGGGCATTCCTGTTGACAGAACACCGCCCCGTCGCCTGTACTGTCGCACTGCGTCGCCAAACAGCGCGAGCGGTGCGAGCAGCCTGGTCAGTCACACCGCTCCGCAGAATCGCCGGCCTGAATGCGTGTTCTTGTTTCCCACCCTTTATGCCGCAAAATGGTCTTTAATACGATAAACATGGTCTTGCGGAAGTGAATGATTTGTCCGTGGCGCGATATACATTACATAGCAATGAAACATCTGGTGAAAAAGAGCTTCCCCCTTCCGTTCGTACGCGGCCTGCCCCACCATTTGTGTGCACAGCTCGGCACTCTCGACCGAATGCAGCGCCACACCGCGCCAGTCGTGCAGCACAGCAAGGACACTCCACTAGTGTGAAACCTGATAAAGTGCGTTGGAGGGGCAACTCACGGATTCCCATTGGGCTCCAGAGAAGGCGCTATGGGACGAGAAATCGCGCGCACTATGCGAAACAGTGGCACCTTTTCATGAGCATAGCGTTTATAGGCGTGACGTTTCAGAAATATTTCTTGCAAATCAGTTCATTGAGGTGGTTAATTCTGGGTTCTTGCCTTTAGAGAAATTGTTTAAACTTTGTTCTTTTATTTTGACCTGGTTTTGAGCTCTTTTATCCTTGCTGTAGACCTCGTTTTACAACTTTTGTTGAGCGTGATCACGCGACAGGAGGATGCTACAGGAGACGAACGTCGTCAAGGTGGGCCCCTATATTGCTACGCACCTAAAATGTCATTCTTTTCAGGGACTGGCCGCAGTTGACCATGCTGAACTTTCACCTCTGGTTCGCCGACTCTGTCCAAGGGTGGTTCGCTGTCGCCAAGGTCAAGGCCCGCCAAAGGATTCGAAAAGCGTTAGAGCTGGACCGGGTATGTTTGTATTGAGAACGCCAGAACGCACTCTCATAGTACGGTGCCAGTGTAGTCTGTCAAGGTGGCAGGGGTGTTAAAGTGTCCCCGCAATACTTTTTGAACGTAGGCCGCAAAAGCTGCCAATGAGTCGAGGAGGCTCCTCTGGACACATTAGGCGAAAGTACTGCAGGTCCAGCGCATTGTCGGAATCGGTGTCATACGGTGCAGTCAGCGAGCAGATTGCTTAAGGCTAACTGGTCAGGCATCCGGCCAAGTAGGATCAAAGTCTTTGCACAAATTGCATGAGTAGGCGTATGCCTAACGTTGGCTAACCGGGAACGTCGACAGTGCCGTGGTGACTCGTGGTACGACCCCTTAAGAAACTGTCATATGTGGCGATATCAGGAATTGGGCATACGTGGCTGCATATGGCACGTGTCCGTATGTGGTTATATTTGCCCAAATCGTGATAGAAACATATGCGGCAATAAAAGACCTGCACGAGGAATGTTATGTATGATTCTGACACTTATCCAGCAAATACGGCCACATAAAGACGCGTGCCACACATAGCCAGGTATGCGTATATGGCCATATACAGATATCTGTCTGTATATGGCGCGTGCCCGTATGCGGCCATATTTGCCCGATACGTATCAGAGTCACACATGACATTCCTCGTATAGGTCTTTTATACGCATATGTGCTTCTGTCAACTATTTGGGCAAATACGGCCCCACATGGACACGTGCCGTATATAGCCAGATATGCCCAATTTCTGATACGGCCATATATGGCATTTTTGTAAGGGACGTAACGTACACCTCACGTAAGTGCACAGGCGTGCTTTGTCGAAGAGAAGTGTGCTTTTTGATGAGCTGATGTTCTTATCATAAGCGCAGTTCGTTGAAGTGTTCCCATGGAATCGGGCAACGTTGGACGAAAGCGCGACGAGCTATATGAGACACAAGTATTATTTATTGCATTTCTATGATAGAGCTCAACACACACCAGAAGCACAACAGACTTAGTATAAGCACCATCATCACAAGTAGGGGTGCAAAATGTTTATTTACTATATGTCACATGTGCTGTGTAAGTGGAGCCGCCGTAACCTAGTGGTAGCGTATCTTGTAATCGTATCGGGGTTTTGGGAAAGTGAAGCTCAGAAAGTAATCAAGTCTTGTCTGCGATTAGAAAATTTCACAACACAAAATTTTATCGCGTAGGTTGTTACCATAGTTCACTCCGGACCTTTAAACTCATAACATTCGTAGTACTTTGCAAGACGAAACACAAGTATATAGTACAGGTATCGCAAATTTCGCATAGTGAAAGACACTGGCCCTGGTATTATTTCAATTGCGGGCCACTAAAAAAGAAAAAAAAAGAAATAGAACTGAGATATTTTTGTCGTAATGTGAACGCATGTTTGTCTTCACCTTTGCTATTTAATCGCTCCGTTGCGTAATAAGCACTTCATCTATGTAACCTGCTACTTTTTCCAATTGCCTCCCTGTGTGCTTACTCAACACGCTTGGATAGAGGGTGAGTCACTGCTTCACGCACTCTTTCCCGCTGTCTCATTGCATGAGCTGACCGATCCTTCAAGCATGCAATGTCTGCGAATTATGCTTCTGCCCTTGCCTCATTAAGGTCGTACCTTGTTGCTTCCATGATGCACCAAGGCTCTGCAGAATGAGGCGTTATGACACTAGCGACTAATATACTTGTGGCAAAAAGGCGCGCCTGACCAGCCACAACATGATACGCCTGTATTTCCTATAACACTTCTCCATGCCTTGTGCTTCCGTAACTTGTACCGAAAATGATGTTTGTGTGGCAATTTCTCTAGTAGCGAAGGCGCAGCTTTTGTGAAGCGAGTGTCGCGGAAAATATGTTTAATTATTCGTCTGAAGGCCAATAGCCTCTGTGGGCTGTCATAATTCTTGCAGAGAACATGCTGCTTTGTCATTAGAGCATGCACTGTCACATGTTCCGCCAGGCTTTGCTAATTAGACGAGCTGTTTGATAAGTTGTCCTATTATGTATTCTAGCCACGGCATTGCGATCTTTCGAATGCATGAGCGTGGTATTTAATTTAATGGCCAGAATATCGCTCTTCAAACGCCGTACAAGAATCCTTCTATACTTTCGTAAGTTATACCCTCGTACTGGTCAGAACATCATATCATATGAAATTGGAGCTTGGAACAAGGGGGAGCCAGCTTTTCATTCCAGGCAGGTGTGACAGCTTGTACCTCAAAAATGTTATTCTGTCAGAAATGTTTCCTACAGTAATTGCATTCACATTCTGATGTTTTGGATGTTATCATGAAGTGACATTGTGAAGACATGTGTTAGGCGCTGTTTTCTAGCTCCTTCGGGAGTCCTATGAGCTTATTTCGGCCACCTGTCACAGTGGTACGCAAAAGTGACAAATTCATCTTGACGCTGCGATATGCGTCGCTATGTATCTGGCAACTGTACCAACGAGAGGGCTTGTACTAACCATTGTACTAACGTGTCGCATTTCGAGAGGACATAAAAAAGGAAAGCATAATAATATATCCAATACAAGCAGAAAAAATAATTTAGCAGTCAGCACTCTACAAGGTTTTTATTGTTGCCACTGAAGGATAGTGAGGCATGCGAACGATATGAAAAAAAAAACGGTAGAACACGAACATCGACTGTCAAATGAAGAATGGTGTCGATCTAGAGTATGTTAAGCGAAGGTCTAGTAGTCTTTAGTTGTCGGGTAAATGCTGCCGAATAAGTGAATGGCCTTGCATCCAAAGCGTTTTATGTGCCGTTTCTTTAACTACGTAGATCACTCCATGTGTACTAAATCGACACTTCCTTCACAATATAATGAGGATGAAAGCGAAAGTGCCGGTAGTGTATGCCTTCATTTCGCGGTCGGCTCGATCATCTGCATGAAAACTTACAGAAAATTGCTAAGCTAGTACTGTTCAACAGGTCATTTAACTAGTTAATTGCTATGTTAGACATAAGAACAGAGGCGGCCGTAGGATAATCGCTAAATGTTTTCAAAATCGTAGTGGTCTATGAGTAGGCCACTGATTTTAGCCGCAAATGCAGGACATAGAAGATACACTTTCTTGTTGCTATTGCTTCTGTATTCTGTGCTTTGCCATTTTAGATGTGCGCTGTTTAGCTTTGTGAACAGAGCTCTTTGGTTTGTTGCTTTTTGGATTTGCAATTAAGCCCAATATATGAGCCGCTTTCCATTCCATTAGCACACATCCTGAACGCGATGCTTCCAAATACCTTGCGCATGCATGGATACATCTTTCCTCTGCTATGCTCTCTGGATCTTTATCTGCTCGCTGTACGTTTACATTACCATGCCGAGCTGCCGATGCAGAGCAGCTTTCTTGGATAAAGGTGTGAAGCACGGAAAGCTTCAAAATTTTAAGTCCGCATGAATTTGGAAAATTATAAAAAAATGCTGCAGATCCCACGAATTGTGGAAGTTGGTATCATGCGAAGCAGTCAGTGAGGAAACTGCTTATGAAGAATTGTTTGGCATTCAACCAACTGCGACGAGAAGGATCAAGATATTTGTGAAAAACTCATGAGTGCCCACTGATGAGTAGGCGAAACGTGCACTAACTAGGGACGTCAACAGCACCGTGGCGACTGAATGACAGCATATGGTACAGCGTAACGTTGGCACTCACGTTAGTCTAAAGCAGAGACGTCTGTTTTGTGGAAGAAGAATGCACTATGCGGTCTTGGCAATTGCCTCACAACAACCCATATCTAAAGTGATACATACATACATCGATGAACAAACCGCAAAGTACGATTTAGAACAGGGAATGTCGCGGGAGCCTACATACATACATACATACATACATACATACATACATACATACATACATACATACATACATACATACATACATAAAAAGCCATTTGTGCTGGTGGTAAGTGAAGCAACATTCCCGTGCATGTAGTGCCGACGTGGGCAGATGTGCACATGGGCAGATGAGCCTGGTTGTGCACAGGTGTGCACATGGGCACATGTGCACATATGTAGTTACAGAAGCACTCTGGGTCACTCGTTTGAGTTTCTGCCCTGATGTTTCCGCGTTGTACCAGCGAAGCTGGTTAAGCGCTCCGTCAGAAGTCTATCAGAAATCCATGCTCAATCCATCAGGAAACCATCAGAAATCCGCATGATAGTACAATGATCATGTAGTCAGTGCGCGCGCACATCCTTCTTCTGTTGTGTTCATGCTGTCATTGTGCTACAACATAACGCGGCGAGCAGTTTAAGCGCTCCGGCAGAAATACATCAGAAATCCATCAGGGAACCATCAGAAATCCGCATGAAAGTGCAATCATGTAGTCAGTGCGCGCGCACGCCTTTCTTCTCTTGTGCTCATGCTGTCATTGCGCTACAATATAACGGCGAGTATAGTATAGCAAGGGGGTGACAAAGGCAAGCCTAATTAAGCTAAGAGTAATGAAGCTATGAAAACCATGGCAAAACTTACAGAATCATGTGAAAATTCAAATCGACCAGCTAAGCCATGTTAAGCCATGCGCGACTTATTGCACGCTTCGCCAAATTTTGCTCTCTGCCCAGCGTCCAAGAAAGCTACGGTAAATTTCTGCCGTATTCTGCCCACCATTCAATGCGAGAAGCAGATTGCTCTTCGTCATCTGGAGTGCAACCATTTCTTGGCTGTGTGCCTGCGAAGAACACCTTTAGGTTAATTGGCACAGCACTTGGAACACCCGTACTCGCCTTGTTGAAAAATTTTTAACATCCTCCTGTCATCCTATTACGACATTTTAGATCACACGAAGTCGAAATGAGGCTTTTTGAGTTCTTTCGTACCTCCTTAGGACAGGTACCTCCTTATGGCGTACGATAAGTGAACTTATAGAAAAACGTGCACTGTGACTAGAATTTTTTAATGCAATTTGCACCAGCTGTGTTTTCTTCTTGTTTGTTGGTTTGTCCTAAGTCCTTTACTAGGCACACAAGTATACTGATGCTTACACAAACCTTTATAGGCTTCTGGCGAGGAAACCGTACCGGTGAACGACTATCCGCAAATTGTCCCTCAGCCAACTGAGCCAGTCCTAAATCTAATGTCTGTAGTAAACACCTACGAAGCAAGCCTGCAGAAGCTACACCAAATAGAGCTTCTAAACTCTCTCATGCCAAAAAAAGCAATCTGTACCGCATTGCCGTGGCGTCGAGAATACGCAGAATCCCCGGTTGAGAAGCGTGCCTTGCTAAAGAGAAACCCTGTTCTTCCTTATTTCCTGGCTTTCTCTTTCCCTTTCACCCTTTGCCATCCCTTTTGGAAAGCGCAGATGCCTGCCGGTTTTTTACTGAATAAGAAGAAGGTACAGTGATCCCATGCCACCCATTTGTCCCGTGTGCGTGTCGGCGCTTCTGGCGCTTGGCTGTCGTTCTGCATGTCTCGTCTGCACGTGTGATGCTGTTAAGGTGTTTGTGTGTTCTTTTACCAAAGCAAGTGCTGAGTGTGTTTTTGAAAGGTTATAGGTTTAGGGTCTCAGTCTCCCAAGGCTATGTTGTGAGGTATAGGAAATCATGTTGTCATGTGAAAATGCATTTACTTGACTTAGTACCCGAGCCTAGGCAGTATATGTGAGTATGGGCCACTCGTGGTCTTGGAGCAAAAACCTGCTGCTTCTTTGGTAAACTTTTACTGGGCTTCCATCTTCCTGTCTTACATGGAGTTTAACACCGAACCCAACGTACAACTAGGCTTTCTCTTTCACACTTTGAGAAAGCTCTAAGCATCCCCCGTAGCTTTCTTTTTTTTTCACTGATGAGTCAGCGAAAAATGCAAGCACTGAAAGAGCTTGAAGTATTCGTAGACCCTTGGTGGTGGTACTTTAATCTTACCGTTTTTTGCACCCTTTCTGTTGCTTATATTTTGAAAAATTGAACGAGTGAACAGCTTAGCGAACATGAAACATGCGGAGTTCCGCCAGTCTTCGCCGATACGGCCGATGTTTATCTGTACAATGAACAGCCAACCAGGCCAACTGGATGCGCTTCTGAGTTAGACTAATATGCATTTTGTCTACCAACTTTAGTTATGGGTTCGCTCCCTCGGACTCGCGTATTCCGTGGTCCATTCTAAGGTACGTGAGACAGTGAAAGAACGAAAGACTATGTAATTTTGGGAAGCGCACCGCTGAGCTGCGAAGAGGGACACTAACTTCTTTTCACCAAGGCACGCTTGGTGCATGCTTTCTCAAGTTCATGGAAGTGCTTCAACCCTGCGGGTTTCCACTCAGTAGTTAAGCTCAGGTTGAACCGCATCTCATTTACCCACTGTCACATCATAGTGACCTTCACCTGAACGTTCACAGGTTCATGACTTTAACAGTTATTATGCAGTATATGCCGACATTGAAGACTAGTAATTTTGCTATGAAAGCAACGGTGTGTGTGCAGTGGAGTTTTATGCTCGCCGTGTGTGCACTTTTGACATCGTGTGCGAGTTAAAGCATTTCATGTCTGCCACTACGCACTTCAGCATGTGCTTCGTTCTGCGCACAATAATTAACGTGGTATAATCGATCGTACTTTCTGACACTGCTCGTACTTGTTTTGCCATGTTATTCGTATGTTATTATTGCGTGCATCATATCTATGTGTAACTGTGTACTTTTGTATGCGTGACACGAAGGGTGGACGTTGTATGGAGCACTGAACTCTGGCCCTCATAACGCTTACGTTCACAATAAGCGTGTACATTCGTGTCGCCTAATTATTACTTGTTTTGTTCCGCTGGCCCGTACAGATAAAGTGTATCGACTCTTACGTCCAGCACAGCACTTCGGCTGTCGATACAACCACCTGTTTTGGCCAGGTAAGTGTGACGCATCAACATTTCTTGAGAAGATTAATTGAGATTATTGTCACGCTGAAATCAACAAAACAAAAAACGAGTGTAATGTACTTTTAAAAGATTAACTGACACCAGTAATGAGACGCAAATCTGAGCGCCATACATGGCGTCTATTCTTTAAAGATGAAGTATTTTTATTGCCCAAGCAGATATTTGGCTCTACAGTTCAGGAGTTTATCCAGAATTTTTTTATTTTTGGGAGGTGTTACCCATCCTGTTACCAGAACTCGGGAGCGGGGCGGGGGTGTGTATACGGAGTTATGGGCTGGCTGGAAAACCTTCGGGGGGGAGGGGGCGATCCACCTGGAGGGAATTAGGGGGGTGTTGAGGAGAGGGAGTTGTACACGAAGTCGTTAGTGGACGCGTTTGCTCGATTACAAGTGTATTTTTAATTGAAAAGCAGGCGATATACGCCACGAAAGACATTACTTTAGTTATCAACAATCACGGATGATGTTGTCGGAGTAGTCTTAAGAATGTTATTTGCGAAGACAGAAATGAACGGTTATGTGTGAATAATGTATATTCAGAAAAATCTCTTGCATCTCATATACGTATTGCACACAAGGATCGCGATTCCTATATATTTCGCTTAGCTCGCAATCAGCACCGTTGCGGCTCAGCTCATGTTGATATCTCCAGAGAACAGTTCTGTGTTATTGTCGGTTCACTTGCTTTTAAGTTAGTGCGATCAGAGTGTGCGGTGAGCGTTTGCTTGTGTTGACTGCCTCCCTACTTTCTTATTTGCCTTAATTGTCTCCTTAGCGTTTCATTTGCAAGTGTAGAGCACCAAGTCGAATTTTTGTTTAGGCTGACATCCTTTTATTTATTTTTCACTTGAACTTATGTCTGCATCAAATACTTGTCTCGGTACTCGGATTTCTGCCTACTCGGGTTCTTCAGCAGAGACGGCTATCCGTCTAGTGAATATGAGAAAGTTCCCGTATAGATGAGAGTTGGCTTACTGTGCGATATTGTTGTTTCAGATCAAGCAGTTTTGGAGGCAACTAGCGTGGCCCGACCTAAAAGGGTCTTACCCTTTCGTCTTCAAAATCCTCGAGGTGGGTGCAGCTTCGAACAGAGAATCGCAGCGTTCTTCGTCTGTTACATTGCTGATATCGAAGAAGTAATTCACGGAATATTTGACAAAAAAGAAAGTGCTACTGGATTATGGTAAGATAACCTCGGTTCAAAGCGTTTCGACGCTGTTATGCTGTGCACCAGCCTGTGTGGCTACTTTACTAAGAGCTGTACTCTAGCCTATTTAATACATTGCACAAATTACACTTCACGGTCGACAGCAGGACGCTTAAAGGATTGTAAGAAAAAAATTCTTTTTATTACGTTTGACTTCGGCCCACTAATGATGTAAAACTGTGCGGCGGTGATTTCGTACTAATAAGTATGTAGCACAGGTTGACCATTTCGGAATACGCGTGCAGTGATTCGTGTAACTAGCGCGACGTCCTGCGGTTTTTTTTTAAATTTATTGTCATTTTTGCTATCGCTGTTAAATGAATAAGTGCGTCTCGATATTTCTTGGCAAACAGTAAACGTTACGTGTTCACCACTGGGAGTTCGCGATCGTTTAGCCAAGTTTCTTTGCAGCAGTAGCATTTGTAGGCGTATACCGAAAAAAAAGGAAAGCCAGTTCTGCATCTTTTAAATGGGAGTATACAAAGCGGAGCTGCCTTAGTGTCAAGTTCAGTCTCAGTACCATGTCGCACTCTCATTATCACTATCATCGTCACGTGTCAGTACACTGAGGACAAAGTATTGGTAGGGTATGGGTAGGGTAGGGTAGTACGGGTATGGGTAGGGTCGACAGCTGTTCAAGCTGTCAGCCCCTACCATACTCATAGATATTTAGATTTGAAGTTGTCTATCCCTACTCATACCCATAGGTTCTAGATTTCCCGACAGCTTCAACAGCTGTAGACAACACGTGATCTGCTGAATAATTTAACATGTAGTGGGGAAAGTATGTGTAGAGCACGGTATGGGTATGGGAAGGGGCGTTCGTAGGGTAGGGTAGTACGGGTATGGGTAGTGGCCGACAGCTTCAACAGCTTTGAAGCCAAGTTTCAACGCGACAGCTTGAAGAGCTTTGAAGCTGTCGAGAAAGTGAAATAGAGTATGGAATGACAACGCGTAATCTGCCGGATAATATAATATGTAATACGTTTCTAAACAGAAAAAAAAATTGCCGTTCGCTCTCAGCTTGTTGTTGCGCAATTCGTGCTGCTCCATTTGAATCCTTCTTATTAAATAAGTGAAAGCGCACGTTTGCTTTAACGGCTCTGAATGCAGCGCTTGAGTTATAAGGCACTCCTGAATAATTATGACCGGCTGGAGGTCCCTAAACTGCGGCTAAATTATTTACACGACAAACTTATGTAAGCCGCGCTCATTCCTAGGCAATAGGAATAGCGGGAAAAAGAAGTCCTCTGAACGCTTTTCCTGAATATTCAACAGCTAGGAATATGCAGATGATCTTTATGCCGCTTTTGACTGCTGCCCTGCCTTTCTTTTTTTTCCTGGAAAACCATAGCGTAAGAGATTTCAGGACGTATATTCCTTTCAATCCTGCTGCATGATTATCGAGGTAATTGATTAAGCTACGTGGTTTCGTAATCAGCACGTTTTATGTTAGCTTAACTTTGCCTGTCTTCATCGTCACGAAGGCACGTTTCAGTCTGTAGCAAGTTAATATACCCCGACCAATGCCCACAAAAAATGCCCGTTGCACGGCGCATGAAAGTCATGAAATTCGGCCCGCATGTATAGCTTAGCACGACGACCGTCATCGTGGCCTTAAAGTTCGTTTTGGTATCGAGTTCGTCAAATGGGTTGCTGAGAGCTCATTGCGTACGCAGTAAATGTAATACTGGAAGGGGTGCCTAAGTGAAATTTACGAAGGGCAGCTCCAGTCAATTAAGTATGGAATGCAGGATCATGCGATGGGCAAATGGGGATTGAAACATGCAGAGAAAGATCTATGGCAGGATATTGCGACTGCATAAAAACAAACGCCGGGTGCTGTATCACTGGGGACGAAGGGACAAGCGCAATTAAGTTTTGAAATGGGCCTGCAATTGCGATGCCCAGGTGAGCGTCTTTGCGGTTTTTAAAATAAAACTTTCCATCAAGAGCGCCGCGGTGATACCGGGGTTATTTCTGCCGTGAAAGCTGAGGTCAAGAAAATAACTTGCACAAGAGCGCGTCTATGCGCCTCGTCATACTGTGACGCTAAGTGTCTCTGTTAGTTGTGCTTTTTTTTGTGCGTGTGTTTGTAAAGTATGCCTTTTTGACCCTCAGCTGAAGTAGCAGCTGCAATCTTTGGGAATGTACGGGAACGAGTGTTGGACACTTCGAAAATTTCGAGTGTTCGACACTTCGAAAGTGTCGAAAATTTTCGACACTTCGAAAATTTCCTAGTCCAGTCCAAATTGTGAAAGAATTTCCACAGAAGACATAAGTACGCTAAGTTCATATTATTTTCAATAATGACAGTTTGGTTTCCAGGCTGTGAAAAGTTGCCACGTTATCGTACGATACAAGATGTAACAGCAGACACCGTCCTTTACGTTATCATTATTTATACCGAAAGGCACACTAAATCCTCTATATCCACCCTGTGTTCTTTATGTCGCGAACGAGTCGGCTTCGGTTTCCTTGCGTTATTCGGACATAAACTGTTGCCTGGGGTCCCATACCCGTGTGGCAATACCCTTGTGGCAATGTTTCAGGCCGTCTGCGACGGAGCGATGTTCTATGCCAACCTGTGCCACCAGAAGCTGCTCAACGCTGGCTACTACGACGAAGAAGGTCAATTCGACGTCTCCGAAGAGGTATGTCATGCCGAAGACTCATTAAATGAGCCAGTGGTTCTCCGACACAGATGTATCGAAAACCCCTTGCGGACCGGTTGAAGTGATGCACTACCCTTTGCAGTGATGCAATGGGGAGGGGAAAGCGTGGGGCTATAAGAAAGCGCAACATACGGCGGGAAATAGGTATTAACTCGAGACTAACCGAAGCAATGTTGTGCGAAATGCACAGTAATGCACAGGAAAGACGGTTAGAAGTTGTGCAGCACTTCTGCTCGACATTGCCACACCTGCTGTTATCGACCGCTGTGACAGTTTCTGGACTTTTCCCACTCATGCGCTTCACCGTATAACACTCTGGCAAAGCTGTCTTTGCCGCGGCACATTATGTTCATGAGGCAAAGTCGTACTCCGGCAAAGTTGGCTACGCCTAGATAAAATATCATCATGCCGCAAAGCCAACTGAAAACTGCCATAAGCAACAACTACCACAAAAAAAAAAAACGTTTTATTTTGTGCTTCGCGGGTGTCATGACCACAAAAAAACGGAATGCCGGGTGTCTGAAACAACGCCAGATCATTACAGACTCCTTACTGGCCATCCAAGCTTCTTAACAGTTAACCCGGCCTTCTTTCGCCTACGTTCCTAACCCTCACTTTGATGGCCAGAAATACTGGGCGGTCATCCACCGCGGCATGCCTCGTTATCGTATCGCTGAAACCTGCTTGCAGGTGTGTATCGTGATCAACAACATGGAGTACGTGCGGAGAGCGCTCAAGCCACTTCACAACGAGCTCGAACTTGAGCCCATCATAGCGGCCATCGAACAGGCAGAAGGGGATCGGGCCGCCGACAAGTGCCGAGCCGCGTTCCAGGCGTTGCTACACAACGCCGACGAGGACGTCGTCCACAAGATACTGACCATCATCGCGGGACTATCCGAGAAGGTACCGACGTAGAAAGGCTGTAACCTATCATTGCCCGGGCTTTGCTTGCCTAAAAGAGGAGCGCACTTTTGTGTGCTCAAGTAGATTGAGGCACAAAGCCACGGGGCGAGAGGGTTGTGGTTCGAAGCCCCGTCCGGGTTCCTCACACAAGGATATTAGGATTATTTTTGTTTGTGGTGTATATGCAGACATACACGAAGCATGACGGCGAAAGGGCGCTTCGAGTGTCCACATACTTTCTGTAGCATCACCGGTACGACGTTCGAACTGCAGCTAGAAATGCTTTTAGTTCTCTCACGCACTTCAAGACCCACGCGCGTCATTTAAGTTGCATTGATGGATCTGAAACTAGGCTTATCACACTATAGGGCTTCTTTTTCCTTCTTAGATTTCCGCACTAAAGGATATTATTTGCCAGTTGAACCTGTCTTTCATTTTATTGCAGTCTGTGAAACATTGAACATTACAGAAATTCTGTTATCAGTTCATACCCTTCAGTACACAAAACGACGCAAATTGTTTGAAGCGCGAACCCATTGAAGTGCCACGTGACCACGTTTGTTGGCCCATTCAGCAAGGGTGACATGCTGGCCATTTATGCGACAGGTAAGCATGCATGACTCCCAAATTGAAATTTCTCACTTCCAGCGTGTCGTTTCGGTCGTGTTGCTCAGCTTTCGCATGTAACGAAAGCGTTGAAAAAAACTGCTAGAATTTAAAAGGGAACTGCGACAGAATCTGAGGCCGCATAATGCTATCCTTTACAAAATATTTCATTTAAGAATTATTGAAGCACTGCTGGTCAGTGTTGAGAATATTACTGAAGATTTATTGGTCTGTTCATTGAAAAATCATTGAATTTATTGTTGACACTTCTTGATTATTGACCTCCGAAATATCGTTGAAATTCGTTGAACAAGTAGTGGTTGAATTGCTGTTGAGCTATTATTTCGTTGTGCACTAAAAATTTATTGTGGTTGTCTCTTTCTTTTTTTTTCGGGGGGGGGGGGGGGGGGATATTTACTGCGCTAACAGTGAAGCAGCATTAAAATTCATATATACAATTTTCTTACGTCGAAAAAAACTGGTGATGCGATGCCATCTCGTGGGTGTTTTCTGCACTCGGCGTGCTGAACATGCCCATTCCGTTCTTCGATAAGGTGCCCCTTCATCCCAAAGTGGCTAAATAATGCTATTTTTCACAAGGATGCACGTATTAGAAAGACCCTTCACACATTTCACATGTTATATGCATTCATCCATAAGTATACAGTTAACAGCATCAAGAAATCCGAACACAACCGCGCATGCGCACTGCATATACAGAACAAATTGCGTCACAAGTAGCACCAACCAGAGCACTTCTTTTGTTCTTCTGAATGAAAGGTATGGACGTTGTCCTTATTTGCTGAATGCATAACGAACTAATAACATTACCTCGGACATTTCTGCGATTATGCAATCACAAATCCTAATTCCACTTCAAGTGACGAAGTCAGTGTTCCCTGTGACGTCACATATGTTGAAAGAAGAGCAGGCGGTTTCCAGCCGTGTTGAAACCCAGATTGTGAATTCCCCGGTGCGCACAGCGCACTAATATTTGACTGACGTGTTCACAGAAGCCTCCACGACTGACTGTGCACCGCTTTCAGCTTATATTAAAGCAAGTGCTGTAGGGCTCCTTTAATGAGGTCTCACTTTAAAGGAGGCAGTGTTTATGGACTATAGTATTCAGTTTTGTTTTAGTGTTGCATTGTTTTTCATTTTCTGCAGATGCGACCCGAGATCAAGAAGTTTTTGTTCCACCTGGCATGGGCACCAGAACGTCTAGATGCTGACAGTGTAAGGCAATGTTTTCTTTTAACGATTCCTGTAACTTTCTTTTGTTGATCAGAGTTGCATTTAAAGCCATCGGTGGTAGTAGTTATGAGAATCCTTCGCAAAAGAACATACTTCATAGCTTTAGCATATCTTGCAGTCAGGTACTGACACGGCACTCCGGAAGCGTCGTGCACTTTGCAGGATGTGCAGTGTTTTCTAAACATACCAACAGTGGCGCGCCTGAGCAGTGCCACCTGTACATACGAGGTGTCGGCTCGGGTAGGTTAGTCGCGTAAGCATCCTCTAGATGGCGCTCGCCGAGCTATCGCGTGCCACTTTGAAAGGCGCAGCATAAGCGTCTGTATTTTGGAAGTTTTCCTAAGGCTGTAGAAAACGGTTAATACGGATTAGGGCTTCGTGGATGCACACGTGTACTGATCGATGACTAATACTGGCTGCGTGCAGGCGCTGGGTCCATTAATAGACTACCTGGACAACAACCTCCGGACGCTGTACGAGTCTTTGATGAAGGTGAACTTCTATCGAACCTTGGAGGCAGTCTGGAGGGTTGTGCTGCAGGAACTCATGCTCACCGCCAGGAACAACCTCGGGGTAAGAACGAGCACTGTTTCATGAAGTCATGCGCTCCTCTTGTACGAGCTAAGACTTTCACTGCCAGGAGGTTGAGATTGACGCGCACAGTTGTTTTGGTTTGTTTACGGGCAGCGCCGTGATCACTTTGCAATGGTGCTCACCGCAGCCATCGCTTTTCTTGTATTTCGCTTCAGGAACCGTGTCGACCGTTCTCTAAACTGTACAGGACCGACGCGCACATTTCAGACTTTCATTCTCCCAGATGGGTACAGTGTTTAGTCTACGCAATGGCAAGCATTAATTGACCCGGCGACTCAATCCGATAAGCTGCTTGCGCTGTGCTTCGCAGAGTAGCAGTTCTAACGCCATCATCTGAAGTGTAATATTGTATTTCTCTGTCGGCTACACTCAGTGGAGTACTTTGAACAGGAACACACTTGAAGCGTAATAACCTCCTTCTTTCTCTGACAAGCCCACTTCCGCCAGGGGTCACACTGAACTTGCTTCTGGTGACATCAACTGTTTAATTATAATTAAACACTTCGCGATGTACCGTTTACCGCGCAGGAGCGCGTGGTATTCTTCCAGCGCCTGTTCTCGTCTCTGGGCGTCCTCCTGGAGTTCTTCCACGCCGAGGACAAAGGACTGTCTCTGAAGTCCCTGCACAGCCTGCCGTACCAGGACCTGGACAGGCTGCTCAAGCTGCACAAGGCCGACACCGCTGACCTCATTGAGCTGTACTGCCTGCAGAGGCTCGAGGAACAGAACCGGCAGATCCAGTCGGGCGCCGCGCCTTACGGATTGCTCACCGTGCGGCTCAGCTACAACGCGGCTGCTGAGTGCCTCTGTGTCGACGGTAAGTTCGATGCACTCTCTGCCGCTTGTTTTTAGCGCATTAGTTTTGTGCGACTGATTATGAGCAATAGCTGCCGTGAGTGTAGATTTTGTGCTTGAGTGATTTGTCCAGATGTTGTCAGACGTCGCTTGCAAGGAGTGAATATATATGGAAGGCCGTTTATTGTAGACATATGTAATATTAAAATGCGTATGGAACACGCCGTTAAAAGGAGTCTGCATGGAAGTCTTAAGGAAAGAAGTAAGACAACTTAGGATAGGCGTTTTTCGATTTTTTCAGAACACCGCAGGCAAGGAGCTCGGCGTTTCGTAAAATAAACGTTTATTCCTACTCCTCCGCGGAAGCAGCACCATATTTAAACGATACGAAATGTTGTTGAATAATTTGTCTCATTGATACCGTTATAGACTGCATATAGTAGAGACTTTGAGGTTAATATTTCCCGAGGTACGTTCTAGTGCAGGTGAGAACATAGGTGCTAGTGTAAATCTCTAGTTCCCAATACCAAAAAAAGAGATATATAATGCTTGCCCTTGAAATGACTCTAGGGAAGTGGGCGCTTCCTCCAGATCAGTTCACGCTCATCGTTATAGCCATGTTATCGCATGTTATCTGCTATGGAGATTAGAAGGGAAGGGGAATCTTTATTCAAAAGTCTAAGCTTCGTGTTTGTCCATAAAAAAAAAGAAGACGAGAATCTGTATAATCAGCACGTAAGCTCAGTGTACCGTGCAATCCATTGCAGTCATGAACGCCCGGGATCTGACGCCACTGGATCCTAACGGTGAGTTGCAAGCGTGACTTTCTGCTTTACCGTTACCTACACAGAGCTCACGCATGCGCTATGCCGTAATTTTGCGTCATTAATCTTGCAGCCTTGTCTTACCTGTCTCTACGGCAGTTTTATTTAAGTTTTTGGAATGGTCCTTCAAGCCTAGTACTTCTGGTACACTAACTTGTCGTTCGACGAAAATGAGATGTGTGGTTTCGGTCTCGTTCCCACAAATTAAGCACCGTCTCACCTTCGTTCAAAAAAATTTCCATCAATAGCTTCGTGTTCTCAGCCACGCAACAGGATGGTCGCGCCATCTCTCGGGTGTAAATAAAAGGATGCGGCCTCATCAGCGGCCTCTTCGATCGGGGACAGCGCGCTGCCAGAACCCGCGTTGGTCTCCCAGTGATCGAAAATTCTATTCCCGCCGTGTAGGTGGCGCTTTCGGCGACAGTTGTGCTACCTGGCATGATTCGCCAGCTGCATTGTCCAAATTAGCGGCGTGGCGTAAATGAAGAAATTGAAGGTAGAAAACCGGAAAGCTAACTTTCGCGTGAAGAACAGTCGAAGCTCGTAAAGTAGGATAGGGGAGGGGAGTGTAGGGGTGATGGGAGGGGGGCGATTCTGGGGGAGAAAGGGAGAAGCGATGGGCAGCGGCAGTTGCCCTTTTGCTATATCTCTGGGTTGCTTAATGAACAGATATACTTGCCATGAACAGATATACTATGCCAACATGAACAGATATACTTTGAAAAAGAAACTGAAGTATGGCGACAGAAATGGCTGCCGTCTCAAAGGTTAAAAAACGAAGGCGCGCCAACAACAACACAACTCTACGTGACAGCCGTACGTAATCTAATCGAGAAAGCCCTTTATTTTTTTTTTGGTAAGCCAGACGACGCGGCATGACTTGGATGTCCGTAAAACCAAATGGTTCAGCAATTCGTGACACTATATTCAGAGTAATTTGTGGCGCGTGATCTTCATTATGCGATGCGACGTAGCTTGCTTACCCTCCAATGTTTCGTAGAAGAGCTTGCAGGATAGGAGGCAAGGGAAAGTGCTCTTCTATTCATGACATTCCAGACGATCTTCCATTCAGTACATTTTTTCAGCGCACTGGACGACTAATACGATATATAATTAGTTGTCCACCTCTCATTATGTTCCTACGTGTTAGAATTTGTTTTCATTGTTTACGTGCAAGCATGGGTGAAATGGTTTTTGTTAGAAAGCGAAGCATAAAAAACGATTATTAATTGGTACTCATCAAATAGCACTAAATTTTAACACCATTGCACAGCAAGTTAAACCAGAATATTCTTTTTGTTTCTTTTCTTTCGTTTTCTTTCTGTTTCGTTCACAGGTGCTGGAGAGAGTAAGTGTCGCTTTTGGTTTTGTTTTGCATGCGATTGGGGTTGCATGCCGGCATGCGCCTGGGAGAGGCAGAAGGATATGTTTCGGAGAATGGTTGAGACCTTGGAATAACTAAATACACCTTGGTGCTTCCTGCGTCCTGGATGTAATATCTCTGGTTGACTATAGGTGGTGCATGGGTTCATTTGGTGACAAACGGAAAGCCTGTGGTTCGCTTATGATGTGGTCGTAAGGATCACGTACGTAGAATGTATTTTGGGATGCACAGTTGGTGCGCATCGACGTGCAGTCACGCGTGCTGACGACCTTGAAAGAAGAGAGGACCTGCACAATTATTTGCGAAAATAAATGCCTGCGTCGTGCCGACACTTCCCATAAAAACTACGCCCGGATCGTCATCCATGGAGGCTCTGTCTATCCCTCGCCTGTTTATTGCGTGCCCTGTTGTTTTGTTTCAGCAGTGAGCGCCTCTCGTGGCAGTCCTTCTGAACACGTGGCGGTGACGTCACGATGCGCGGTGCCCGGAGGTAGCGTACGCAGTAGCCTCTGAGCAGCTGCTGACGTCATGTCACGTGGCAAAGCGGTACGCTGTGGAACGCTCTCTCGCGGTGTCTATCCGCAACTTTGGGCAGGGCACGTTCTATGCGAAAGAGAGCGACGTTCCAGGCATGTACTTAGAGGAGACATTGCTCATTCAACCCTATCGAAAGAAGTAGTACACTTGAAAAGAAAACATGTTTATTCAAGGAAGAATGGACACACACGGTGCCTATAAACGTGGGAGTGTGCGTGTCTTCATCAGCGCGATGCTTCCTCTGTGTCGTGGCCCACAATGAGTAGTAGTCCTGCTGTACTGGAATGTTCAATATGGCAGTGTGGAATGTTCCGTAATGTAATGCCCTGTATTTCTAGAGAAATGTTTGGTGCAGACCTAGGGACTAATTCTGTGCAAGAGAATTGGAAGCGATGTCGTTTTGGGAAAGTGTGGTGGTGTGGGCGGTGGTGATAAGGTGACGCTGTTTGTTCGCGGCAGCGTACTCCAAAAGTCTGCACGTTTTGGCCTTCCTTGTGCCCCGTCCAATAAATGTAACTTATTTATGTTTTTCGTGCTTCATTTTAAGTGCAGCATACCCAGTACGCTTAGATAAGGGACGACCTGTGCTTCAGCAGCTCGATTTAACATTTCGTAGAGGGAAGTAATGGGCAAGGACATTGAAGAAAAAAAGAAAAGCAAGCGATACAAATTACGAATACTTTTTGGCGACATTAGCAGCCTCGTCAGGTGTAGAGAATATGCACGTCCCTCAAGGACATGCAGGAATTGGCTGTATTGTTTACGGTTGTACGAAGCATCCACAGCGGGAAAATAAGTGCCTGAATAGATGGTACGTACGCTGGATTGTTGTACTGCCAACTAAGTTTCATGATCGTCTAGGGAAGCCCTTGTAAGGTAGCCAAAACGCATATGTCTTTAGGGTTTTCGAAACTCTCAAACCACCGTGATAGAGTGCTGGCTACAACCTAACAATTATATAGCAATCGGATAAAAAATTACGCAGGTTTCGAGGCTCCTAATTAGTGCAATGCAACGGGAAAAGGATCCCCTCTAGCTATGGTACGAGGAACATCATACCGAAACGTTGTGTTCGAAACGTGAAAGAAATGCCAGGGATATATCGAGGACATGAACCAAAGGACGTCCACCGCTAGAGCCAGCATTTTGACAAGTGGACTCGTCTTTGCCCGGCATCGTGCACACGCTTCCCTTCTCCTCCTTTGCTTCTTTATTCTGGGACAGAGAGGGAAAGCGCACATGAACAGACGCCAAGCAAGGAAGTGTTGGCTTGACGAAGACAAGTCGACTTGTCAACAGGTTGGCTCTGCGAACATTCCCTGTTTTTCATTGTCTTCAACGGTCTGTTCGTCAGCAAGGGCTATATGCATGTGTTTTTGAGAGTAAGTGGCAGCAGACTGTTGTCGTGTCCTTGTCCCCAACTTGTTACGGAAACACCATAGGTTACAGCGACCCTTTCGTCATTCTGGAGATCCTGCCACGTCACCTGTTCCCGGACTGCCCCCAGCAGAGGACGCGGGTGCAGAAGAAGACACTCTACCCTCTCTTTGACGAGAGCTTTGAATTGTGAGTCACGATTTCATCCTTGTTTACACCGTCTCCGAACATGACTCCCCGATAGCGCCGTTTTCTTTTTAAGATGAAAGCTTTAAGATTATCCTTGACCAGGACGCAGGCAAATTTTTAGACTAACATTTATCAGCTTCAAAAATATGTTGTCGTTGGTTTCGCAATCATGTGTTGTCGTTGGTTTCGCAATCATGTGTTCTATATTAAAGGAGAAAATAAATGAAATAAGTGCCAATGTTTCATTTTGGAATTTCGGGCCGAAGCTCGGTCCTTTCGACGTCAGAATGCTTGTTTCTCTATTTTTTTCGTATTATCGCCAGATTCACTCAATCGAATTTTCCGAAACACACTTTGTGAAGCCTCTGGCTCCTTAAATACACAATGTATATGTCTTTTTCCAATGAGTAATTGTTTAGGGCTTAGCAGACGTCATCAAAGATCTATGATGACAGCATATCAGTGCTGGAGAACTCAGAGCGGTGTTGCCACGTATATTTTCTTTTTGCTATTTTCTAGCAGACGTAGTGTCTTATCCTCCCACTAACGGTGCCTTTGGTATTATGTGAAATTCACTAAAATGTGAATTCTTTTTATTTTGACTTTAGTGATCCTTAAGCCTCGCGGACGTATTGCCCAAAACGCGTGCTAAAAAGTATGAGTTAGTGTAAAACGTTATTCATTACGGAATGTACTGTGGGTTCTCGCTCATTTCAAAAAGTCGCTGATTGCCCTTGTTATATAGCTGATTTTAAACTGTCGCGAAATCAAATGGAACGTCGGTGCATTTATGTGGTAGCTGCTACACCTTTTGTGAAGGAATAATGTCACAAACTTGCTCACAAGGGACCTCACACGCGTATCGGAAAATGCAGTCAACTTGCAGACTCGGAGATCTGCACTTGAGCCCACGATGCACGCACGTGCACACAACTGCACGGATCAAATCAAGTATTCCGATTTGTCGAGTAACGATTAAGAGAACACAGACGAACTGCTTCGTAGATGACACTGAAAACGCAATAACGCCATAATGGCGTCGTCTGTAACGTCTGCACAACATATTAGGTTTCAGCATTGTAGTGCTGAGCGTCAGCTAGAGGGACTGTACACCATCATGAAGTACACTGACGTTGCGGAAGACTTGCGGTGGCGTATCTTCTGGACGTCCTGGCCTTTCGTACTGCATTACCTTGTCGTTTCATGCTGCACCAAATCCCTGCAGACAACGTTTGTCTGCTGCGAGTTAGGCGCGTCGCATCCACAGACCACATCCACAGCCATGCAGCGCAAACACATAGTAAAAGGCAGGGGCGAAGCATTAGAGATATGTTCGAAGGAAGTATATTGTTGTTTACGGAATGTATTCTAATGCAGTATGGTGTTCGTGCCAGTAATAGGTACCTTACCGTACAGTGGCTTTCATATTCGGAAGGTGTGCCCAGCTTGATGGCGTCCGTTAAGGCTGTGGTTGTGGTGGTGTCAAGCCGGCGAATAGTTAGGGCTAAATAACAGAGGCCAAGAAGAGCGCTGTTGAAGACCGGCAGGGAACAACGTGGAGGGATGAAGTCAAGAATTCCATGATGTAATGTCGAATCAGTAGTGCGAAGGAGCGGCATAAAAGACAGGTTGCCCTATTGGAAAAAACAGTGGCACTGGGCCAGTGCCACCTGATTATCGGACCGGTGTGGCACTGCACACTTGGTACACTGCACACTGCGCACTGGGTACACTGCACACTGCGTACACTGCGCACTGGCACACTGGGGGACACTGCACACACTGCACACTGGGCGACACTGCACACACTGCACACTGGGAGACACTGCGCACACTGCGCAATGGCCGCCGGGTGGCACCGGCCACACAGCGCACGGGCCCATTGGGCAACACTGTGTACACGGGCCAACCAGATTCACAGAAACAGTGCAGCAACATATTGCACATATTGCGAATATTGTAATAACCATGCAAAGCGAGGCATAAAAATATGGTTTATTTGAGAGAACTTAAAACCAGGAAGAAATCAGTGATTCATGTTGAATTATGGGCAGATGGTCTGACTCTTTGGCCTAATCTGCCCACCTCGGCAAATATATCCTGCAGTGTTGGCCATGAGCGAGCCTTTTTGATGGCTCCACATTGCTTGGGCACTCCAACATCACCTTCTGGATGACATCTGCAAGGGGCAAGTTGAAGATTGCAACCAGATTAAATTAATTTGAGAATTGTCATACTCTATGCATTTAATCAATTTCAGAAATTCACATTCAATTCACTTTACTTTTTAGTTAATTTGATGTCAAACATGATTGGACAACTGCAGATACTATACATTTAATCAATTCAAGTAACTCATATTGAAGACACTTTATTTTTTAGTTAATTTGATCTGGAACAACTTTTCTAGCCGCCACACAATTTGTTCAGAACGAACTTTGCCCATTGCTTTTCTCAAGGTAGCCGTTACCAGACATTTAAAGCTTTTAGTCATCTACTAAATGTCGAACCCCAAATTTGAGTGCAGCAATAAGTAAAACAGTAGCAGCGTTCCAGTCCAGTCGGGTTACATTAAATGAGATCTCCCTTTCACATTGCATACTTTCACTGACTAAAATTCTGTCAAAGCATGATTCACAATGAATTATTACAGCATTTACGCAGTAATAACACCAAAAAATTTAGTTCGAGAAATTGTCGATTGATGCGATCCAACATGTGAAAGTCACCACACTATGGTAACCATGACCCGCTATGTCACCTTTTCAGCTAGCAGTATGCAGTTATACTAAGCGTTTCCACTGTTATCGAGAATTTCATAATTTCACCCGCTAGCTGCGTGCTGCTGCAACAATATCACGAACTGTTCTGTGACGAAACAGCAAAACAAAAAAAATTACAATGTTTACACCCAGCTTAGTATCAAATTAGTGTTCACGTGAGCGCATCAAGAATTATGGGATTGCATATATAGTAAAGCTTGCGGGTTGTTACTATCACTACATGTCACATCTTCAAGGTGCTGAAGATATGGCTGTGCAAGGGAATTTATAAATTATTTCACTGTAAGCCATTTCAAATATCAGTTACACTTTGAAACTGGGTTTTTTAACTATTCCTAGAAATGTGCATAAAGCATACTCATTATGGTGTCTGCCTTCTCGGGAGTGGCCTGCTTTTTGGCCACACTATCCGCATGGCGTCGGGGTGGCTGGCCAGTGAGGATCTGGCCTGCATTTCAGCAGGAGTCCAGAAGTATCAGGCAATCTCCCTGGCCACTTTAGTGGTGTTGCTTGTTCGCATTATGAAGTTGAGTTTCTCACACATCATTAGTATGCTGGATCCGCACGGACCTGGAAAAAAGAATGCCAAAGTGCATTGAGTCACAGTGGCAAGTAAGCAAGCCCAAAGCTGCACATTTACAGTTATATTTGCAGCTACCCTCAAGTAGCTGCTCAACTCTTCTCACAATGAGACAGTCGCAATTTATTATTTAAGTGCATGCATATCTTTGCTGCTGCCCATAAAATGTTGCCGCTATGCACTACATTCAACATAGTGGCAAAAACAAAACAGAGCTGAGAGAGATACACACAGCTGCACCAAATTTCAAATATATTATTGTGTGAAGCTGCCATGAAACCTCTTTTTATTCATTTAGAAGATATAATCGCGGTAGTGAAGGCGAAGTTTCTTATAGTCCCATCACAAATTATGAAGCAGTCACCTCTTTTCTGGCTCATCATGGTATCAGCAATTGTGCCGATTAAGGCAGCACACTCATGTCTTCATGAATCAATTGGCATGAGTTAACAGGCACGCACACAATGGGCCATTATGAGCCAAGCAGCCAGCATACAATCCGCCTTTTGTGACACGTTCTGGCTCTTCCGCGCGGTGGCCATGCGATGGTGCACACCTCTCTAGCCTAACCATGGCGAGGATGGCCACTGCATTGTCTGCTTGCAGAGTCATGTTCCGACAGGCACTCTACTTGCCACAAGGTAGGGATTACATTTAAAAAGTAGTGTTGAAAAATATTTGCATTGTACAGTCGCCGGACCGATAATTCGGACATGCTTGGTAATTTGGACAGCCACGTGGTGCCGACAGTGTCCCCGTAGACTTAATATGTTAGGACGACCGATATTTCGGACAGTTCCTAGCGCTACGTTCGATACTTCGGACTCCACCTATGGATGTCGAGCACACTGAATGGGCCACCATTATTTCCTCTGGTGCGCCAACGAGAGAAAGCACTGCCTTGGAGATGCCATACAAAACCATAATCTCTGACGCTTAGTTTTGGTCGCGACACACGAATTTTAGAGGCAAGTCGCACCGTCATTGCGATCACCGCATCCTGCCTCGGCATCTCATGCGCGGTTTGCGATTATGTGTAAGGCTGGTCGTGTCAGGTCTGCGACTGCTTGGTAGCGCTTTCACGTTGGGTCTTCAGTACAATTGTTTATTTATTTTGCATTCCAACACTTCTTTCTCGTGGCGTTAAGCAACAGGTCACGTCTAGTGGTACGAACGATAGCCTCGCAGTCTGTGCCGACGAGCATGCCAACGAAAACAAAGCATGCTAGTCGGCGCTGACAATGTCGCATACCTGCCGACCCCTTGAAAACAGTGCAAGCAGACGTAATCAGCAACTGCTTCCATCGCACTGGATTTACTTTTGCTGAATGCAAATGAGGCCGACTTTGCAACATAAGAGCTTGAACTGCCACCGATGACGAGCTTGTTGTTGACGACATTGTTGACAATCTTGAGGCTGCGATGTGGCGATTCCTGCCACCATTACGTTTGAAGACATTGTCAACATCGTGGCGAGGTGTTGTCGTGTACTGAATGGGACGATTATGAAATAATTGCACAAGTTATATAGATGTCACAGAGTGACTCAGACTCAGAAATGTGCCGTGAGCTACGGAGCTGTGACGTGTGGATCTAACTATAGTGTTTGCTGCCCTCGTCGTATCATCGTAAACTGCCAGAAATACACGCGAACTTGGTCCCATGTAAGCGCAAATGTGTGCAGCAACACATCGACCACTTCTTCCTAGCCCAGGGTCTTTAAAACGCAAATAAAATTGTCTTTTCTTTATGCATTTGTTTTTTGGACGTTCTATAATACGCACGCTTTTATGATCACCATGGAGTCCAAATTATCGGTCATCGACTATATTTTGACCTCTTCTTTTCAAGTTAGCCGTAAAATTTCACGCGACACAGGTTTCTCGAAGCCTTCGAAGATTATTCTCTGTGAATGCCTGATGATTCTGGTTTAACGGATCAGGGCGCCTTCCTCTAGGCTTTGCATTCTTTTAGCGTTTTTTACAATTTTGTGCCCAATAAACTCCCTTGACATTACTTGCCAATGGTACAATGTTATTTTTGTAGTATGATGTTTATATGTGCCATTTGGTGCGCCATTATGAAGACACTGGAGCAATATCTGTGGCTTCCTGTAACCCCCACGACGACAGCTCGGTGGGCCAGGAGAGGTGCCGCCAAGCGGTGGCCATCCTGAGCTTCACGGTGATGGACCACGACATGATGACCCGGAACGACTTCGAAGGCGAGGCCTTCTATGCGCTGGCCGCTGTCGCCGGTGTGGAGGACAGCGTGCCCATTGCGCCCTCGCAGCCTGTCGACCTGCCTCTCTTGCAACCGAAGGAGAAGAGTGAGTTTAAAGTGCCTTTTGTGCACAGTTCTCTTGATAACGTGAGTAAAGTGTCTTGAATAAATTGAGTAAAGTGCTTTGATTAATGTGGATGAAGTGCCTTCATAAGTGTTGGTAAGGTGCCTTGAGCAAAGATTCAGAAGATATTTAGAGAACCTTAGTTTGGTCGTCGGCTTACCTTTACGGACACTGAGGTGCCAACACCGTTGACGGCGGAAACAGTGCTGGTAGCGACATCTCGGAGCGGTTTTCTTAATCGCAGTCATTGGAATAGTTTGTGGGTGATGTGAGTTTGGCCGTCGGAAAAAAATTAGAAAGTACTCTGAGGCAATGTTATGACTGCACGGCGGAGAAGCCAACTTTGCCGCAGTACAGCTTCGCCGCATGACAACGCCGCACCGAGACAAAGTCGGCTATGCCGCAGGGTCATGCGGTGAAGTGCAATAACAGCGGAAAGGGGCCACTAGCTGTCACAGGCCACGGTTCTCCTTAAGTTCAGGTGTGGCACTGTCCAACGAAAGTAATGTGTAGCTTTCTTGTGCATTAATTTTCCCGTGAATTGTCATGCGACCTGCACAACACTGCCAATGTTGTTCTAAGTTACTCTTTGCCGCCACATGTGGTGCTATATAGCCCCTGCGCGTGCCCGCCTCCCTTCCGTCACCGCGATGGGTCGGCCTACACTTCCACTGGTCCATAAGAGGTCCACGGGACGTCCTTGCCTGAGAACCACTGATATAGATATATACTAGATTGAGCGACTGATAGTTCCCACATGCAGGTGCACTTTCACCTATCCACCTGTCCGTTTTTCGCTGTTTTTGTCATTCGGACTCATAAAATGGTGCTGTCAACCCAATTTGTACTCATCGGTATCTGAGCCCCGCCACGGTGGTCTAGTGGTTACGGCACTCGGCTGCAGATCCGAGGGTCGCGGGATCGAATCCCGGCCGCGGCGGCTGTATTTCGATGGAGGCGAAATGTTGAGGCCCGTATGCTGTGCGATGTCAGTGCACGTTAAAGAACCCCAGGTGGTCAAAATTTCCGGAGACCTCCACTACGGCGTCTCTCATAATCAGAGCTGGTTTTGGGACGTTAAACCCCACAAATCAATCAATCAATCATCGGTATCTGAGCGCTGCGACATGTGGAACACAGATCGAAAAGGCTGACGTTAACGTACAACGCCGCGCTAGCATTTCGTTTTCTTCTCGATGGCGCTTGATCACAATGGTCCGGATAATTACACCCGGTTAACTAGCCCCGAAATTCATATTTCCAGGACTCTGTTAGCACTTTCTTTAGGATAACTGAAGTAATTTTTCATATGGTAATTATCCCTGCATGTCGAGATTTATGTTGGCCGTAGGAACCATATAGGGAATCTTGTGGCCTGGGAAGGACGGAATCGCTACATTATACAACTGTGTGTGCACATTAGTGAGATCTGAGTGGAATCATAATTTGGCGAATGTTCCTCAGGTTATGCAGGATATTATCTTAAAAGTGCCCTTGCGTAGGTGAAGATCGGGCCTGAGCGGAATTTCCACTGACTGAGCAAAAATAGTCAAATGTCATGATATTTTTTTCCTACCTACCAATATGATGGTTTATTCACGTGTCCTAACTGGGAACGAGCTTGCTGCATGAGCTACAAACCGTGAGTTAACGTTCGACGTACTTTGTTGGTGACAGCAAGCACCTTTTCTTCTGCTTTGTCGTATAGGTTTGATGTTGAGAACAGGTTTGAAGAGATAAAATTTTACGAGTGCTTAGTTATGGCCTAAGCCACGCAAAGGCGCTAGCCAAGAACTCTGGTAGCCTCAGCTGGACTTAAGGTTTCGAACTCGGCACCTTTTTGCAGTCGAACAACACCTACATGTACTTTGGCTTATGCTGTAAAGGTTAGCATTCAATCACATGAACTCGCACACACACATCCCCAGCTCATACTCACGCGTCCAGTTTGGGTAGAGCTACACGTGCTTTTAGGCCGTTATTAGTGTCGCGACTGACGAGCGCGCCATCTCAGTGATGACATGACCTAGCAGTCGTGTTTAGTCACATAATCGTGTCCTTACACACCAGTTTCGATATATGTACTGAGTAAAAGAAAGGCGAGTTATTATTTTTCGTACCATACTGTGCTGCCGTTTTTATTTTCAAGGTCACCTTTGCGTGAAACCTTTGATGTTTTCGGCCATGATAGACGCTAATGCGCGGCCTGTCTCATCGCAGACGAGATAATGTGCGCACTGGAGAGCCGGACGTGGGACAAGGACGCCCTGGAATTCGTGAGGCAGCAGAAGAAGAGGAAGTCCTGAGTGGGGCTCCAGCGACGCCACACGCTCGGCGCCCCCTCAAGCCAAACCAGCAGCCCTCGCCGCCGCCGCACCAAGTGCCATCATCTCCTGTCTTGCCTCGCCCCGCCGCCTTTCACTGTGTCCGCTCATGACTCGTCGGGCTGCGTGCCATTCATGCGACTGGGGTGACTTCGTCCGAACGACCGAACGTGCTGGGATATGGGATGCCCGGGGTGTACAAGTGTGTATGTGGTGGTCTTACCTGGTGACGCCTTTGTAGGCCTAACAATAAGCCTAACGTTGCGTTTCATGTTAGGCCTAGCGCTCCAACTTTCTTTGTAGGCCTAACAATAAGCCTAACGTTGCGTTTCATGTTAGGCCTAGCACTCCAGCTTTAACGCAAGCTCATATGAGGCCAGATATGTTTATGCCGGCCGATGTGAGTAAAACTAACGCGTGCGTTGAGTCTAACAAGGTACACAACGTTAGGCTTGTGTTAACGCTCGAGTTAGGTAGAGCTTACATCAGAATAGGCTTAGTGTCAGGCCTAACACTAGGCCTAGCATTAGGCTGTGTGTTTGGCCTAACGCTGGGCCTATTTTTTGACGAGACAGGCCAGGAAGGCTCGGATTTTATCGGATTTTATCGCGTGCACTGCTGCATTGACGATCGCCTGTTTTTGGGCTGAATGTGGCCATGAAATTTCTCGTCATTCGGCGAGAACGCTTGCTTCGGCATGGAAATGACCAGAATGGAGTACTATCCAGAGGCTTTCCTTGGATAGGTTTTGGTCCAACGCTTATCCGGTGAAGCGCGTAAACGTTTCGAAAGACTGTGTCGTGCTTTGTACGGTATTGCGCTTTGCACAGATGGACATGTCGGACCACAAATGGCGGTTGAAGGAAAGGCGCTTCGCCTTTCCACCAGTTCGTTCGTTATCGTTGGCTCGTAGCCTTCGATATATATCTTACATTTGTCGCCAACTTTCCGTGAACGCTTTTCGGGCAACGGTAAACATCTTGTGGGGGCGACCTTCTCCCTCCTTTGAAAGCTGCGCGTGGCAATCGAGTAACTTATTTTTTCTCCCTACAGCAGCGTTTAACCGCTGCTTTCGTTATTACAGCCGCTGGTATCCATGTCTCAGTAGCGGATTTTCAAGAACCTTGAGGCAAATGGACGCGAACTGTCGCTCTGTTACTCCAGCAGGTGTCGTGTACGGATGGCTGGAACGTCGCTATATTCTCTGGTGTTGCTGTTACCCTGCTGGTCTATTGATGCTTTCGTGATGTGACTTCTGACGACAGAAATCTTGCGGCACTAACCTCTCCGATGTGTCGGCCCACATGTGGTATTTTTGACTTAGGTCTCCCCATACACTTTGCGAAATCACGCCTTGGAATTGTGAATATTTTGTCGTGTTTTTATAGTTTTTACAATTTGACTAGAGCCACAATGTGGTGTTACAAATGTGTTTTAGTTTGTATTGCTTGGTGCTTTCGAGAAATCGTTAAAGCAGCTAGATTGAAATGCGCCTTACTATTTAACGAGCTCTGGTTTTTGCAATTTACTTGGTACGCATAACGGTTTGCTTGAATAATTTTTGTTCACAACGTCTACAGGCCATCTGAAAGAACGAAATTATTCTAGATAGCAGTTTAGCAGGTAATCCCCCTACACTGAAACGGCATTGAGAAATTGCGTCGCGCACTTGTGCACATTGAACATACGTAGTATTTTTGTAGCAGTGCAATGAATCTGAGCTTACAGACCCGAACTATCTACTAACATACATCTGATGTGGCATTGGCTGTCCCGGTATGTCTGCAAATATATATGATGCGTTTACACAGTCAACAGTGAGCCAAAGGAGAGAGGTAGTTTGAGGCGTCTACTTACAAATGAGCATATCGTAAGAAGACATACATAGGTAGTTTTCTCCGATGTTGGCTGGTTGAAATGAATTGGTTTATAATCCCCGTAAATCACATATCTCCTGCTGCGCCACGCATATCAACGTTGCTTTGTTTTCTACAAGTACTGTTGCACGACTCGCGAACCGCGACGTGCTATGCTAAATATTACGAAATTTCTGAAACGACAAAATCGCATTCAGTCGTTTCTAGCACAAGGCTACAAGGATGCTACTTTTTTCTTTCATAGACGTTACTACTTCTCTCAGAATTCCGCAGGACTTGTTTTCCATTGCCAAATTTCCTGCGTCTTTTACAAAACTTGCCGGCATATATGAATGAAATGAGATTCAGAACCTAAGCGCGATGTGTGATTTGTGCGTACCTCACCATTAAAAAAAAGTAATCGTTGTTGCCTGTTCCCAAACATACGCTTCACATGGTACTTAGATAATTTTTTAAAACACTTATGCACGATAATTTAACAGGCCGAAATGAGGTGTGTATGTATAATGATTATATAAATGGGCAGACTAAATCTAAACGCTGGTAAATCTGCCACAAATTCAAAGTGGAGTCGCATTGCTCCATTTTAATAGTGTGCATTTGTAAATGCAAAAGTGGCTTTGTAATGTCGCTTGCGTTCGATAAATGAATCATGTCTTCTTTTACGAAAAAGAAGTGAAGCCAGAAATGTCAGCGATTAGAATAAATTATTCTAGCAGAGTCACTGGAGGGGGCTCGTTGCATCGAACCTTCTCGCTTTAGTTCTGAACAACCTGTTAAACGACTACCATGTTGGAATAGAGAGGCAGAGTACAAGCCTTGAAGTCTACTAGAAACTTTTTTTTTCGTGTTCCAGTTGAGCTTCGTCAGGGTCTGGCAACTGGAACGGATAGTGATATGAAGTGTGTCCCGTGTGTTCTTTTGGGCGCGATATGTGGGCATAGTTTCGTTTTCGCATCTGCACCTAGGCTCCCGACGTAGG
Organism: Hyalomma asiaticum; assembly: GCA_013339685.2. Classification (NCBI taxonomy): domain Eukaryota; kingdom Metazoa; phylum Arthropoda; class Arachnida; order Ixodida; family Ixodidae; genus Hyalomma; species Hyalomma asiaticum. Next base: position 27,081,576 of record CM023490.1, on the reverse strand, counting down.
CGGTTAGGGACGCGCGCATCTTTTCAAGTATATGTGTGCATTGTTCAAGAGTAAGACGGATAAGCGACAACCCCATGATTTCGAAAGCAACTATACTCAGCGCAGATAATAAAGGACACTCAGAAGGAACACACCAAGGAGAAGACAAGCACCACTCTCAACTTAGTCTTTGGTGTCCAAACTAGAAGAGAAGCTCAGGAGAAGATGGAGGCTTGAATCGATGAACAGATTGCTAAAAACAATGGAGAACAGGGAAAGCCGCCGGAGCTAATGTTTCGAGAAGTCGACAAGTGGACAATGTTTCGAAAAGTGGACTTGGGGACAAAAAGTGTCCGCCTGTCCACCTGTCCACTTGTCGAAACGTTGGCTCCATAGGCATTCCTTGTTCTACATCATTTTCAACGATCCGTTCACTGCCTTTTGTGTGTTTCTACTGCGTGTGCCCTTGTTATCTGCGCTGAACAGATTCCTTCCAACTAGCCCAGCAACACGTACTATTAAGACCCCCCCGCTTCTCGGTGTCACAGAAGTATGCCATATGGCAGCGGTCATCTGTGCTAAAAGCATCAAAGCTGCAATTACGTACTGAATTGTCTCAGTCAAACATACGAGATGAGAACTTATCGCGTATAACAATACTGAGGCTGTATTTACGATGATTCTTTGGCAACATACAAACAGCTTCGTCATATCAGTTTCAGGAAATAAATGATTCAGCCTTGCATACTTTGCACCCTGTCGCACGAACAGCACACTGTGCCAATATTCTTTTTTTTTTCCTGTGTGCACGTGAAATGATCTCCTTTTAAGCCTAGTAATGAGCGAGTTTAGCTGCTTTCGCTCAACTTTGTGACTAACAAGAACCGCTTATCCCTTGCATTAGGTTATAACCACTCAGTTAACATTGAGAAAGGACGCGATCCTTCGAGGTTGCCTTTTAAGCCTTTTAATCAGAAGCGCCAAGCCTACACCATCCGTCTGAGCCTAGTCCAGACAACGCGACAACTTCATTTACAACAATGAACATTTCCAGAGCTGTTCCTCAAACTTGTAATGTCTCATCGCATGGTTAGCCCTTCCCGAGAGTCTAGGATAGTTTGAGCTTTCGACGCTTCTACTCAGCCAGGAAACATGGTCCACTTTATAACGTTCACTAGATTAGATACGCGGTTTAGGAAGAGCCCATGTAGTCTATTGAAACCCTATTTTGATGAACTCACAGTCCGCAACGACGTTATTTCAGCCTTCGTGTACATGCTTACGACCGCCATCTTTACGTGCTAGTTTAGAAACGCGTCAAACACCTGAAGTATAGGAACATTTTCGATGGCAGCTTCAAAACTCTAGCTGCTGCAGCGACCTCGCGTTTGTCTCGTGAATGAGCGTTGTTCCCTAAGCAGCAGAAGCTGTCCAGGTACCATAGCAGCGGTGGTCACCTGTGTCGTGAAAATGACCCTTACTCATCCACCTCGTTGCAGTGCATGACTTGCAAACTGCTTCCACTTGGCGTGTCTTGCAGGGCTATATGACTTTGCTCTCTTTAAGGGCAGTGTCGTTTCGGCCTCGCACCCTTCCCCCCCGCCCCCTTATGTACATACAGAACAGCACGTAATCTGTCCAGCAAGGCTCCCCACTTAGCTCCACTGTATCCATGTGAAATGTACAGGATTTTGTTTTTCATCTCGTATTACCACAATTGTACGGGATATGTAGAAGCCAGACTGAGTGTACTTAAGACCGAGCTCCTTGTAATTGGCAGCTTATTTGCGGTCATATTAAATATTCTTAAAGGAGCGCGATCGCTTAGGCTTTATTTTCGTGGGAAGATGTCTATAAATGCTGCGTTGAAACAGCAATATTTCCATAAAAATTGTTCGCGTATTTTGGTAACGTCACAGCAAATATTTCGTTACGGGGTTTTCTAATAGCCAACATTTGACTGTCTTAATGTCTGAGTTTTTTTCCTTATTGATCATTCTTGTCCACTGACCATTGCCCTAGCGCATATCATAACCGAGGGCACACTTTAGGTTCCTTGCATGATTTGATGCTGAATATGTGTAGTTATGTTGAGGACTAGTAAAAGGGTGTTGCCAAATTGGGCATAAAGATTGCGGTGAAATTATATAAAAAATTACGCTGCCAGAAGGATGAAATGGTATGACAGACTGAAGGGCTGGTACTGCTCGCGTTGACGTCATGCAGGTTTTTTTTTTTGTTCACTTTAAGATTTCACCACAGAAAATTGAGTACTACGCTTGCTTATAATGTGCCCATTTGAATCATTCTTCTTTGTCAAGGTAAAACTTCGATAGGTCTGAAAATACCCAATAACGTTGTCAAGAAAATTTAAATTTTTCATAAACCGCAGCATTGCTTGTGGATTGATGTTCTAGATGGTTATGTGGTTGCTTTGGTCGTGCGGAAAGTTTGTGTAATAACATTTCGCTCACACTTTTCAACTGTACACCCTATAACATGCGACGTACCGCTTCGAGCTTTATCACAAAGAAAACTTATCAATTGGAAAGGAAACGCCGTCACTTCACGCTTATATTTTCTGAACATCTGCATTTTTCTTATCCTTCATTGGGAATGTTTGGTGAACAGTTAGGTGCGTGTGAGATGACATGTGACGTAGCACCAGTGTCTTTAAAGGCAAAACATTGCGCCTAGAAAAGACATAGAAGCTTTCAGAAAGCGTCACCGGAATGGCAAAAAGTGAAAAGGAAGGATGGGAAGTTTCTTCTCCTAGTGTCTGGGTAAACGACATTCGCTTGCTATCACGTACCAACACATCCACTTCTGAACAATGCATTGCGCCTAGCCTTGCCAGAAAGAACTGAAAGATTCCCACGGGCACACAACACAGGAAAAGTGAAAACGCAGACACATTGAATCATTCTTTCCAAGTAAATAGATCAACATATATCGTATAAAGTATCTCCAACAAACGACATTAAAAGAAAATCTGAAGAACCTAACAGACAATAGAAGTAACGATGAAAGGAAACACATCAAGCATTACACGCCAATTAGAATACATCACAGCTTTAAGCAGTCTTTAGACTTAGCTACTGTCCGACATGAGATTAAATTCAAGATTGGTTTGCTCAACTGCAACGTTAACGCGTTATTCTAGGCTATGAATATTGCCGCATCTTTGGTTCAATAAAGCACATCGTGATTGCAGTCTGCTTGAAGGACATCACATAAAAATTTAGCTTACCGCTGCAAATATGTCTTGAACTGAAAAGGAAGGTTCATGCAAGCTTGTTTTATGCCATGACGAGAGCAGTTGATATAAGACAGCGTCTTCAGTCTTTTTTTTTTATCCAGTATTGTATAAGCTTGTAACCAGGACTGCTTTGGCTTTTGATCAGGTTGAGCCTGTCTCGTGCAAAGGCTTCCTAAGTCTTGTTGTCACATCAAGGAAGTATAGAGCGGAAGTAGCTTAGCGTCAGACCGGAAGCGAGCGATGTGCACCCTGTGTCCGTAAGCGACCGGAAGTGGGTAACGGAAGTGAGCTAAGGACTGCATGTGTGCACCCAGAGATCGCGTGACGGAGATGTGTAACGGAAGTTACGCATGTGAACCGGAAGTCGCATATCGGAATGGTTCTCAGAGCAAGTGGGAGGGGAATATTTTATCGTGCAGCCCTGGCGGACAATCTAAACTTATACCCTTTCATTTCTGGTGCAACTACACAACCGTTTTTTTTTACTTTGGTTATGGAACCCGACAGACAGCGCGTGACGTAGAGTGGAGGGATGCGGTCAGCCACAGCGTTTCTTTACCCTAGTTAAGCTCCCTCCCGCACCACGCGGACAACTAAAACGTGTACATTCTGTGCTCGTAGAGCGTGTAGCCGTGTGTCTGTCGTTCGCGTCGTGTATCGCGCTTTGTACGCCGCCTCGCGCGTAGGTGGGTTATGTGATTGTAAATTCACACGTTGTACGCAGACCCGTCCTCGCGACATCTTCAGCCAAACGCGTCGACATGTTCTCGGCGGCCTGGCGGCGCGCTGCTGGCGTACGTCTGGCGACATGCGGTTAATCCGGAACGTTTGTAACGTGAATGAAACGAAAAAGAAAAAAAAAATGTTGGGAGAAGCTGAAGGTTGGCTTTTAAGGACGAATGCTGTAGCGTCATTGTACCCCGTTGGCATTGCGCCCTAGTAACGGAATTACGTTCTTTCGCACATTGAAATTACAGTTGGAACTATTAGAGAAGCTCAGCGGAAGACGGGAGGCTCGAATCGATGAACAGATTGCTAAAAACAATTTAGGACAGGGTATGTCGCAGGAACCAACGTTTCGCCAAGTGGACTCTCGAAACGTTGGCTCCTGCGACATTCCCTGTTCTAAATCGTTTTTAGCGATCTGTTCGTTAGTTGGAACTATTGTGTGTTAAGTTGTACTTCACCATTTTTCTAACGGATAGTACTTGGAGAAATTCAATTATTTTTCACAAATTTACCTGTGCCATGGTGATCTCATTAGTCCTGTAGCGTTTAAAATGCATGGGCAAACATTGTTCCTGCCTTGAAAACATGCCGGCGTAGCTGGCAATGTTATCTTATTAAAGATATTTCGTTTTGCCATACCGAAATGTAGTTGTTAGTGCCGTAATTTCCTGTGCAATACTTCCTTATCTCGCGGCTTCGAGAAAAACATATCAGCGACCACAAAAAATAACCCAAGGACATATTTTGATATGAATATGATCACGCGACCACATTACGTAGCGACGAGGGGCTTGTTGCCACGACGCCGGCAGCGCGTCGCGTTGGAGTCAGAAGGCGTGGATTTCGGAAACTCGGCATGTGAGAAGTCCATCCCAGTGTAGAGGAACACTTCTTTTCAGCGTCGGCTTGTTTATAATCAGCGACATCCCTTAGGTTATTCGCCGAGATAAATAAAGTGTCATCACATTCGAGGCAACGTATTCTCCAAGGCGCGATACCCGATTTCACTGAGTTATGAGATGTTTGCGACTGTCGAGGCGATTAGAGATGATGAGAACAGATGAGTGTTTCAGTTATGGGCAAAACGGTTGCAGCAGTTATTCTTGGGAAATGGGAAAGTGTGTCATGAGCCTAAGAAATTAGTTAGTTTTCAGGATGCCCTATTGTTAGCGAACATGACAAAATTGCCAGTGACTGAGCACAACATACGGACAGATACAGCGCTGAACGTATTGTGACGTTTAGCGATAGCAGGAAACAGAAAATGCACTTATAGTGGATTGCTTTCTCGAAGACGCACTCGGACTATTAAGTGCTTGTAATATCTGGGTGTGCTCTAATGGCGATGGAGTATTTGACCTTGGTGTTTTAAAAGGCTACTTTTCGCCATTTAGACATCTGCGATGGTAAAAAAAAAACTACAATGAAATTGTATTGTATTGCATATCGAAAATTCTTCGTAACCGTTTGATGAAATGCTGCGAGTATCTGTAGCAATCAAACCTAGATTACGGAAGGCGCAGCTGATGAAAGACTTGGAGTCCTGGTCTTCGAGTCATGCAAACTTCGAGTACTGGTCGCACTAACTTGTGAAATGTTCATACGAGACCCAACATGTGGGTGTAGCCGGAAAGGTTCGCTCAAAAGTGTGGTTTCGCCTCGACTCTGGATTTGCCTCAACATGTCTTGTCTTCCCCTCTGTTCGAAAGTTAAGGCAAACAGACTTTATGCTTATATACGGAACATGAGCCAACGATCAGGCTATGTTACCGTTGACACGAAATTAGAAAGAAAAGAAATATACGCACACTGCCGAGTTTCCTGTTCACAAGTTATGATGTGCAATGCCAATGACGCTTGTCTTGCTTTTGTAGTGACCGTGAATATGTAAGTTCAACGGTGATCGGCGCAGCGTCTTTGGCTGCGCTAATTGGAAGGCACCACTTGTTAAAATAACGAATATTGTCTAGGCGATGAGAGCGCGAGGCAATCAGCCATCATTCCACTATGAACCGAGCCTTTCGCGTGTTGTGACGTAGTTCAAGCTTTAGCCGTGGAGACTACTACTTAACGTATTAATCACGTCACAACACAAAAATGTAAGCCGTTATAACGATTACGCCAAAGCACCGCAATAAGTAGTGGAAACGATCCCCAGGGTCGCTGTCTTTCTAAATTTTAAATTCGGCGATTTCATTTTGAGAAAGTACCATGTTCGAAAAAAAGAAACGAAGTGCACGTTGCTTTCAAGAACCTTGTATACAGCCGCCAGCCTGTTCGGATCCGGCGACTTTCCGTTAACTTTCGCGGACGCTTACTCGAAAATCTTGCCGACTTCTCGCGAGAGCACACGGCAGCGCCCTATGGTAATCACGCTCAAGTCACGAAACATCCATCACCCGTCGAGGGGTGTCAATATCGAGACACGCGTCATTGGCCTTGCACTCGGGCCGCCGGTTAGAACTTTAGCCGTAGTGGTGTCGTGTTTCACTGAGATTGTCGTCAGAGCACTCAACTTGTACACAAACTTGCACGTCACGGGCCACTGGGCTCCATTTGACGTGTCACCCGGTGAAGCTTGTATCTCAGGGGGGTAAAGGGTATATGCCCGGGCAGGAAATAGACGATAGGGGTGTGCGAATAGGGATTTTTGGGGAGCGAGTTGAATACAAATCGTATGCAGTGGCAGATGTGAATCGAATCGAATGCCAAATAATTCTCGAATAACTCTCGCACATTGAGCCGTCGTTGTTACAGCTTTTGTAGATAGACGTTCACGTTCTCGTATTCATAAACTTAACACGAAAAAGGCAAAAATACGGCACCACAAGGAAAGTAGCAGTTTTTTTTCTTATACACAGAACTGTTTGCAAATCGTGCGTGATAATTTTGATGCCTGTTTCAGTGAGGCTGTCCGATCAACGCAGCCTGTTGCACTGCGTAAGGTATGCCGTTTTCTTTCTCCTATAATAGGCCAGCAGCAAAGACGTTATTTTATCGTATTTTGCACCAGTATTATGTTTAATTTGGTGTAGCTAACGCTTGCAAATGTCTCGCAAAAATATTCCGAAAATATTCAGACTTACGGATAACGGCTCCTTTATTTCGAAGGTCGAATCGAATGGGATGCTGTGCTATTTGACCATCGAAATATTCGAATATTCGCACACCCCTAGCAAATCGGTAGCTTCACTTTTTTTTATTTCTTTTTCGTTTAGCGGGGTGGTGTGTCTACGCAATTAGAACAGTGTTTCAGGGAAATCTCCGCAAACTGCGCCCTTTAAAGGGTTTCCTGGAAAAGTTGTTAGAAACCATCTATGTTAGATGCCATGTTATCTAAGTTATCTATATGAGATAACCAGGAGTGCTCTGGTTGTGTTGCCTCCCTTTTCTGTGCCACCTACGTTCAGAGATATGTCATCGCTGTAAGAATAAGTTGGCCTTGCTGTAAACATTCATTCGCTGTAATTTTGTCGGTTTCTTTAACGAGTTGTTGATCTTATCAGGTCCATTAAGCACACATTTATGTCACATGGCTTTTCGTCTATTAGTAGCGGCGAGAATGTTCTGTAGTACTTGAATAATATAACGAAAGTGAATGGATCAATGGCTCGTTTATTTGTGAGGCACAACCTGTAGACATATTCTGTCGGATCCTTTAGGTTGTGTCTGAAGGATATGTCACTTAAGGTCTTTGGCGCAGGTGTATTATCCCTACGAGAGACCGCAATGCATGAACACAGTGCAAAGTAATCTAAAACATTTGTCCATCGCATATTCATGTAGAAAAATTTGAGAGGAGTTACTTTTCTGTGACACAGGTGGACAAAACCAAGCTGCATGTCTGTAGCTCATCAAGTTTAGAACTCTACTAGATATAAGGTGTCCACTCAGAGGAAGCGCGCATGCGCCACTAATTAAATACGGTTATACTAATCAGCGCCCCATGCGTGAGAACTTTGTGGGACACATTCGAGCGTTACATTTGCTAGGCCTCTTCAAGTGCCACTGGTGATTAAAGGGGTGGCACTAATGTTGCGAACCCAATGGTGAATGACGATGCGACGCTGAACAGTGTGGCATCGACGTTGACCATTTGGTTCACAATCACCGTCCACTACAACGCTGCATGGCGTCGCATCGCTGTTCACCATTTGATTCACAAGTGCCGCTCCCCGCCGACGGTGAACGGCTTCGCATCGCCGTGCACCATTTGATTCACAATCACCGTTCACCATCGTCGCTGAACGGCTTTCGCGGCGGCGATTGCAGCTCTGTTTTAACACTATAGCGTTTTATGCCGTGATCTACCACACAACGCCACCACGTCATATCCGTAACGGAAGTGACGCAGTAAAACGTACATGTATTTCCGTACGTCGGAAAGCCACCTCGAAAGACAGATGTAAGGCTTTCGCCCTAAGAGTGCTTTGTTGAACAGTGGCATCTAAATTTCAACTTTTATTGATCGGAAGCCATGAAGATCACACCGTGGGTAGCGATCTTTAAAATCAAACAATCTTTTTCGAGCAAACAAGCGCTATGCAGAAACAGGCTCGCAGAGAGCAGGCCCAGATCAGTTTTTTGAATATTCAATCACAAACGTTCAATCTGTTTGGGTATACTGTGCTCCATTGCATATTATACAAGTTGAGGTAAATTTAGTGAGGTACTGAATACCAAATTTTGACTGAATCTTTTAATTTGCGGTTTGTCCAGATAAGTTGTGGCTTGTAAGGGCACGGCCAGATTTGCGGAGATTTCCCTGAATTTTTTTCCCATCTATGCACTCCCCTTTGTTATAAGAAAATGTTGCGTAGCTACCAATCATGCCTTTGGCAGGCTCGCGCACTGGTTTTTCATACCACTGGAAAATGTATTCTGCTGTCATAGACTTAGATACGTCGATCTCTGTGTAACACCAGCGGTGTAAGTCACGTGACACAAAACGCCGGTTACAACCCGCGCTGCTCGAACCATTGTGTAGGCTGTCTGCATTCTCGTAAAATATGTATTGGCCCATCCATTCTTGTCCCTATGTCTTAAGCATCGACACTACTGCGTAAAGAAATTCGCTTGTTTATATCGATTTCGAGTGAAAATTCCCGAAAAAGTCTAAACACGGTAGCACACCGTAATTAAGAAGTTATGGAAGGCACAGAATGTAGAGATCAGGGGCCGTAGGTCGGCCAAGCCAGACCGTATTTTCACGACGTCCAGTAAGGTACATGGGTTAGAACTTGTAACGACACGCAGGGCTGTGAACGTGTGTCATCGATACTGCCACAGAAATGTGGCAGCAAGTGTGTCAAGAGAACTTCTTCACGACAGTTTCTTTTTTTATTTTAGTCGGAAGTGTGTGAAAACAGTTGATATACGTGTGTTTACTGACTAACAGTACTCGATGCACTCGGAGCTTTTTGTCACAATACAGTACTGAGCTTTCTTTTCATTTTTTTTCATAATAGCCACTGTTTCACTCCTTTGAACATCAAACAACCTTTGCTTGTTTTGACGTGTAAACTGGCAAAAGCAGAAAAATAGGGCATTTTAAATTGTGAACAGCACATTTTTGCGCCGCTGTAGATTGTTTGTGTCGTAAGACAAGCCCGTAGCATCAAACCTCGTGCTACGAAGGCATTTGGCTCACTAGGTAAATGCAAACAAGGCTTTCTTTTCTTTCACCATGTAGGTGTGTGGTCATTTGATCATACACAGGCCTTAACGTTGAACTGTTCAGAGTAAAAAAAAATTATAAAAGACTAGTTACCGTTAAACGTGTCTGTCAAAGTATTTGTTGCTGCGGACCACTGGAAGAATGTTCGAAAAGAAAAGCTTACAAAAGTGTCTGTTGATATAATTTCTTGTTCCACAGTCAGAAGCTGCACGAACAGCAGTACATGTCCGAGTCAAGTTGTCACTTCTTGCGGCATGACGTAAAAGCTGAAATCGATAGCGTCGTTAATTATATACTAGAAGAAATATAAGCTTGCAGACAAGGTCATGTATGTATCAAATTTAGCTGCATCCTCTGATTGAGGAAAAACACTCGCTTAGAAATTGTGCTATGCGTTGCCCAACCGCCCAATGTAATTGTCAGGTCTTTACGGGTTTGGTTTCGTTTCGACAATGCTTCGACAAAGGGCGACTGGCTGGAATATGAAAGCTATTTTCCAAAATATTTTGTACTTTTTTCGTTTTCAGGACATTGTTTGATGAACCGCCAAGTTTCGCCCCGCCGTAAGTCTACAAATTAACTTGTTTTTTTGTTACAAAGCTAGTTAAGTAAATGGCAGAGTTTCGGTTACGACAAATGCTACGGAAATCCGGGGAATAGGAAGAAAACTGCGAGTCTGTAAATAATTGCGTGGAAGGCAGCTATGTGTCCTAATGGAATCTGTCTACTTATTGTCTTAAAGTCATTGGGTTGTAACGGTACTGCTTTTGTCTATTCTCTCGAATTTGGGGACGCTGCAGTGTTCACCTCTAGAATCGGCGTTTTTCAGCTATTGTATGTATTTAATAATGCCAGCAGCTTAATACGACATTTTATGTATTATCCTCGCGACCCAAATATATCTGCAATATTTACATTGGTTTTCTTAAGCTGCTTACACTTTCACTTCATTTCTCATTTCGTCGTATTAATAATGCACAATAAAAAAGTAGTATACTCTGTTGTGATGCCAGAAAGACGTGACCGTAGGCGCTTACCACAACAGGGCATTGTAAAAACTATAGCATTGAAAAGCTCATGACGATCAAAACGTCACTCTCCCGTGATTCCGTGCTCTGGCGAGTTCCAAGCGCTCTGTTTTACTTACTTTTGAATGTGTTTAAAAAACACAGCGCGAGTTAAACATCCTCTATTTTTTGAATAATGAGCGCACTGAGTATGCGCCATCTCCATTTAGGAGTCTTCAGTTTCCAGGTTACATCGTTAGTTCTAGCTATCTTCGACTAGATATGACGATCACGTGTTTCCTATACTGAAAGTAATGACACTGCTGCGCGAACACTTTCAAGCGATTTAGTCGAATAGTGATGGCAGCTATGACCGCGTTGTCGAATACTTTGTTTAGTTTGTAGAAGATGCAGTGCTAGATATGCCAGTTTTGCTTATCGTAAGATAAGCATCTCCACTGTTCTGGCACAGTTTCTAGCGCTAGCCGCTGTATCCATCCTTCAGCGATGGGCAATCTACGTGCTTTGATCGCGACCTTCCATCTCCTTGTTTTAATTTGTATAACTTACAGTTCTTAACTCTTGATTCACCTCTCACTTTCGAATTAATGGCACTTTTTAAGCGACTTAACTGTAAGCTTGAACACACCTGTGATTTTGAGGTTTTTTCTTCCCGGCGCATTAGTGCGGCGATACTTATAGGGGAAGCTCCGGGCGCGTGGCCAACTGTCTTATTCAATCAGTCCACATTGTGTATTTTTGGTGTTGTTTTGTATTATTCTTTCCTGATTTGTTGAGTGGTTGGTATGTGAGAAAGGCGAATCGTAGGGGCTGTTATTTATTATTCTGATTGCTCGCTTCTTTGTCGCTGAGAGTGTGCTGTTTCTTCGTGTGGAGCTGAAGCGTGTGTTGTCGTTGTTGGTGTTGGGAGTTGTTGGTCGTGACTGTTGGTGAGCGAGATTCGGTGTGCGTCGAAAGAGATGTACGATTACCACTATCGCCAGTGTTGGCACTGTTGTATGTTGCAGTCTTTTTATCCGTCGTTCATTGTAAGAGATTTTGTGTGACTCGAGCGAAATGTACTTAACACCAGCCGCATTACCTTGTCCGAGGAGCTGCTCTGTGTAATCGACGCAGGAGCTTCTGTGAGCACGCTGTGTGGTTGAGATACTGTGTCGACGCATTTCTTAAAACTTTCAAATGCTTAACGGTCCACTGACTGAACAAATGTAATAAGGGGCACAGTCACCTTGTTTATCGCCAATCAGGCTGAGTAGCTCCACGTTTCCCGGTGTATTCTCCGGAATGGCGCAGCACGCTTTTAAACTGTTTGTTCCTTGTGTCTGAGTTTATGTAACTTAATGAAAGGTCCCAAACGAGGCTTCTGGTCCAAAATGACAGATGTGCTGAAGAGGTCCTTCTGAATTTCCTCTTTAAGCTCTGAATGCGCCTTATCCCACCCGTTCCTTGGTGTCTTGTATGTGCAATTTCCCACTGTCTGGCATTGATGCTAATTTTTAGCACGCCCTAGGCCTCTTCACGGTTCAAGTGTCAGGTCTTTGACCGTGGCCTATGATGGTGTTCTAAGAATGCTGCATTCTGTCCCACTAATCAGCATCGGATCTTTAATCAACAATCAGTGGCTTTATATTTAATGCACCTCCGTTGAATTGAATATCGGAATCCTTGTTTTCTGGGACACCACGCTTACATTGTTTTTAGCCGAGATTGCGTGTCACGTGCGCGTCTGGTTGCTATGGTTACGAGCGCGGGGACAACCCACAAATGTCCGAATCGGGACGACCAAGCAGGTATACGTGCATTAGCTGTTTTACATTCTGCCCGGCGAAATGTTTCAAAAGTTTCAATCTCACTTCGACATGCACGGCTAAGATGATGGACGTTTTTTCATCAATTGCTGCTGCATCGCATATCTCTCTAGGATGGTGTTAACCGAGGGCTATCACCATATGATATATATAACAGCGTTTTTGCACATATCAACCTCTTATATTGAAACACAGCATGCGTGCTTCCTACGCGGTATTTTAACATGATCATAACCACGTAAAAGTGCACACCTCATCGTATCTACAAACGTTAGCCCTTGTGGTAAAACTGTGACTGAATGAGCGAGAACAGGGTTTCGGATATACAGGGATAGATTGCGCATAGATCTGCGAAGTGTAAACAAGACTAAAGAATACGTGCCCTTATAATAGGCGATATGTTTTGCCAATGTGTCCTTGTGCTTTTCTGACAGGTGGTACTCTCGGAATATTTTACAAAGGCAGGTTTTTATTTTAGCGCATGGTTTCAGCTCAAACAACCAGAAATTAGTATGTTCCGTTTATCCTAAACTATGGGAAACGGCCGTGCTGTCTGAAAACGAAAGTAAGCTGTAAGCAAGCACATGCGGCTTGTCCGGGTACTCTCTGTCCGCAGTAAGGTAACATCACTCGTGCAGTAATCACGAAGAAGATTGATTTGTCATGGACGTGGTAACCAGTGAAAACTCCGATCAATACACAAGATTCCTTCAACTGGATGCAACCGTTTTCAACACTCTAAGTACCATAAGATAGCAGCTCGTCGTCATTCAATCATAGCGCTGCAGGTCGTAAAGTGGCGGTGCCGAAGACAACGTGAAACAAGTTCACACTTTGGGGTGAAGCATTTCTTTAGAACTATCAAGCATCTCCCTGGCCAATAAAAAACAGCACAATGAACTAGTTAGTGATGCACCTTACACGTTCTTTCGCGCAAGCATTGAGTTATTTCGCAGTGAACGTTGAGAAATTAACACATTTTTTTTTGGTGTCCTGGTGACGTGCGCACTGATTGTTGCATAAAGGTCCGATGCCTGTCATCGCTTCCTCCGCGGGTCCGGTCACGTGACGGCCCCTTTGTTGTCAGCCCCGTGTGTCTTTTGCACTTGTATAAACGCGACCGGCGTCGTTTCGACGCTGTCCAAGCTAAGCTGTGGCCCACTCGTTGACGTGCCGAGGGTATTTTCTATATGGCGAATTCTTCTCCCCGTCTCCCTTGTTACCACAACCAAAGCACTACACCTATTTTACTACGAACCCACTTTACGGTGCTGACAAAATAAACTATATATGGCGTGGAAGGTACACTTCGAATGTCTGCCACACACAAACACACACGTATATGTATGTGTACAAACACTACACGGTGACTGGGAGAAGTGGTTGCTTTATCTGAAATCGCATCATATCGTGAATGCTTGTATCTACATGCCATAATATTATGATAAATATACATATGAATATATTACTATTATATTATACACGAGGTCACGGTTAATGATCACCCGTTTACCGATAACGCTGTAATAAAGGCACCTCTTTGATTACGTCTCGTTTGCGTGGATTTTGCCTCTTTTCTTTTTCTTTTTAGTCTCAAATTTCGAAGGCTGTAGATTAAGGTAAGTGCAGTTGAAACTACAGGTAACTGTCATGACTGTCGAGGTAAGTGTTAAGGTCTAGGTCTGTGTCATCAAGGTGTCAAGGAAACTTCTGGACGTGGAGGGCTCTTGGAGGAAACTACGTCGTGGAGTTACTCTACATGGCTCCCGCAGGGAGCCAGTGTAGCGCCTCTACTTTCCTCGCGGCGCCTCGCTGCCATTCGCCAAGCACGGTCACGTGGAACTCTGAATTGCTCCAGAGAAGCCGACCCGCAGCGACGGCGCGTTCCTCGTTTTGGCCTCGTCAACACCAGTGCGATCGCCATCAGCGCGGTGCGTGTTGTCGCCATTTGTCGTTCATGAGGCGTTTGACGTGAACACGAAATTAGCGTTGCTTCTAGCTGTTGTAACGCGAGGCAACTTTTGTGCGGGCGCGTTGTGTGTGTGTGTGTGTGTGTGTGTGTGTGTGTTTGCTGGCTTGTTTGTGTGCTGGTTTGTTCCCCAAAAAGAAAAAGAAAACCTTGGGTAGCCCGTACCACCGTGAGGTACAACGGGCTTAAGCTAATTAAAAATAAATGTATATGGGAAATGTTTCCCAAGGTTCCTTTTAGAGATAACATCAAAAAACAAATAGGGCTAGCTAACTAAACGCAATCAAACGAGCGAAAATGGGAAAAGTTGAGCTGCTTAAAGTTCGGTCATAATTAAGAATTGATGTGCCCCAAATATTACCGTTGTGTATTAGTGTGGAGTGTTTAGCTCGTGATTAGATTGTGTTATGACAGTGTGAGTTATGTTAAGGTTAGATAGTAGGTAGTGTTAATGCAGCGTATTAGTGTGCTTATGTTCAAGTGGTCTTGGTGCTCCTGAAGGGTAGTGGCCGAGGCAGACGAGACAGATGAGTCCGTGTGTGTGTGTGTGTGTGTGTGTGTGTGTGTGTGTGTGTGTGTGTGTGTGTGTGTGTGTGTGTGTGTGTGTGTGTGTGTGTGTGTGTGTGTGCGCGCGCGCGCCCGCGCGCGTATTGTGTAAGGTTCTTTCGTCCTATGCTTGTTACTTGCGCTAACAGCCTGGCAATGTGTAACATGACTTAGTGCAGGAATCGCAGTGAGATTCCGCACGCCGGTCAGCCGATGGAGTCCAGTGAAATTTGCGAGTGGAACATGGCAAGCCTGCTCCAAGAAATTTAAAGATACGGGAGGTAAGTAGCAGGAAGGCAAGTTTCTTTTGTAATATGCCACTCGGCAGTGCACTTTAGAGCTTGTCCCTAGCAAAAATTCCAATACAAATTTCTATTGGTCCAATAGAGAATTTCTATAGGTTATATAGGAAATCTATTGGAGTCCTATTGGTTGTATCAGATTCTTATTGGTACCAATAGAGACCAATAGGTACCCCTTATTGGTATCTTATTTGACCAATAGCATTTGTATTGGTTCCCTATTTGACCAATAGGTGTATTAGTCTAATAGAGCAGGCAGCTATTGGTGTCTTTAGGCAAATAGAGGATGTATTGGTCAGCCAATAGCTATTGGCTGAATATTTTACCAATAGAGGGTGTATTGATTGGCTATTTGTAGCACAAAAAGCTGGTATCCTGCATGATCAATAATATAGGAGCCGCAGCTGACAAATTTTAGTCACTGATAACCCAGGATAATTGGAGCAATGGTTGCACGAACTTTTTTTTTTCTTCTTTTTTCGAGAAAGAGTATTGTTGCCTAGGGTTTTGGGAATTATTAGGATTGCACAATCTAATATGTACGAAGAGTATATAATGCGTACAAACTACGGAACAATAAAAGTAATAATAAAAGCTGCCAGCCATTGATTTGCTAAATTAAATGTAGAGCTCCGGTTTTATTCTGATGATTTGGGGTTCACATATTCTGCCCCCATCAATACGCGGTCGCCGTGGTCGGGAATCAATGTCGCGACTTCGATCTTCGCAAGCCAAACCCCTAGCCGCTAAGCCACCACGCGTGTACCTAATATAAAAAGAACTTACATCAATCCTTTTTACGCGTTCACCTCGGTGAAAACACGCAGGCGAAGCGTGCCTCATTACCCAATTTAATATAATTGTGCTTTCATAATATTGTGCTCAGTGTTTGCGTTACAATGAAACGACAAAGATAGAACGATGCCGAGATCTGGCATACATGCTAATCTAAGCTACCACTGCTACTACAGCCACAGGAGACTTATACCATCTGCTACGCCCAAGGTGGCACGACGGCGCCCAGAGCTACCCGATCACCAACAAGCCTCCTCGCGCGAGCGAGCCCGACCGTTGCTTGGCGGCCATCATTATTTGCGTATTCAATCTCACCACGCTCAAAACAGATATATTAAAGCAGAAAACTAATAAAAATACATACAAACATAAAATAAAAATAGAGGTGCATACCTCGTGTAAATTGCTTGCTCTTTGTGCACAGTTTTCCTGGTTCGTTGATACTATCGTACTGGGGCATAAATCTACGTGAAACACTTGTTTGTCTGGCGGGAAGCCGAAACAGGTGAAGCGCATCAATGCGCTTAGGAGTGTAACATAAAAGTCTGTTATACATCGTGTGATAATTCTTTCAGGCATAAATCTACGCCTGTACAGCTGTGCCACATACCTGACGTTGTCGGCAGAAGGCAAGATCTGCAGCTGTGGTCTTGATTTCGAGAAATTTGCCGTGACCATCGACATTATAATATGTGAACACAGTGCTATTGTGCTGCAATCATGGAGGACGAAAAAGTTAGGAGGGAGCATTACGCCACGCAGCCACCCTTCGCAAGCGAGTGCTCTGTGATGCCACCAGCACGAACGGGCGGAGTGTTGTGGTACGGGTTTTGTGGTCCAGTGCTTTCGAAAAGCACTGGACCACAAATCCACGCGGGTTGTGCGGGCTGTGCAAGTTTTCGGTACTTCCAAAATTTCCAAACATTTTTGAAGTGTACACCAACGTAACGTAAGTGAGGATGCAAATATGTAATATTTGATGCTTTCGATGCTCTCGGAAAGAACTCGGCCACACAACCGCCAGCTTGAAAATTCTTGGAAAAAATTTGATTTCAGTGCAAACGGTCGGAAAGTTTGGGGGAAGGGGGGTGCTGCGCCCTCTAGAAAACTATTAGGGGCGAAATTTTCGATGAAGGCCAAAAGGCCTGAGGGCCGTGGACTGTGCGTTGGCAGTGCACGTTAAAGAACCCGAACTGCCTTCCCTGGCGTTCCTTTCTGCATGCAGGCTTCGCTTTCTCCCGCCGAAGAAGAACACGAAGAGATGCTCGCGCAACGAAGAAATGGGTGGCGGAGGTTCCTTATGTTAGCCTAACTGATGGGTTGGCTAAGACGTGCGATAGAAAAGACAACAAAAATTATAAAAGGAAAGACAACAGAGAAGCTGTTGCAGTTTTCCTGGATCTAGATGGGAAGGTTGGAAACGCTTACGGGGAAAAATTATGTAAGTTGTTTCGGCGAAATGGCTTATTTTTTAGCCGTCGCAGTTGTTTATTCGTCGTTGTATCTAATACAAGCAAGTGCTTCCTTTGAAAGATGGCAGGCTGACGTGTATCGAATTCATGGGGGAGGCATGACATTATTTTCCGGCTCTGGAGGAGCAGAAGTTCGACTGACGTATACAAAGCTTGGAGCCGTTAAAACGATCACATAAAGCGATCAGGCATGTGGCACAGAGATTGAACGTGAAAGGTTACTGTTAAAGCGATCGCCTGCCATGTTGAAGCTCTGTGGCGCTGCTGTCACTAAATTAGGCCAGGTTTCTGCGTGGTGCCCATTTAGTCGAACATTAATTAGTTGTCGAGTTTTGACAATATTCTGCTTGTGACAGAGTGGACATTCCAACATGCAAATGACCCTTGGACGTGTCAGTAAAACTGATATAAGTAGGACGTCATCACCTCCCGTCTTTTTCAATGTGTTTACAACTCTTACATCCGGGAGGAGTAAGCTATTAATCTGGTGGTGCACGGAGGGTGTATTTTTGCATTCGTTAACATGAATCTGAGGTCCTTGTCATGGCGATAGGCAAACGTTGATATTTTAGAGAAACGCTTTTCTAAGGTTGTTATGTGTTGTTTAACGTCCCAAAACTAACTCTGATTATGAGAGACGCCGTAGTGGAGGGCTCCAGAAATTTGGACCACCTGTGGTTCTTTAACGTTCAATGACATCGCACAGACACACGAGCCTCAACATTTCGCCTCCATCGAAATGCAGCCGCCGCGGCCGGGATTCGATCCCGCGACCCTCGGATCAGCAGCCGAGTACCATAGCCACTAGACCACCGTGGCGGGGCGCTTTTCTAAGGTACTCGCTTCTTTAAGGCATCGGGAAACGCTGTTCGGAGGCTTCTGAAAGGTATGAAGCCACTCACTTCAATGATATCGACAAATGCCAACAAGGCAGTGTGACCCTGTAAACATCTGCCCAGCACCAGTAGTCTTTGCGAACGTGGAGAGATTTAACGCAGAAAAGATTCTCAGAGTCACTTAGTAAAAATGATAATGCGTCTTGGGCGCATTATCATAGAGAGCAAAACACATTTTCTGGCAGCAGTAGGTCACTCTTTCGCAATAACCAAGGTGCTCGGCAATTTAGGAAACGCTCAAAAGGAAACTACAAACGGCGACGCCGCCTTGAAGGTCCTGACACCAACTCGCTGTGACGTACGTCATAGTTGTTTGAGGGGCCTACTAGGAACCACGTAATATTGAACTAACAAAAATGAATTACACTGTGTCCTTAGAGGACCAAGGAATCAACGTAACGAGTTTCATTGAATTCTATTGAGACTATGTGGCCAAAGCGCGAAAGATTAGTTTGAAATCCTTGACATCATGCTTGCGTTGCGGTCTTGAGGTTTCGGCGCGCATTTAAAGAAAGACACTAGAATTTGACCTTCATTTCCTCTTCCAATGTTCAAGCCACGCTGGCGAAGTGAACTACAATAGAATTCTTAAAGAACGATCTATCAGCATGAATAGCTTTGCTGTTTCTCTTCAGCGGCCCTGGCATGGCACGCTACATAGCGGAGCCTCGACACACAAAAAATCACAATGAATCACTGCTTGTTGCTGATTTCTTTCTTTCTTCTCTTTTCTTATTTTCATTTTGTAACGGCTGCCACTACATGGGCGCATTGTGCCGCACGGGGTCGATTGCGTAGCATGTTGTTTTCGCAGCAAGAGTGCGCACTTGAAACAGCTCTTCTTCTACAACTCTTTCTGACGAATTAGCTGCAGCAAACTATCAACAAGTCGGCTGAGCCGTAGGACTAAAAGCTATCGTGGAAACAATGTGCATGACGTCACCGCTTCGGTGCCTAGGATAATATGCTAAAGAAACACAACGAAGTGCGACAAAATGTCATACATAAATAGTACATTTATGAGCACCTTACAGGGCCTCCGTGGGGCATCGTGTAAGGGGGGGGGGGGGCATACATCACGTACACAAAATGATAAATATACATAACATTGAAATATGGACAACAGCAGGAGACGTAACTGACCATGGAAACACAAAATATAACAAAACAAGGTAAAGTGCGTGAAGGTGTTATACAAAGGTAATATTAGGGTAACAATTTAAACAGTAACATGGAACAAAAGTCTACACAAAATAACAGAGGTGTACAAAAATAAAGTACAGACAACCATATTGGTAACAGTGCTTTTGCCCGGATGAACATGCACATGCTATTGTTAGATTTCGGTGCGTAAATGTTTCTAAATTTTTTTTAAGTTGGCGTGGTCCCGTACGCTCGCCGCGAGCTGGCCGAATACATAAGATCGCCGTAGTTTTGGAACGATTAAATGATTGCACTACACTGGATCACCATTGGACCTAATAAATGTAAAGAATTCATCCCCCATAAAGTAAAGGAGATTCATAGTTCAATTTACCTCACACAATGTGGAGACGTAATGTAATGGCCTGAATGTGGTGTAATGTAATGGTCTGATCGGTGGGCTTCGGTACACCATGTAACGGCCTGAATGGCCATTACATTATATACCGAAGTCCACCGATCTTCCACTGAGTGTTACGGAAGAATGAATTCACTTGACACCGTCCCTACAAGTCGTCGTACAAAGTGAATCACCCCATGATCGATATTCACAAATATAGCTCTCATTCGCGATTACACCGAGTTACAGCTCGGATACTGCGATTTACTATAAGATGCAACGGAACATGTCTCCCAGGAAGCCCTGAGTTCTGAGGAAATACAAGGCAGCGGACTCTAATACGGGATAAAAATAGTTCAAAGATCAGCCTTTTTCGAAAGAATCGACAGTGTCTCCAAGGGAGTTCAGCATATGGAGGACTCCAACGTTTCGAGACGTGACCTGTTTCCTCGGCAACGGATTTATTCTTGTTTTAGGTCGCCTGCAATTTATAAGAAATCTTACGATGAAAAACATCCAATCACCTCTCCAAACGGCCATTACTACTGAGAGCTTCTCGTCGTGCAGCACCATCGCCAACTTCTTCACGCAGATGAGATACGCTTGTACACATAGGGACATATTCTGGACGTTACCAGGATGACAGCCAGTCAGAAAGGTCGCCGGAGGATGCATCGCGTGCCAACACTACAACGCCATACCTCTGTCCGAAATAATGACGCCGTTACCACTTGAAAAGGTGACGGAGCCTCTTCAAGTAATCATACATAGTATATTTCGCTGGTCCCCTTTACGTGAAACTCTCAGATGGCTCTACCAAGCTCTATACTTCCCCCTTCACTTGCGCATTTGTTAGAGCTGTTCATATTGAACAGCTCTAATAGGGTAAACTTGTTTTACTAGCAATGATTACTACGTCCCTAATCTATATAGCGCACTTGAGAAAGGCGGTGTTAAATTATTTCAATAAATTTTTAATAGAAAATTTACATTACGCTGCCTCAAATTTGTGCCGAATTTTCATAAAAAACGACAGCAGCCCATTGCAGGCAAAGAATACTCCATGTCTTTCTCCATAAAACTCGTAGCTTTGGCGACTAACAGCACCAACTAAACTTTGCTTACTTCCAAATAACTAGGGCCTAGCAGTCACTTCTTTAAAATTTAGTGACTTATTGTTTTCACATTATTATTCCGACCTTAACAAGGCTATACTAGCTCTGTCTTCAGTCCCTCTGAGTACATGCCAACCAGGCGTATTCAATGCTTACTAGAGCATGATGTGTCATAACACATCGCTCTCACCACTGATTGGACTAAGTGAAAAAGTACAATTTAGTGTCATTAAGAAAGGTTTAAAAGAGTTTCGCAAATTTCAGCACTTTGGCTGCAGTGGGAATTCTAAATGCCGTACCCAGCTTCTCACATATACGTCTTATTTTTCTTAATTTCAGCGCCTCCACGCCGAGGACGTGCAAGCGGTCCGGGAGTGCTCCCTCATAAGTATATAACGCTCTTTAATAAGATGCCCACCCAATGGGATAACCGGCCTAGGAGCGATATCCTTCATGTGTTTAAGAAGAACTTCTTAGAACTTCTTGCTGGGCGAGCCATGTGTCGCACGCCATGTCTACATCGTTGTTGTTATCGAGGAGTTTGCATTCTCGCGGAATTACCATGTAAAACCTTGTGTGAAATCTTATGATGCCTGAACGCAGATGATGGCACGATACCGTCATCAATTTCGTCCTAAGTTTTTGTTTTCTGTTTCTCAGGCGCTGCTTTCCGTTGGAAACGTGTCTGAAGCTTCCGACGAATTCGTCGATCACGATGGGTTGCCTCCCCCCCATCCTCATGCCTTCGACGCAAACCCACATATGTACGCCCCTATCACAAAAGATCGAGCACCCGAAATGTCGGCTTCGTCGTATGTCACCAAGCCAGCGAGGTAAGTGAACGCGTACGACGTTAGGAATTGACCTTTTCCGGGAATACGCGGAGAACACAGAGGAAAACACAACGATGAAGCTGTTTAGATGCATAATTTATGTTCAAAAAGCCGCTGAAGTGACTGCATGAAATTTTCCCACACTCGGCGAGCAGGTCTGATAGCTGCGCATAGACACATAGTCAGCGTTACATATGTAAATCATTTTTGCGATGGAGCCATATTCTAGAAGGAAGAGTGTCAAGCACGAGCCTTTGTTGACAAAGTAGACAACATTGTTGAAGAATCCATTTCTGCTTTCGTTAATATGGATTATTTCGTATTTCTGAGGCGAAAAAAAAAAGAAGGCCCTACGTGACTCACGAAATGCGAAGAGTAGCCGTCGACCACAACACGAATGGTACCAGAACCACGACCTAATACAAAGCGACAACGTCCAACGAAAGAAAAAATATTCAATTAAAGTAGACTAAAACTTAATTAGGAGGAATTCAATCGGCCCATACCGCAATTTGCACTAATCACCAGGAGCGCAGCGAAGAATTAACACACTTGGTACGTGCCGCTCCCGAAATTCAAGTCTGCATACAATACGAAGCATAAAATGACATCGGACAAGATCCCTCCTGCTCAACCTCCAATACGTGTCAAGGAAGTGCCCACCGAAACATTTGTCGGACTTCGCCACTGCTAATTATGAGTTATGCAAGAGGATGAATCATTAATTACGAGTCATTTTATATACGTAAGGAGTGAAGCGCTTGGACAGAATTTTGAGGTCCTAAAGGGACAAAAAGACCACAGTTTCACAGAAATGGCGAAGCAGTGAATTCGGTAGCAAGAATTTTCAATCTTATACGATCTCACGTAACTCTACAAAACGCTGGTGTAAGAGAGTACGACCGCTCCAGCGACGCTTTTCGCAGTCTCTTCGTGTTAATAGCGCAACACGAGGAATTGGTTTACGAGCCGCACGCTGATGGCTATCCAGATAACGCGCGCGCCAGTGATGGCGACCGCGCGAAGTCCACAGTTGCTGCTCGCACGACACCCCCTCGCGCTTTTTCGTGCTCGTTAAAGACGGGCGGGGTGTTTCCGCTCCGCTTCCTCGACAAGCGTCCCGAGCGGGGTGTTGTCGCATGCGCCCTCCGAGCGACGGAGATAGGCCGGAATCGTTTGACCTCTGCTTCTGCCCTGTTAGTGCCTCCACTGGCGTGCTTGTACTCGATGTTAGGACGCATGAGGCGCGGAGAGCTATCAGTTCGGACTTTATGCGAGGTACAACTGTGACGGTGACGGCAAAACCTTCAGTGACGTAATACTCATTTCACAGGCTGTGCAGCATTGTGCATGGGCCCGCTATACGGCTGAAATTTGTAAATACCAAATTGTAAATATAACCGGAAAACAAAACAAAAACGGATTTCGGAATGGCTCAGCAACAAAGAGCCAATTCTTCCCGAATTTCACCTTGCAAAATTGCACCCGACTTTCTCTTGCCGCCGAATATGATGTCAGTATAAGATCCTACGACTAGGAGCCCTAAATGGACAGCATTAAAACCTTTCGTTGGGCGCGTTGGTACATTCTAGTGACTCAAAGGCACCGGTGCAATCAGACGACACAATAAGAGAGACACGGACACCGCCCTACTGGTATATCTCTTGTGTGTTCTGATTGCGCCGGTGCCTTTAGGTCTCTAAATGGACAGAGTTGTTTGATACAAAGCCTCGTACAGGCTCACAAACAGGCTCACGCTAATTCTTTGCTTACTTTTGGACGACACTCCGCTGAACATATGCTCCAAACGGCCATGCTGGCACCCTGTCTTGCGATGAGGTATAGAGACGCTAAATTAGGCAAGGGCACTTTCACGTAGAACAACCTATTTCGAAGCGTTCAGTATGCATCAATATGCTCAGTATGCAATTTTATATCGGAACAGTCGCAGCCGCACGAACGTGTAGTAGGTGATTTTTAAATGTCATGTCACTTATAGAAAGTGTTGGCACTTTTAGTGGAAGCCGCCTGCTCCTTTCCGCAGACAAGACAGTACAACAAAGCGCATATACGAAGAATAAATTGAGTGGTAACTTATCGCACGACAAGCGTTCGGGTCAAGAAACAGAATTGTAGTGTACGTAGCACATGTTTACGTCATCGTAGCGGCGGAGAACGTAACAGTGATGCCGCAGTACACCCTTTACATTGAACGTTTACTACGCATATGTAATTCTCTCACAAAGACCGTGTGGTTGCCCACCGGCCACACAAGTGGAGGGTTGTTACCAATTCGAAATTCATACGGGACATGACTGTGACGGCGATGGCAAAAACCATAATTACTATCGCCATAAAATACTTCCTTTCTTGCTGATTTTCTGTTGATGGTTACAGCTACACGTTGAGTCGGTTGTGCGTTTCCTCGTGCTACCTCGTCCCAGTGTCCAGTGGTTATGGTGCTTGGGTGCTCATCCGAAGGCAGCAGCTTTATCAAGGTGCGACGAAGCAGCTTGGCCTCTTATCATTTTTTTGCCGAACTCAATTCACTTTGTCCGTATCTATCTATCTATCTATCTATCTATCTATCTATCTATCTATCTATCTATCTATCTATCTATCTATCTGTCTGTCTGTCGTGGGCGCTTTCCGAATTACGTAGCATAGACGTCGCCACCAACTTTTCCAACATGTTTTTCCAGCAGATCCTGCGCTACGGCACACGACGACCGAAGACAACAGCCAACTGTCAACAGTCACACGACGACCGTGTCTTCGGTCGTCGTGTGACGCGTGTTGCAGCGAGTGGTGTGATGACATGTACTCAACAATCCAATCGCTCTTCATGACGTTGACATTAATGTTGCCAATGAGCATGAAAGGATGTGTGTCCGCGTATTGCTTTTGGTAGTCACCCATGGTCTCGTCGATGCACGTCTCCACGGCGGTGCGCGAGAGGTTGGAATCGAGGTACACTGTCATGACGTTAACGCCGTAGACGGTAACGGCACAATGCTCGCCGTTGCTACGTTGGTCAGCAGTGGGGCTCAGTTGTAGGTCCCTCGCCTTGACGGAATGTCATCGGACCATCACACTTCATCGGAAGCATCAATGGAGTCAAGCGCAGTGAACCGAAGCAAGAGCTGAAGTGAACGCGCGCAGCGCTCTACCCGCTTTATATCCACATGGTAGATAAAATATGGTAGCGCGCACACAAAAAACACGGACTCAGGAGACACGGACGAGCGCAAACTTTCAACTAACTTTATTTTTCGTCGTGTCAATATGTAGGCCATACATCACGTGGTCACAACGCTAATCGCAGTTGTCACTGTCAAATCGCAACAACCCGCGCAAGAATCTCTTCTCATAGAATCTCATAGACGACGCCTATACCGCGCAGGCTCCACAAGGCATCTCGTGCTTCTTGCCACGCCCTCCAGGAGTATTCTTAACCGAAGAAATTTTCGGGCAGAGCTTTGCCAGCTTGCGCGGGTCTGAGAGAACCATCGGCACATCGTGCCTGCCCGCAACCTTCTTCAGATTGTGAGAAGTGCGGTGCATGTAGGGCATCACTACCGGGCGGCTCCTGGATCCCGGCCCGGGTGTCTTGCCGGAACGGGGTGATTTTGTCTCCCGCAGGAATCCTTCTCCGAGGTCCTTCTTCGGCTAAGAATACTCCTGGAGGGTGTGGCAAGAAGCACGAGATGCCTTATGGAGCCTGCGCCGTAGGCGTCGTCTATGAGATTCCACTTTCATGTGGTAGGTCTTATGCCGGGCAAACCGGAAGGTGCGTCAACGTTCGTGCAAGGGAACACGAATTAAGCATAATTAATAAAGAGAACGCGCATTTACCTGCGCATGTCCGGCATTGCATGTGCGTACCAGATTTCCGTGCGATCCGAGTTTTGGACCGTAGCCATGATAGCACGGCACGGGAACTGTTGGAAGCCTTTTATACATCAACTAGAGGTGACGCGTGTGTTAGCCAGTCTTCGGTTTCCTTATCGCATGGTCAGAAGAGATTCTTGCGCGGGTTGTTGTGATTTGACAGTGACAACTGCGATTAGCGTTGTGACCACGTGATGTATGGCCTACATCTTGACACGACGAAAAATAAAGTTAGTTGAAAGTTTGCGCTCGTCCGTGTCTCCTGAGTCCGTGTTTTTTGTGTGTGCGCTTCCATATTTTATCTACCAAGTATGAACCAACTCGCCCGGCAGCAAGTTTTATTGAACCATATTTATATCCACACTTGTAGCAGAGGGGACTAGAGGAGGAGTTCTCGCTTCTGCTCTCCGCGCATGCGCCGCGCAGAGCCGAAGCGAGAACGCAGGAGAAGCGCAAGCAGGTGGTAGGAGAGAAGTGGAGAGAGTAACACGCAGCTGTTGGAGAGAGGGAAGGAGGAGAGCTGCGCATGCGCAGTGTGAGTACGGACGCCGCGGGACATGCCGCCGCTATGAAATGCTTCGCATTTAAAAAAACCACGCGTCTCCCTGAAGTGAACCATGACGAGTGGGCGAAGCGCTGGGGAACGTTCGGCCTTTCCGTAAACCACTCGTGGCACTCACGCATGTAAACGAGTGACAACGTGTGGGTATGTTTACACACGCGTTGTGATTCATGCTCCGAGCCCTTATGAGGCTCCTGCATTCCTACGTCTTAGAACGTGCCGAGTCCCGGATTACCTTTGGTTAACGCGTACGCTGCGAATCCTTATCGTTCAGCTACGCACAAGAAAAGTCTCCCACCGGCACTGCATTGCAGGTGAAGATCCAGTGCGTATGTGTTTGGCTTGGCCGGGGAACGGTTCTACAGCGCTAGCAATCGGTTTTTTTTCTCAATCAAGAAACTCGTTAACAGACGCTGCCTGCGTCGGCGTTGTCACTCGCGGGCGAGATCTGTCTGACTGTCTGTCTGTCTGTCTTGGTCCCCTGGTGAAGTATGCACGAATAGATATCACCGGCAACTCGCCATGCTTTTTCGCCGTAGCTGGATCAAGTGCTACCA
Source organism: Hyalomma asiaticum (assembly GCA_013339685.2). Lineage (NCBI taxonomy): Eukaryota > Metazoa > Arthropoda > Arachnida > Ixodida > Ixodidae > Hyalomma > Hyalomma asiaticum. The sequence goes on along the minus strand of CM023490.1, from coordinate 27,054,615 downwards.
TCTACCTCGACGCAAAAGTTGCATAGACCGATGTAAATTCAAGTGCAAACAAGGCGCACCTGTGTCAACAAGCTGCAGTAGTGAAATTCTTGGGCAACAGCCGTCCGCTTCAAGAAAGTGTACGGCGGTGCTCGTTGCATATTGTGACGTAGTTGTTACCGCGTGAAACGTGGTAGTCACGCAGGACAGATATACTGTCCCGCGTGACTCCACGTTCAATATCAAATATACATTCATTAATTCCAGAAGGAGCGCCATTAAAACACCGCCAAGTGTACACTATCTCCCGGATTTCCGAATGGAAGGCATGGGGAAAATATTAAAGACGATAGTCTTTCTTGGGATACTTCAACGCAGAAATTTTGGTCTGTGTGTGTGTGTGTGTGTGTGTGTGTGTTAAATTTGTCCCCCTGGTATGGAAAAAAAATTAAAATAAAGTGGGGGTAGCCCGCGCCACCAGAAGGTATATCGGGCTTAAAGCCAATTGCACCATAAAGAAATAAGGGGAAGTGTTCCCAAAAAGAAAATTTTGTGGAAAAAGCCAATTGAAAAAAAAAATGTATGTATTCGGAAGCAAGGCCTGCAGGGCTTTTCCTTCTATAATATGTATGTGTATGTATGTATGTATGTATGTGTGTGTGTGTGTGTGTGTGTGTGTGTGTGTGTCCTGCTGCGAAAGGTGAACCCCTTCCTCAACGACCACCCAGCTTGAACTGGCGGCTACCTCCATACTTCTGAACACAGTCGGCCAAAAAGCAAATATTACGCACATCTGAGGCGCAACATCAATACGTATGTATTGGACGGTGTGTGCTTTAGTAGAAAATACATAGATGCGTAATTCTAAAGACCCTAGTGCTTGTTAGGATGCGCAAAAGCGGACGTTTCCTGTACTAGGCAAGCTTCTTGCGTTTCCCGTAACCATGGCCAGATGGCGCCCTTATCTCGCGCTCGTGCCGAACGGAAGGCAGGGAACGGCCGCCCGCCACTCTGGCCGGTCCCTTTCTCTCCTCGCGTCTCTTCGTTTTCCCTCTCGCTTGCGCAACTCCTCGGGGGGAATAGAAACACGCGAAACGGGACTCATGTAGTACGGCCGGTAGAAGGCTATCGTCTTTCGACGGCATTTGCAGCGAAGCACGGAGATACGCGGCCAATTTTTTTTATAAAACACATACACACATTCCACTAGGACCATGTCACAACCGTTCAATCACACAGCCTTTATTGTGAAAATCGCTGCAATTGGTGTGTTTAAGTGTCCACCAATTTTTTATCTGTACTTGTGCACGCACGCCTGCATGAAGCACTGTAGCGCTGCTCGTGACATTTTAATAACAAATAAATCAACAAACGAATGCCTTGTTGCAAAACAAGTTAGAGCCTTCCATATTTTAATAAACAATTATCACCCAGAAAGGGTCTGCTTGAAGTTCTGCCCCGCTCTGCACAACTGCCGTCACGTCCTGCCGTCATTCCCGTTGTATACGTCCTGCCGTCACTCTCATCCTGCGTCGCTTTCTTCGGAAACTGCATGCTGTTGAAGTCGGAATGAATCTGCTACTCTCTCAATGTAGGCTCATTCTTTCCCACAGGAAAGACTTCTCTGTTCAAGCCGGGTAGACGACACCAAGGAAATGTGTGCGCGCGAAGGAAACGGCATCTGGAATGTCGGCTTAGCCTGTGACAGAATGACTACAAGGAAAAATGTAGACGTAGCAGGTTAAGAGTTCGGTATTTACGACAATAAGCAGAAACTACATAAAGAAATCTTTCGAGAAAGTATTTAGATGCGTCATGCATATTGTTAGACTCTGGTGGTAACCAGTGGATGACATTTTGCTACATTTGCAGACTTGCTAAGTGATACACTAATCCCCATGGAAATACTCCATTCAATCGACACAATATCTGCAATGAAAGATATCGTGCAACCGTATTAATAAAAAAACTTGAATGCGAAATAAAATAACCAGACCAGTTGTGATTACCGTAAACTATAAATATTTGGTAGCGAAGGACTTGCAAGATGGAATCGCCATCGGTGGGGAGTACGTATGCATAGTTTAAGTGCAGGCGTGTCACAAATATATAAAAGTATTCTGCAGATCCTACGCATTGTTTCCCTTGCGAGGCTAGCTCAGAGAGGAAAGCGCCTGAGACGGTATGGCGGATCGTCGGAACGTCTAAACGGCTTTGCCTGCCAGCGCACGCACGTGCTGTTCGCGGAACTTCTTGAACCATGGTTTCTGTCTGCCTGCACCTGCGCGTGCTGGTAGCCGCGGCTCCCTGACATTTAGACGAACCGCTAAAACAGAATGTTCAGAATACAGCCAAGCTTTTTGATAAGATAAACGCCAATATGCTAATTCAGTAGAGAGAGAGAGAGAACACTTTATTGATGAACCGGAGATGTCAGCCTGGTTAATCGCCTGGCTTGCTACTCCAGGTACTTTGCGGTGATTATGATATTTACAGTGATCACATCTAACATAACACGTACATACGGTCACACTTACTCACACACTCATATATACATATATACACTATAACTCAGTTTACAGCGTTTCATTGAGGCATGTTGCCCGTAGAAACGCTATCAGCGCCTTGGTGCTACGTAGTGCGCAGGCGCTGTCTTGCCACGGGCCTAGGAGATGCCGCAGCTCCAAGGTCGTACCGTGTGGCAAGTGAAGCGCTGCCTTCAGAGTCTTTCTATCCGACTCGTAGCGCTAGCAGTTGCACAGGACGTGTTCAATGTCCTCTCGTGTGTTGCATGCGGAGCACAATGGAGAATCAGACTGTTGTATTTTGTGCTTAAAATCTCTCGTGTATGCTACATTGAGTCTTAATCGGTGAAGGCACGCTTCATCACGCCTGGCTAAACCTTGAGGTACGTGGAAGCTGCAGGCTGGGTCAATGGCGTGTAGTGGTCCATACTGATGTCCTGGATCACACCAGAAGTGTCACTGCTGATTCCAGGCAAATGTCGATACCATAGTCGCCGCATCTTTTCTTGAAAGGGGTATGGCTGTTGGTGGTGTTTTAGTTCCATGGGCTGTTCTGGCAGCACTGTCGGCCCGAACGTTTCCTTGTATTCCACAGTGGGCTGGTAACCACTGGAATACAACGCGGTGATTAAGTTCATGAGCATTATTGCCTAGCCGCTTGATGTCCAAAACTAGTTGTTCTTGGGCTCGTGGTGACTTCAGGGACTGCAGCGCCGCTCGCGAATCAGAGAAGATTACCCAGGAATCAGGTGTCTGAGCTACGATGTAAATAAGCGCTCTCCGCAGCGCAGCCAGCTCAGTAGCTGTGGCAGATGTGCGGTGACCCAAGGTGGCAGAAATTGACATGTTTGCCGACGGGATCCACAGACCTATTGCCGATGATGTGTCCGTAACAGAGCCATCAGTGTAAATGTGGCGGCAGGATCTGTAGTTGGCGTTAATATGCTCCAGGGCGAAATATTTCAGTGCTGGAGCTGGCGTGTTACTTTTACTCTTGATGCCCGGTACAGTCGTGACTATGGCCCAAGAGGGTAGTTTCCATGGCGGCGTTGTCGGAATTGATGGCTTTTCGTACATCAGCGGAAGAAGGGTCTGTACTTCGGATGTGGTGGCTGATGCAAGCGGATGGTTGTGAACCCTAGCAGCAAAACGCACACAGGCTCGAAGAAACTCTTGCTTCAGTAGCAGTGGCACCGAAAGTCGCCGGCTTTCTGTAAGGGTTCCTACGATCGAAGTCTTTTTAGGCAGGCCCAGGCATATCCTCAGCGCTTTAGCTTGCATACTGGTAAGCGCCTGGATACTAGACTTGGAAAGTCCCTGTACCGCAGGGAAGCTGTACCGCAAGAGACCTTCGCAGAGAGCAGTGTACATTCGCAGCAGAGCAGCCACAGAGCAGCCACCAGCATTGCTGGACATCATACGAAAAATATTTGCGTATGATTCCAGTTTAGCCTTCAGTGTTCTTGTATGAGGCGACCACGTCAAGGATCTGTCGAATGTGACCCCCAGAAACTTGTGGCTTGGTACGTATGGGATGTGAGATCCTGCCACCTTTAACTTATAGCGCGACATATCCCGTTTAGTGAACGCTATGGCGGCGCACTTCTCAGGTGACATGATTAGTCCGCGGTTTCGTAAAAACGTCTGCTAATTCAGTAGTTGTGCATGCATTGTTGCCTTATCAGGCACGCGTGGAGCTCAGTCGCGGCTATGGCGTTTATTATGGTACTAGTGTCGGTACTCACGTTAGCGCAATGGTACCGGTTTTGCGTGAGAGTAATTCGCGCAATACTCTGCGCTTCCGCGCCTATTATCAGCGTCGTTTGTTGGTCTATACCCCCGGAGCCGAGATATATAAACAGATAAATACCTTTATTCGAGACCGAGGGAAGAGAGTCGGGTTTTACCCCGGCACCCCTGCGGCCCGCTCCCACGTTGGACAGCCAGGGAGTGCCCGCTCGCCCCTTCAAGGGCCCCTTGGATTGCCCGAAGTTGGCAAATACGGTCCGTACTTCTGATGGCGGAATAGAAGTCCTCTTTCGAGATGAACCTTATCTTGAGTTCCCTGGATATGTGGGGGCGGTCCCACATCATGTGCTCAAATGTACACCTACAGCCACAGTTCCCGGAAGTCAGGACATATGTGCATGTATGCTGACACTGGCTGGACAGGGGTAGACCCGTGTTTGTAGCAGTCTGACAGTAATTTCTTGTCCTGTGGTGAGATGCGGATGGGGTGGAGGGAAGACTCTACGACCCAAACGATAATGTGAAGTTACTTGATTGAATGTAGCCAGAATATTCCGGGACCCTCCATCAGCCGCATCCCCATCCAGAGGCCCGGGCCCGGACGGGGCGGAGCGGTCCAACGACCCAGGCCCGTGAAGCCCAGCGCCGAAGGCAATTGGCCCGCGCGTTTTGGCCCACGTAAGGCAACTGGCCCACACCAACTGGCATGCGCGGAAGGCAATCCGCGCGTCCGGGCGTGGGCCAGTTCATTGGAGTTGGTCATGCTGCCGATCGTGGAGTCCATGTGGGCTCCACGATCGGCGAGAAAAGCTGGAGAATAGCGGGCTTAGTGATAAGAGTTCATATCTGTTGCTTATTGCATCGCTGTAGTCAACACACGTAACAACAGCACTTGACATTGTAAGGCAAGTACCGCCGATATAAATGCTGGTGAATTAGGTTTACTTGCGGTATTGGGGCTTACGGCAGATGCAGTAAAAATTGCTGAAGATAGCCAAGGAATGTCTCATCTTTAATATTTATTGCCTCCAACGCACCCCCGCATAATCTCTGCCTATCAGTGGATGTATATGAGCCGCATGTGACAGCATCATTGTTAATCGCGACGTGCAGCTCTCAGCAATTCAAACGTGATTCAGGGACCGCGTCACAGCCGGTAAATTTTGCGTTCCTAGGGAGCACCATGTGATCACATAGGGACCGTAATAGATCGCAAAGCTCATAAAATGTGTCTAGTTTTTAGTTAGCATCGTAGCAAATTAGCTTATTCCGCAACATAACTTGGTGAGGCAGAAAGCATCGACAGCCATGCGGTCAAAGTATCACGTTTGATTCCTTGAGCACTGTTCATGTCAGATATTTCATGTTAGCGATGCCATGACCAATAATTCATGTTTATTAATCTATCCATCTTCATTCATGTACCTCTCGCGCACCCCCGGCAGCTGAGGACTAATGTAGATGAATCTATCTCTCTATCTATCGATCTATCTATCTATCTATCTGTCTGTCTGTCTGTCTGTCTGTCTGTCTGTCTGTCTGTCTGTCGGCGACGCGTGCCGAAGTACGTAGCAATAGACGTGGTAACCAACTTTTCCAACACGCTTTTCTAGCAGATCCTGCGCTACGGCAGGCAAATTTAAACAACAGCAGCAGCATCATGCATCATACACGACTATCTGCTTGGGCGCGCGCGTTATGGCGACGAATGCAATTCCATATGGAGAGGACGGCACCCACATGGATAAGTTGCTGCTGGCAACAGATGTCCGCCTAAAGAAAGAGAACAACGGTGTTAGTCGTACATTGCAACGCAGTATTGACCATGAGGAACGCGGCGATCACAAGTGACAATGTACTCAACAGATTCAATAGTAAAACTATAATCATAGATTTCAAAAGCAACGCCATTGCCACGAAGCCACGTGTGCACCCTACAGCTTCTGCATTTCTTGATGGGACATCTGTGGAAGATACGAACACAACACATTTCCCAACTTCGTGAGACAGCCGTTTAAGCATAATGTAAATTTCCGGAAACTAATATATGGTTAACCTCCCTGCCCTTCAACTTCATCTCTCTCTCTCTCTTTCTCTCTCTCTCAAAAGTACTCGCATTCCTTGGGATCTCTACGCGAGGAGCTTTAGGCAATATCCCCACTTTTTCCCGGAAACCGATCAATGAGTGTGTTTTATTTGTAAGTTAACTCGTTTACAATGCGTCGACACAGTATAAATGCAGAGCCGTCTCTTCAAACGGCATTATAATTTGCTTGTATTCCTCAAGCGATTTGTCTCCGGGCACCACTTACGACTGAAGAGATGAAGTTCCAACTGGTGTGCCTCTGCGCCATTGCAATGCTGTTTACCCTTACTGAGTAAGTATTGCCTTTTTTACGCCTTTTACTCTGCCAATATTTTGCCGGTCTTTTCAACGCCTTGCCAACAAAGTCGCCGCTGAGCGTATACGAAACACCTTGTTAAGCACTCACTGGTGCATGTATTCTTTTAATAATCGAGAGAGAAAGGTAAATCAACTTTATTGAAGGACCTAGCTTTGTGAGACCGAAGGTGGGTGGCCATGGCTCGTTGCTGCCGCTAAAGCCCTGTCTACCAACCATAGTTGTTTTCCGAGATCCTACGTCAGCAGCAGCCCCCTGCTGACATATCGCGGTTTTGCTTTTGAAGGCCCGCTGGCTCGGTTAGGCAGCGCGGAGGTGACGTCAAAAATACAGGGTTGTCCGCGTGAGAATCCCCTAAAATTTTTTGAAGTTTATTTACAAGAAAAGTAAATTTCCTACATCCGCATGACTTGGCATTTATTTATTTATTTATTTATTTATTTATTTATTTATTTATTTATTTATTTTCTTATTTATTTTGTTTATTTATTTATTACAAATACTTTCAGAGCCCGCGGGCATTTCAGAAAGGAATGGTTAGTATGCATATACAAATGGGCAAAAATGCATTTCTAAGAATACAAGTTTACAAAATACCATGTCTGGAATGGCACTTTTGAAGCTCATATCAGTAATTACTGCGATGGAGGCGGGAAGGTGGTTTCATTCTCTGCTGCTCTGGGGGATAAAAGAATCCTTGTACAGGTTTGTTTGGCAAAGTGGGACACCAACCATAAAGATGTGGTCCACGCATGATCACATGTACTCAGGTTGACGAAAAAGGTGGCTTTTTAACTCTTCATTTTGATGATAAAGAGACAAAGACGAAGACATTTACGACGTAAAGACAGATCAGGCAGATGTAGTGTGTTCTTCATTGTAGATACAGAAGTGTAGCGGGAGTAATTGGACAAAATAAATCGGGTTGCACGATTCTGAACATGTTCGAGTGTGTTGATTTGTATGGTTTGACATTGTTACAGGACCGAGGAGAATATACACTGAAAATTTTATTGAGTTCAGTGGACACAGAAAAATCGCCGCAGTTGCCCTTTAAGCTGACATAGCATTCGGCCGCTGGTCCGAAGGTAGTGGGAGCGGATCCCGGCCGCGGCGGCTGCATTTCGATGGAGACGGAATGTGGGGGCCCGTGTGCTGTGCGATGTCAGTACACATTAAAGAACCCTAGCGAGAGAGAGAGAGAGAGGAAACTTTAATCAACAAATAGGTCCGGCGATTTGGTCAGGGTAGGGCCTAGGTGACGGCCTCGGGGCCTTGGACACGGGCGGCTTCCTCAGCGTGCCGGACAGCCCACAGTTGATCGGCGAGGTCGTAGCTCGGGAGGGATGCTTCCCATCGCACCCGGCGGTCTGATAATGCCCATTCCTAATAAGACAGTCTTGCTGTGCGCTCACTGTGCATGACCGCAACATGTGCTGCAGCATTGCTCTAGCTCCCCACACATTACAAGGTTGTCGAAATTTCCGGAGCCCTCCACCACGGCGTCTCACATAAACATGTCGTGGTTTAAGGACGTTGTCACTAGTGTGAGGGGAGATCTCGGGAGTGCTTGGTCCGATGGATCGAGAGAGAGAGACGCTGGCGGCGTTGACAGAACAAACGTTACTTTATGCACTGGAACACCGAAACATGTACAACACTGGAAAACAAACTATTCACACACAAAAAGGGAAAGGAGTTAAGTAAACAAGCCGAATAGCCAAATTCGCACAAACTAATGTTTCTCCGCGTTAGACACAGTCCCAAATGGGAGTCCGCCAACACTGGGCCTCGCGTTCACGTCCACGGTAGCTGCTCAGTGGGCCCACATTGGACGCTCTTACGTTGGTTGCAGTGCGGTTTCGGAGACAAAGTCCCCTCGGTGGTGTCGCGTCCACGTTGCCGTTGTCGACAAGCGGTACTTATGGCAGCCGCCGCTCATGCCAAGTCGATCAGTCTCCGCCACCTTCCTTCCCGGCTGACGTGGCGGTCACCGGCTCCCTGCTAGGCCTAGCCGCGGCCTCGGTCTCTCTATTGAAGTGATGCCCGATCTCCAAAGTGACCTGGTCCTCTGCTGTGATTGTTCTGCTGGTCTTCCCGTTCTGCCGGCGAAGGTGGAGCACTGCGGGTATAACGGGAACTGCTGCAGTTCGGCCGCTGCAACGCCGAAGTTCACGCTCGACCGTAAGCCTGATCGACGGCCACACCAGAGCCCGGCGCGTCCGTCTCCTCGTCACCAATCCGTAGCTGGCAGGACAAGCTTCATCGACCGCTACCACGCAGAGAATGCCAGCTCAACCTTTTCCAACACCCATCGCTGCTCGGGTCGCGAGCCACGAACGCGCTGTCCACCAATAATGAGCCTGGACCACGATCTCCTCTATTTCTATAGAGGAGGTCATGGCCTGGACGTGTCCACGGTGCGTGCTTTTCCTCGCCACTTTGCTGGTCGCTCTTTTCCGCCATGTAGGCTGTGTTTGGGGCCCCTTTACTCATGACAGACGTAAAAGCCGACAAATTATTATTTGCGCACGTGGAACTGCCTCGAGTTTTTCTCTGTAGGTGTTAACTCAACCTGTGACCTTTCTGGAGGTAAATATCTCGCGTGTAGGCTACTAACAAAAGCCGTGCCCGTAGCTCCAATGGTTAGAGTGGGTATTCGGAAAATATTGAACCACGAGTCGAGTAGAGATTTATCCGATTTGGTACACGATCGAATGGTGCATATTCGAAATTTACGGAATTCTTTTTTTCGGATAGTGGACGAACAATCAGCACCGACGAGAAAACAATAAACAAAGCCTACGTGGGTAACTGCAAGGTTTTTTCTTTAAATTATTGAACTACAACAAAGCCTGTAACCCAACCTCTAACGGGACTGTGGTGGCTATATTCACCCGCGTGTCTAGACGTTTCGCCTAAAATTCCGATGCCGCAGAAGCGAAACTGTCATCGGTCTACCGTCGTCATCGTGGTGTTGGTATCTCTTTTGGCCGAGCTCATGACGATACGTCAGAACCCTATCGAGAATTGAGTAAAACTGAAAGCTAGGAGAGGGGTCACGTGACGATATTGGAGCATACTTGGAGAAAATTGAAGAGAAACACTGGAACCAGGCCTTCGTCGTGTAACAGGCAGGCGGTAGATTAGTGTTCGGTGAAGCGCTACCTGCAGTTGCTCAATACGTCAAAGGGGCCAGTTACTGCTGTATAGAAGTCTAGCTAAGTGTACATGATTGCATCCTTTGTCGATTAAATCTGATCATAATCTCTCTTTGTCAGTGTTTGTGAATATTTCTTTGAAATAACTTACTAGAGTAACCAATTACTTTTCGCTATAACTTATTGAATACGATAGCACATATACACGCAGATATGGCGTTGCTTAAATAGTGAGACCGCTGGTAAATCGGGTCGGGCATAAAAGGTGCCTCCACATATACGTAGCTCAAGTTCTCGTCAAAAGTTTTTTTTGTTTTGTTTTTTTCTTGGTGGTGCAGTGGTGAACGCGACCGCTTCTAATTTCAGGGTGCCTCGGTAGGTACGTTAGCTGAGACGCTATATGCAGTTGTAATAGCCGAATAAAATGTGGAATTGTGGGCGTATTTCGGCTTGAAATTGTACAATTTGTATTTTTGTAATCGATTACAGGAAAAAATAATTCCAATGCAAATATCTTCTTCAAGGAAGCAACGGAACTGTTAGAAAAGTACAGTGAGCGTAATGGATAAGAGTGAGTCCATTACTGGAAATCCATTACGTACAAGTCTACCGATATGGCGGGCCTCATAATGATGTCATCGTTTCGACACATCTAAGCGCTCCATAAACAATGTTTCGCGTGGTAATCAGGAAATGCGATTGCCAAAGCTCCATTGAATCGATATCGCGTGTATGGAAACGAAACAGATTCCTTGGCTAACGTATGAATACTCAGGATAAAACGTACAGGTCAACTAAGCCGCAAAATTTCATTGTAGGAAGCCGTGTGAAATGCTTCCAAACGCGCTTTTAGATTTTCACTTACATTGGCGATTGGCATTGAGAAATACAAACAGATTTAACTCAGGTCACAATGCTTCATATTTACGCTTTCGCCCCTGATCTAAAGGAAGCAAATATACGACAACAGCCTAATTGTTAAAACAAGGACGTTATCATTGAGGCACGTAACATTACGAAAGTACGTAACAAGCACTTCTAGAATTCGCTTTGACGGCTGCAATCTAACGCCAGAATTTTCTTGCAGAGGTGGACTCCCCCGAGACAAGGCCCCCAAGCCAGGTTGCCCAGCTGAAGTAAGTAACCACCCGTCTGTTGACTCATTTCGACTAAACAGCGGAGTAACCCCAATTCCATTACCTTATGTTAAAGTTATATCGCTTATTCAAGCAGGTTCTAAGGATGGTGCACGAGATAGCAAAGGCAAGTTTGCTGAACGACTTGGAGAAGTAAATCGTGTTCAGTTTGAAGCAGCATTAAAGAATTGGTAGAAATTGAAGAAATTTCGATGGAGACGAACATTTTCGATGGAGACGAACATGCCAGAGGCCCGTGTACTGGGGGTAGTAAGTGCACGTTGTAGAACCCAGGTGGTAAAAATTTGCGGAGCCCTCCACTGCGGGTTTTCTCTCCTTTTTATCTCTTTCAGTCCCTTTCCCCTTTTGCCACAGACGCTTAGCCGTGCTCCCTACATGGGCTGCAGAAATTATGTCCTTTCCTGTCCGAACCACAATCATCATCATCATTATCATCATCATCAGCAGCGACAGGAGGCGCAGTTCCGGCTCTTTCCGCTGCGCTCGCACGGCGGTGGCTGGTGCCGCTACAGAAGAAATTACGTTAGGTAAAGGTTGATCATTAGCTTTCACGTGATCTGCGTGCGAAGCGAATGAGTGCCCTGCTTTGGCATGCACACCCGCTTCGATGCAAAAAAATATAAATAAAAGCTGGGGAAAGGGCATCCATTCGTAGGCAGAATAATTTCGCCGCTAACTTTGCCGTAGTAAAAGAACATCCCCACGTGAAGTACAAGTTCGCAATGTTGACGTGATAACTTTCAAGATAGCGCCTACCATTTGCACAGCCGTGACCCTAAGTAACCCCATGCTGTCCGGCTACCCTGATTGGCATTGCGTGGTGAAGTGGCACGAAAATGAGAAGCTACTTCCTGAAACAGACCATGCCACAAGAAATACGATACGAGATAGGAAATATCAAACCATAGACCTTTAAGATATGCCTGTAATTAGAAGTATGTTACGGATTTATGGAAATAATGCACCCATTTATGTGTGAGCTACTGCAGCCGTCCCAGACGCCGGCCAGTGATGTCGTAGACATCATCCATTGATAAACAGTGTTTAACAAAATCTGAGCCAGTTCCACAGCAGAGAAACCTGTAAGAAACGCGGTGCGGTGATTCGCATGCGTGTTCCTTATGTTTCTGTTGCGTTTATAGCCCAAGTTTCGGAATTATTTTTTGCCTAACTTGATCTCATTAGACATTTGTTTATCCCTCATATGTATATTGTGTTTTATTATACTAATCTAGTTTATGAGAACCATTGTTATTCTGCATACATTTAGTTGAGCGGCTTCATGGGAGTTCATCACCGTACGGAAAGGTGCGTTGCTGCGGCGCAGTGGTTCACATGTGTTTCGCTTGTGTCTGTAGTGCGTTTATTGCCGGCGTTTCAAATTATTAAGCCAGCATAGCTCTTTGAGCCGGAGGATTTTGGCTGGCGCGTGCACGAAACAAAAAATTGCCCTTTTTGTTCTGCGAACATGGTACGGTAACGTTTTCGTTTTGTTTCTTTGTTATTCAGTGTGACCCTGGTTCCGATCCCCGGAGACTCATGTGGACCCGACTGCATTTGCATGACACCCATTCCAGGCAGCGTCCTCCCTCGTATTATTGCGAGTGACAGGGCGGAACCACTCGCTGGGGAAAGGCGAACCCCAACGCACTCCGCTACTCGGGAGTAGCGCAATTCCCAATGCTTTTCGAGAATAAATTTCAGTATCCCCAGAATGCCTTGCTTGTCTCTTTCAAACAACATCTGCAAGACAAGACTCAAAGGCACGATTTACTGCCGGAGCTCCAATCAAACGGTCATTTCTCTGACTCTTTGTCGCAAGAATTCCAGAATTTACGACAATTCTACCTGCCTGTCACATTTGAAGGCAAAAGCTTGAACGGGTCAACGAGAAGCGAAATGTGAGCATCATTCCCCTGGCATCCAGAACACATGTTGTAATCGAAACCTTGCGTTTCCCATACATAGTACATGCCGAAATTGGCACGTCCCAAGGGTAAGAATGCATGAGTAACAAGATGGGTAGGTCATGACGTGAATGACTTGACATGTCTGCGCACTTACGTCGCAATTAATGACAATAAAATCACATGCGGCTTGCACCCCGCATCCTCCGACACTGATAGGCGGCTAAGTCCAACAAGTGATTGACTGTATATCGTGGCATCCTTTTCCCAATCAAAGAACAGTACATGTAGACGGTAGGAGCAAAGTGTCGCAACAAATAAGTAAGCAACACTTCGAACACATCGACGAATCAGGGACATGAATTTAGTTTCCGTTTTCTAAGGCGCATCGACTTAAAGAATTCGAAATTCCCACTGTGACGTCTGTCATGACGCACAGCTACGGAAAACGCAATAAAAAGAAGCACGACCTCTGGCAGTCGATTCACCTCGGCAATCGGAAACGAGAGCCAGGTTACCTACTGCCAATGAATTGACGATTTTTCTAGATATTTGACCGGATAGCGTGGTGGCGTTCCGCCGTGATACCTGGCCGAGATAACAGCTCCCACCAAGCTTCGTATATTTCTACTCGAATCGTTTCTTTTTTTTCCTTTTTTTTTCGTGTGTGCGCGGCAGGAGCCGAGGGCTCGCGAATTCGTGCCGAGCTCGAACACAGTCGGCACGTACCGACGGAAGGGCGAACCATGCTTCTACAAAGGGTATTATACCCCTGTCACACGACGCAAGTCCACTTTGAGCAAGTGCACTTACGCTCACGCGCTGCCACACGGGAATGAGAAGTGTGGCTTGGAAATGAGCATTCACCTAGGGAATGTGGCCGTAAACTGCCCAAGGGCGAGAATAGCGAGGTTTTTGGCTGAAATATGATTTGTTTTAATACAACGGAGCATTTCTAAGAACGAAAACAGTATTTTAAAAATACTGCGGGAGCCGCGTCGTGCATCAGCATATTTAGTTGCAGGCCACTGCTACCGAGGCTACACACTCCGTCACTGCTATTCTAGTACACCATAATCACTGCAAAGCGAGTTCGGCGAACGCATTCGCCTGCTAGTGCTTTTGCAGCGAGTGTGACTAAACGTTACCGTGTTACGGTGTGCGAGTGACACTAGCGGCGAAGTGCACACTCTCAAAGTGCACTTAAGTTGTCCCGTGTGACAGGGGCGTTAGTCGCGCCGTCAACTATTGCCTACGCACGCGGGCTGCAGAGTGAGCACCATGGAAAGCGAACAGCACAGCTTGTTCGAGGGTAAGTATTTGGCTTGTCACTATTCGTTCGCAGGTACGACGAAGAAAATTGAAACAATAAGCGATCTTCGGACGGTAACACGCTGCTTCTTTTTCAAATACCAATGGTAGTTATCGCTTACCGATACAGGTAATCGTCGCTTATTGAGCTAATGCCATTGTTCTGGTGTTTTGTAGTTTCATCTCGTATGAGCACAGTCCTGTAACATGTCGGAGAAGGCTCGGGATGCCTCGTTGGAGGTTACTTTGTTTTAGAAGCCGGACATGATATGGAATACAGCGCAGTAGCGGCTACTACCGATCCGGCAGACCCGTGCACGTTATGGCATGCGTCCTAAAATCATCGGGACTTCCGAACGACCCACATAAAGTGCAAAGGGCATAAAATTTCGTGGCTATGTGAAGACTGCTGAAAACCATGGCGTTATCAAGGCAACACAAGGTTCGATGTGCTAAGCTGTTGAACCGGAGCTCGTGCTTTGATCATTAACGTTCAGCATATGTATTGCCACACAGACGAGCACAAAAGTGACGCTGTGCACCGAGAGATAAGTATAGGAATTACTGAGCACGTCGGTAACAACTACGATAACAACGAAAGCGATCGCAGAAGGGCACGGCGCTCTAGCGGCTGTGGCACTCGGCTGCTGATCTGAGGGTCGCGGGATTGAATCCTGGCCGCGGTGGTCGCGTTTCGATGGCGGCGAAATGTTGAGGCCCGTGTCCTGTGATATGTCGGTGCACGGTAAAGACTATGGGGCTGTGGTGCTGTATGTTACTATGGTGCTGCATGGTGCTGTAAAGACTAAAGTACAACTATGGTGCTGTACACCATGGTCGTACTTCAGCCTAAAAAAAGGTGAGGGTACCTCTACGGCTCTGATGCCCGTACCAACCATCAACCACATTATGCCATATACCACCTCACTGCCTTGCTACTCTGTTACTTTGCAACATAACCGGTGTGCCCGTCTAAACATCAACAACTTTCAGGCCTGAGTCCTCCCTTCCGGCCTTTCTGGCAGCCTTGACCTGAAGTCTACCGGCCACTCCATAACGACCCGTTATGGAGTGGCCGGTTATCTCTCCAACTTTGACTACATACCTGGATCGTCATACTCCCGTCGCTACCACTCCTTCGTCAAATGGACATCTACAGGCTGAAGTCCCTGGTTTCCTAGTCTTTTACTTCTCAAGAACCTACTTATTTCGTCCCGCATAGTGGCAGCGCGAAAGACTGGGACCAAGGAAACACGTACCACACAGGACGAGCGCCCCTGTTTCTTTCTTTTTTTTTCGCAATCACTTTCTTCGCCACAAAGTTCTTTTCCACAGCCGCACTAGCTTTTTCCAAAAACATTTGTTCCAGAATCACAAGAAAAAAAACCTTCTTTATCAGAAATTAGGACCATTAACTGTTTGCGCGCAAGCAAGTTCGCAACACGCACAATGTTGTCCGACTTACGTCCACAAGTTTCTGTTCTGCCAACCACATCAGCACACTACGATAGGCAACCTGGTCGGAGGTCCTCGGAGACGCGTCGCGAAACGTCTCTGGACAGTGTGATCTTCTGCGGCGGTAACAACACTGGTTTACTTGCGTGTTTTGGTCCTTTCTTCAGCAACTCAGTCACGTCTTCTGGAAGTCTTGCCCCACCAACAACCAAGACTTTCCCGTTTGTTTGTCTAGCCTTCTCCTTCCTTGGTAGCTGGAGACGCACTCGGGCCCAAAGGAACTCAGTTGTCTTCTCCGCTGTCTTGGACCAATCCTGGTAACTGCGTTGTTGACCCATCATAGTTCGGCCTCTCCCTCACAACACACGTGGGTTATCCTTGAGGAACCGCACCTGCCGCCACATATCGGATTTTAAAGCACGGCAAAACTTTCGTGCATGCCCAGGTGAGGGTCGCAGCAGTCCAAACAAGGTGTCTACGTCGGGAGGGCATATTCCTTGCCTGCTGTACAACGCTATGGTCCTTGCTCTACACACAGCTATGGCTCGTCCTGTGTGTTACGTGTTTCCTTGGTCCCAGTCTTTTGCGCTGCTACTATGCAGATGTTCCAAATAGCCCAACTTTCCATGCTCATTTCCTCCCACCGTCTTGTGGCCTTACCGTTCAGCACCAGAACCACGTGATGGCGACACGTTCATTTCAGTCAAGGACAACCTCCCATACATTACCTAGTCTCTCTGTCACTTAACACCTCAGCTAAACCACACTTTATACAGTCAGTAGTTGATCAGTGTTCGCGACGGTGTATTAAGCTTGTAGCAGTTCGCACATTTGTAGCTTGTAAGCTTGTAGCAGTTCGAACATTGGCGCATTTTCTCCAATATAATAAACCTAGAAGCCTGAACTGCCTGCTAGATATATCAGTCGGCAATATCGAAAGTTGCATGGTCTCAAACCTTCACGTCTCATTGCGGGCAGATTGAACCCACACTGCCTTGGCTTCCTGCAACCACTTTTCTGTCCTTTTCGGATAATTGGCTCTTCCTACATGTTCACTTATTGGGAACATTCCTCTTCATTTTTGTTTTACGACTGGCTTTAAGACCAACGTACCTTCGGGTGGGGCGGGCTACTCCCACATTGTATTTTTTTCGATCACAGGGGGACAAAGTTTGCACACAGGCACTGTACACACGCACACACTTTGACAAAATGTCACGGCCATGTTTTCTTAAGACCACGTTACATACGTTGCAGGGAGGAAACCGCAGCCTTTTCTTTGCATTTCAGCACACCTGCTTCCTGTTCTGGCAACGATCGCTTTACCACCCGCCATAGCCGATTACGGGCAAGCAATGTCACCGTTATCAGATAGCCTCGACTAACAATAATTGGTGGGGCTTAACTTGCCAAAAGTAAGAGTCACGCCGCATTGGAGGGCTCTGGAAATTTTCGCCACCTGGGGTTCTTTAACAAGCACCACAAACCACTGTACGCGGGCTTCTCACCAGTCCTGCTTCCATTGGTACTGCCGGATTCAGGGAAGCGGCACAAGAACTAGACCACTTTGCTAGGGGGCCTATATACTGCCTGCATAAGCGCTGATCCGCCACCATGCGCTCGCATGCTTTCCCGTGAGCCGAGGGGAACGCAGTATTGGCAATTGCGGATTTTACTATTTATACGCTGCCACACGGGCGTTTCCAAGGCCTTCGAACCGACAGTCCATCGGCCCAAAGGTCAAGTTTGAGCTGCTAAACGGGTGGTTCCGATGGCCGTCGATGAGAGACTTTAGCAACTCCAGGCCTCACCCCTACATTTTAGCCCGTCTGGCAACCTTCACTTGAACTCTACCGGGAACCCTATAACAATCATTTTCTGTCAAGCATTTTTATTTGTCTCTAATTGTGACTACATGCCTGGATCGTCATCCTTCTATTGCTACCATTCCTTCCTTAGCCGGACATCATCTACGGGCTGAAGACCCTGGTTCCCAAGTCCTATACTGCACGGGCAGCTCCGATGGCCATCGATTCGTAGTCTATCGAATGAGCAGGACACCCTACAACTCCGTCGAGACATCGAAGGCCGTTGAGCCTTGAAGCGGAAACGGTGCGAACGTGCCCTCGCACCCGCCGTGGGCTCGTACGCGCGAATAAAATAATGAATCGAAACCAAAACACTTCGAAAAATATGTACAGATAGGTGTTAATAATTGTGTAGTTATAAGGTATTTTTTTCCTGTATCAAATCTGAGCGCCGGACATACTCCCGACAATAGCGACGTGCTTGTTCCATGTGCTTGCTGTTCCACGTGCTTGCTGTCAGCTGTTTCTCTTTGACTGTTCGTGCGTACTTTGTTGCTTGCTTTCTTTTTTGCATCCCCGAGTTTATTTTCCAGGGCATTCTTTTAGTTCAGTTCAGTTTCAGTTTATTTCGGACATAGTTACATTACATGAAATATGTCCACGAGGCAAGGCAAAAGGAGACTCGTATGTCTCCTGACGAGGCCTTCACCCCAGACTTACATGTCGGACAGCCAGGAGCAAAAGCAGAGAAAAATAAGTACAATGCTCATTGCACAACTTATATAAACAGAAATGAAGAGTAAAAAACACGTTAGGACAAAAATTATACAAAGTTTACATTGTTCGGGTTTGACAATTATACAAAGTTATATAAATATACGAAATTACATAATTTTTGCGTTCATAGCAAAATAATTGTATGTTTCAAGGAGGCAGGAAAAGTAGCTTTACTTGTTTTTTAAAACGAGACATACTTGAGTTCTGATTGGCCAATTCGATTAAGGATGGGTATGCATTCAACAACGAAATAATCTGACAATCTATTGTTTTAGTACCGTAATTAGTTCTTGGCCTTCATCCCGTCAATGAAATGGTGCGAAGGTCATATGCCACTTGTCTGTTTAGATATTTGTTTGAGAACATGGTACGATCATGTTTGAATTCGCGGAAAATCATTGTTGCCAGAGAAAGCTGATATAACTCTGAGAATGGTGGTACGTTCAGAGTTTTATACAGAGAGTCAGTTAATGGGGGAGGATGGGAAGAGGTCATTTTTAGGCTTCTTTTTTTGTAGAGAGGAAACACGTTCAGCATCCGTCTTGTTGCACGTACCCCAGACTAGGTGACAATATGTTAGGTCGGAATGAATAAAGGCGAAGTATAATTGTTTTCTAACGAGCAACGGCAATAAATATTTTAGCCTGTATAACATACCTAGAGCTCTAGATTACTTAGCACGAACGTGATTTATGTGCTCAGACCAACTGAGGTCAAACCTAAAAACGACTCCCAAGAATCGGCAAGAGTTTACGGGCGTTATTATATTGTTGTTGATACTCAATTTTACGTTATGGAGAAGTGGTTTATTTTTTGGACGAAATATTACATACTGTGTTTTCTTTACATTTAAGTTTATTTTGTTCACATTAAGCCAGGTATGAAGTTCGTTTAGCCAGATATTAGCACGCTGCTCTAATAAATTTAGGTCTGGACCAGAAAAGAAAACGTTGGTGTCATCGGCGTACATAGCAATGGCGGGAGTAAAAGGAATGTTAGCAATATCATTAATATATAAAAGCAAGAGGAAAGGACCAAAAATAGATCCCTGTGGGACCCCAAAGTTTATGTTACCCAAGTCTGACTGGAATTCGTGAAGCTGTGCATATGTACCGTTTATAACGTGAACACAATAAGTCGCTTGGCATTCTTTCCGTCGCAGTGTTTATTATTGTAAATGACTTTTTTGGTCGAGTGCGTTTTTGTACGTGCGACAACCTCGTCCGCGGTGAGATGGAACCCGTCGAACAGCCATAGCCTCAACAGAGGCCTAAGTAAAAAAAAATCATGACAGCTCCACTAACCTAAAACCTGGGAAGGGGCGAAGCATGCGGGGATGAGCGCCGGTGCTTCCCACAAGAACACGTTAGCCGCTGCTAATGGGCTTGCTTTATTAGTGGCCACGACGGCGATGTTGGACGCCGACAATCCGGGCGCATTAGCAGAAGCTCGTTAGAATCGCTTCTGACACAACCATACACACATGCTATCTGGGTTCCCTGTCTCCAGGATCGGCCCACACATGCACACGCGCTGTCTGAACTCACTGCCTCCAGTATGGGCCCACACAATTTTTGGAACCTAATGTAACAAGTGTCTGTCAGTAATGCAACGAAATCCTGACTATTCCTTCATTTTAAGTAAGTTTAAATCATGTTAGCTTATTTCTAACCCTTTTTATTCATTATACAGCTCTTTTCTAGCCCTCGTTTGACAACTTCATTTACCGTGAAGACAGGACACGACAGGAGACGCAAGCCCGAGACTCCAAGGTGATTCGCCCAGAAAAGCTGAACCTGCACAGCCGCGGCAGCTTTGGGGAGTGCAAGAGAGGGCTCTTTTTATAGGCTTCTGGGAATACAGTCTCATGGATCTACGCCGGCAGAAACAAAACGCCGGCTTGTAGAATGATACCGCCGCAGCTCTGCGGCAGGCAGACTTCGAAAGCACGCGTGTACAAGTGCATACCAAGATAGAAAACCTCCCAAAGACCTATCGGTAAGTGGCTTTCATATGTGTGGTGAGCTTGCAATTAACCATCTCCGTCGCACTAGCGTTTTTACGTAAAAGAGACACAAGTGCTCCGCCTCTAAAAGAAGTGCATGCTTGCAAAAACTGCTTTCTCGGGGCGTTTCCCTTCCGCGTTTTATTTAGTTTCTTTGGTTTCGGAGAAGCAGTTGCGCCACTGCCTCATTACATATTTAATGAGCTGCAAATCTGGCTATATCGTGCATATTTACCGTTTATACATTGCTTCTGCACTGCATGGTGCAGTCGGTTGGCTTCCAAACCTATGGAGCTTGTAATGTGACTTAAGGGGTCCGAGGCGGCGAACTTCAGTGCACCACATGGTGCCAAGTATTAATCTCGTGACCAGGGTTTAAAAAGGAGCTCGGGGTTTGAATATTCTTTTTACCATTTTTTCTTTCTTACGCGAATATGGATGGTACTTGTATTTCTTTTCAAATCTGTGCGCGCAGATGCATCTCAATCACCTGTCGCACCTCCTCGAACAAAAAGACTGGTGCTG
Organism: Hyalomma asiaticum; assembly: GCA_013339685.2. Classification (NCBI taxonomy): domain Eukaryota; kingdom Metazoa; phylum Arthropoda; class Arachnida; order Ixodida; family Ixodidae; genus Hyalomma; species Hyalomma asiaticum. The sequence continues at coordinate 27,033,854 of CM023490.1, read as the reverse complement.
AAGCGATACCATGTGCGTCTTCATAGCTTCCTCGGGACGCCACCTGCCAACACCGCGTTGACGGCTCAAGAGAGCCAGGTGACCGTGAAAGAGGTAAGAGGTGTAACATTTTATAACGATTTCAGTAAGCGCAGCATAATCTCCCATGAAGCCGTAATTGCTTGCTGGATGACATTGTTGAATGTCGACAACTACCTCTACTACGCGCCACTCTGTAAAATTCAACTGCAAATACGTTCTCCATCACAACCGATACTTCTCGTTGCGTATACAAGTTTTCTGTGCATGTGCAGTCTCAACTGTAATCGCATAGGAAAAAAACCCTTGCTGATACCAAGTCTTTGCGATGACGTAAAGAACATACGAGGTAAATTCTTTTACCAATGTTCAATTACATTAGCGTATGCATCAGGGTGGGGCGGTGTACGATAATATCATAGATACCTTTGAGTATCCGTATTTCTGTGTCGAGATACCTTTGAAAAACGTGTATCTTGGTATTGAAATACTTTTACGATGTACCAAGTGCATCGTGATGCAGTTGACATTCATATCTCTCTAGTTCTTTTCTCGGAAATGATCCCACATGCTTCCAAAGGGGGAAGGGTGACTGCCTTTTTTTGTTAAATCATGAAGATACACCGTCCGTCTTGATGATCTCGAAGATGGAGACATTGGGGCTCCGGTGTGGTCATGGGAGGACCACAGGATGAGTGGAAGTGTTTCGGTATACTTAGATGATCTGAAATGAAGCATCGCCATGGTGCAGAACATTGCTGTCATCAAGATGGTATTTTTCCCCATATCAGGAACTGTTTGTAATGGTAGAGTGGCTTGAACTAGTTCGCAAACTGTGTTGACGCTGAACCGACTCTCTGTACAAGATTTGAGAAACTGCTGTTTCTTAATTGGAACCACGTCAACAATCTCAGCAAAATGTGTTGTGCTCAAAACAAGTATATACGTTTTTTTCTTAGTTAACTTTTCTTGGCTAATGATTGCAGCGATGTGTTCTACTCTACTATATCATGGACTGCCGTAGGGTATGGCATTGTAGTGCATAACTGCCTAATAAATAACTCAGTTACAAAATAAGTATTCTACGGACATCTGTTAAATGATATCAGCAATTATCAGTGAGGAACAGGCGTCGTAAACAGGTGCCAAGCTCCAGATGTCTTCTGAGCGGGAAGAGATTTCGCATGAAAAAAAATTTCAGCCGCGTTTAGTGAAAAGGGAAAGTCGCTTCTTGAAAGCATGGTATGCGACATCATAAAGCCTCGTTGGAGAAACACGACGAGTCGGCTGCTAGCGCTTGTTTTCTCCCTACCACTGTTTCATTTCTTTCTTAATTCTTTTTTTTTTTGCTGTTATTGTAAAACACTCCGCCGCACAGGAGCATGAATATCGATCCCCCCCCACCAATATCTCAGAAACTACGCGCACTCTAAACAGGCCTGGTTCTTCTTTGTCAGCGAAGAAATATTTGCCGAGTCCACCACTGCGATCACATCTGATGGATCACTTGAAAGAGAAAATGTGTTCACTAAAGACGCAGCATCTGAAAGGTCGGCAGGGCCGCATGACTACTACCTAGCGAGAAAACGTTTATGTGCATGACGTCAAGCATTTGGTGAAGATGGATGCTTGAATCGATGAACAGATCGCAAAATACGATTTAGTACAGGGAATGTCGCAGGAGCCAACGTTTCGACAAGTGGACTTGTCTTCGTTAGGACGGCAACTGCCTTCTCCAGTGTTCGTTTATGTACCCAATTGCACAATCTGTCCCGTCCTCAGAAAGAGAGAAGAAGAAGAGCAGCATGTACGAACAATACAAAAGAAAAGAAAAAAATTAAGAAACGGAGGGTGGGGTGTAGGGGAAATTGGGTGACAGGTGTTAGCGTGACTAATATAAATGGCAAGAGCGAAAGCTTCCAAAGAGTCCGCTCGTTGTACATATCTTGGAAATACATTGTTTGCGCAGGGCTGGAAAGCAGGGTGAAAAAACTAACACAGGCTCTGAACAGGAGTTGCTTCTATGGCATGTGTCCCCCTCTCCACCCCGCACCACCTGCGCCGCACCCGTAGGGCATGCTAAAAATGTAACTACACTGCTAAACGCGGTTGTTCTCGTCGTACTGGTTGGGGGATCCGCACTTGGAAGTAGACTTTCGGGAAGAAACATTGTTATCTTGCGCATACCTTAACCTTTTGTCGTCTTTGTTAACCCCCCCCCCACCGTATCTAATGGACTCAAGGGTTCCCTTAGAAAGGCTTATGCCTGTAGGCTGGACAGTATTGAACTCGTATACGATTCCATGTATTTTCTGTTATGAAATGTAAGACATTTCATAAGATCAAGACTATAAGATGGAAAGAGCAAGAAGAAAATGTATATGTTGTTTGGTTGTGTTGGCTTCATATGATGTATGCGCGCATGTGCCACATGTATATATTCAGCCTTCGTGCGTTGAATAAATCAGTTGGAAGTGAGCGCTGTGCGTGGTTGATGCCTGGGTGTGTGGGTGTGTGTGTGTGTGGGTGTGTCGTGTGGTTGCGCTCAAAATAAGGTTTAGGTATGCCCTTCCCTTCCCCATTGCAGAGTAGCCTACAGGGATAAGCCCTGGTTAACCACCCTGCCTTTTCTATTCCTTTCTTCTCCTCTTCCTTTGCTCGCCTATATTAAATAGTCTAACACCACTCTAGGTTTTAGGTGAAAAGTTGATTACATAAACATTCATAATAGACAATGGTGCACGAGCCCCAGCTGTTTGAAATTCATTTTTACTGAAGTCTTCAAATACAGTTAGGAAAGAAAGGACAAAATACATATTGCGGCCGCGGAGCAAACTGCTCCATAGTGTCAGCAGCAGAGATAATGACGTCTAGCAAACATTTAGACGCGGGTGATTCAAACAGAGCGGCGACACAAAAGAACTTTGGCGGCACTTTAAGGTGAAAAAAGAAATATCGCTAATTGGCGCGCATTAAAGTGAGCTATAGACTCCAACACTGGTTGAAAAATCGATTTACCCAGTTAATATTTTGTTGTATGGTCCCTGTAAAGTTTCATCGAAAGACTACCCCGGTCAATCAATGGTCCATCTCACCAAACCGAAAGCACACAAAACGCAAGGAATATGTTTACCACACGTGAATGAATATTGATGTAGCCTTGTTAATGTTCATTCGGTTAATTTTGCTTTACATTGATGTTGGGTATACCGGTGTTAATTCTACGTCTGTGCTGAGCACTTATATATATATATATATATATATATATATATATATATATATATATATATATATATATATATATATATATAATCTTCTTTTAACGGATCTCGTGTCACATAATGTTAAGCGTCGGGCTCTGCGGCGTCGTAGGCAGGCGTCCACGTCAGAAACCGTTTCAAGCAAGCGCTGTAGCAACCTGGAGCGCATGCCACACAAGTCCTCCGACACGGTGCAGGTACATCAGCGAACAAAACTGAATTTAGAAAAGTGAACTCTCTCGGACAAAATTGTAGGATTTAACTATAATAACCGACTCCCATGATAGCGCGGAATGTGATTCTAATTTACGAGGAAACATTATTGCGTTACGAGGCAACTCAAATAATTTAGGCATTCCATAGAGAAAGCGCTAATTTTAACGAATATTTCATGAGAGGGCGAAGCGAACGGCGACGAATGGCGCTATCGCGTTCCACACCTAAAGGCGAAGCTTTAAAGGGGAACTGCTGCGGTTTTCCTACCGTGTTCTGATACCCACGTTTTACAATGATGCTGATAGTCCTGCGGCAGCCAGCGTGCGCAGCGGTAATTTTAAATAACCAACTGAACCGTGTCGTCAAACCGTAACTAAAGCGGGTGGACGCGTCACGCAGCGCACGCGATGACCTCACAGCCTCCCCATCATCAGAGACATAGGAATGGTGCCAGAATAAAATGAGAGTGGCGAGGTCATCCGACAATGTATTGAGTTATGCCAGCTTTCCTGATCCCGAAAGCGACGATTTGAGCGCTGGATTATCGCAGTTCTGCTTTTGGCACCCGCCTGCTTGGTGGTAATGACACCGTTCATGGTAGTGACGTCAAAAATAGAAAAGCTGGGTGGGTCGCATGGGCATCCGCTAACACTATTTAAAACTTATTTTCAGGAGAACGTATTGAGTGGCAACGCCATGCTTTGGCATATATTACTGTACCGAGGAGAATATGTAATGCAAATTTATGATGAGCAGTAGACACTGAAGTATCGCGGGATTCGCTCTTTAAGAGTCCTCTCACTGTTCATCTTTATCCGTGCACACACTCCTACATAAAGTAGTGTGGCGCGGCACGTGCAATCTGGAAATAAGTAAATAAATCAACAAATGAATGGCTAAGATACGAAACATGTGACTGCATTAATAATTTTAATGAGCAATTTTCATCCAAGCAGAGACTGGTTGAAGTTCTGCACAGCTACATACGGCTCATGACCGTTCACACAGCTGACGTAATACGTTATCAGGCGTCATTACCCAAAAAATGATGATGCTGTTGTGGAACCACAAGTTCATTGCATGCGACATAGTAGAGCACTGTCGTACAAAGCGAAGATTTGGTAGCAGTCGCAGATATTTTATTTATTTTGCGAAACAATGCGATATTCGGAGACTTAAGTCTCCGAATATCGCATATTAATTGCTGCATCCTGCCGTCAATCTCGTCCTACGTCATTTTCTTCGGCAACTGCATGCTTTTCAAATACGAATGGTTCTGCTACTTTCTCAATCTAGAGATGTAGTCTGCCCGACTAAGCCGGGTGGGCGAGATCAAAAAATGTATGTCGCAAAGAAACAGCATCTAAAAGGCAGCATCAGCCATGTGGCAGCAAGATGGCGAGACATAATATATGCCAAGGACGTCAAGAGTTAGGCATTTACGACAATCAGCAGTAAGTGCATGAAGCAATGTAACGAGAAACTATTTAGAAGCGTCATGCATATTGTTAGATCCTGGTGGTAGCGAGTGGACGACATTTTTCTACATTTGCAGACTTGCCAGGTGATACACTGACCCCCATGGAAATGCTGCATTCAGTCGACACAAAATCTGCAATTAAAAGTATCGTGCAACCGTATTAATAAGCAATTGATCGGGAAATAAAATCACCAGACAAGTTGGGATAACCGTAAACTGTAAAGGTTTGGTAGTGAAGGACTTGCAAGAGGGAATCGCCATTGGTGACGAGTACGTATGCAGTCTAAGTACAGGAAGGATTCGTGTGACAAAAACATAAAAGTATTCTGCAGATCCTACGAATTGTTTCCCTTGCGAAGCTGGCTCAGCGAGGAAAGTGCATGAGACAGTATGCGGGATCGTCGGAACGTCTTAATGGCTTTGCTTGCCAGCGCCTACGCGTGCTGGTCTTGGTTGCCAGCGCCAGTGCATGCGCGGGCTGTTCCCGGAACTTCTTCGACCGTGGCTTCTGGCTGCCTGCACCTGCGCGTGCTGGCAGCCGCGGCGCCCTCACGTTTGGACGAACTGCTGCAACGTAATGTTTGGAAAACAGCGAAGCTTTTCGATAGGCTCAACGTACATGTCCTAATTGCGTAGTTGTGCGTGCATTGTTGTCTTACCATGGACGCATGGAGCACTGTCACGGCTATGGGGTCTCAATGGTACGAGCGTTGGTACCCATGTTAGCGCAAAGATACCGGTTTTGGGTGACAGAAACTCACGCCATACTCTGCTCTCCCGAGACGGTTATCATTGTCGTTTGTTCGACTATTCCCCCGCAGCCGAGAAAAACTGGACAAAAGCGTGCTTAATGATAGGAGTCCATACCTGTTGCTTGTTATATCGCTGTAGTCAACACACACGACAACTGCACTTGACATCTTAAACAGGCGCTGCCACTGCAAATGTTGGTGAATTAGGTTTTCTTACGGTACGAGGGTTTACGACAGGTGTGGTGAACATCGAATAGGTTAGCCAAGAAAGTTTCTGCCTTTAGCACTCACCTACCTCTCGCGCACCCCCACATAATCTGGGCCAAGCAGTGCAGTTATATGAGACGCACCTGCTCGTATCGTTGCTCGCGACCTGCGTACAGCACTCGGCAATTTAAACGTGATATTGGGACTGCTTGGCAGCCGATGCACTTTGTGTTAGTAGGGTGTACCGGGGCATCTCTAAGGGACCGTAATGGATTGCAACGCTTATAAAAACCGTCTCGCTTTTGCTGAGCACCACGACAGATCAGCTAAGTGTGCGTAAGGTAACGAGATGGGGCAGAAAGCGTCGGTAACCACACGCTCCGAGTTTAATTCGTTGAGTGAAGCATTTCGCGTTAGATGCAAAGATCAATCATTCATGTTTCTATCTATCTATCTATCTATCTATCTATCTATCTATCTATCTATCTATCTATCTATTAACGATCTGTCTGGCTGTCTGTCGGTCTGTATGTATGTATGTATGTATGTATGTATGTATGTATGTATGTATGTATGTATGTATGTATGTATGTATGTATGTATGTCTGTCTGTCTGTCTGCCTGAGGGTCTGTCTGAAGGTCTGTCTGTCTGGCTGCCTGAGGGTGTCTGTCTGCCTGTCTGTCTGTCGGTGTCGTGGACGCGTGCCGAAGCACGTAGCAAAGGACGCCGCCACCAACTTTTCGATCACAGCTTTCCAGGAGATCCTGCGCTACGGCAGCCTCACCATATAAAGCAGGAGCAGAATCGTAGACCACTGCAAATTCATATGGAAACAACTACACCCGTGTGAACAACCTGCTGCATCAGAATTTCTAGGGCAACAAATGTCCACCTCAAGAAAGAGAATGGCGGTGTTCATTGCACATTGACGCGTAGTTGTGACCGTGAAGAACGCGGTGGTCACGTATGGCAATATACTCTCCACATTCAACATTAAATGCATGCCCATAAACTTTGAAAGGAACGTCATTGCCACTCGGTCACATGTACACCGTATGGCTTCTGGATATCGGCATGGAACACGTGTGCAAGGCGGGAGAATGATTCATTCCACTAACTTCTTCGGACGGCCGTCTAAGAACAATGTAGCTATATTTCGAAAGTAGGCAGATTCTTTCTGATCCCAACGCCAGCATGTTTAGGCAATATACCCATCATATATTTTGCTTTCTTTAAAACCGGCCAATCAGCGTGCTCCATTTCTAAGTTCGCTCATTTACAATGCATCGACAGAGTATAAATGCAGATCGCTTTCTTCAAACGCCATTATACTTTGCCTGTATTCCTTAAACTATTAGGCTCCTCGCACCACTTGCTACTGAAGAGATGAAGTTCCAGCTAGTGTGTCTCTGCGTCCTTGCGATGCTGTTTAACTTCTCGGAGTAAGTATTGCACTTTCTTTCACCTCCTTTACTTTGCTAATATTTCCCAGACTGATAAACGCCTGGCCAACACAGTTGCCTCTGATGCTTTACGGAACATCTCTTTAAACAGAGACTGGTGCATGTATGCTTTTATCTATCGAAAGGGATATACAGAAATAAACCTTATTGAAGGACCAGGTTTTGTGAGCTCAAAGATGGCTGGCCTCCTCAGTTCGGGTAGCCATGGCTCACTGCTGCCGCTTGAGCCCTCTCGCCCAACCATAGTTGGTTTCCAAGGTATTGTGTCAGCAGCAGGGCCTTGTTTCCTATGCCTTTCTCGTCTGGATTAGCTGCTTCGTTTAACTTGGTACTGCCTGTAGGTGATATGTAGGTGACAAAGCTTTAACAGCGAAGATGTTTTTTTTGGCCCGCCACGTCCGAATTCACGGATGTCACGGATGTCCGACGTCACGCAGAAGAAAAAGGCGAACCCGGGATAGCCCTGGACCCACTCTCCACACACTTACCTTTAACCCACTACATGATAGTGACTGTGAGAATCATGCTGCTAGATGAAAGTGATAGTTAAGCTTGACAGCTCTGCCCCATCACAGCTGTTTACTCTGATTTCATAGGTGTGAAAGCCCCGCCACCGTGGTTTAATGACTTTGGAACACTATGAAGGTCCGAAGATCGTGGGATCGAGTCTGCGCCGCGGAGGCTGGTTTTCGATGAGGCGATATGTACAGGCCTGTGTACCGTGCGATGTCAGTGCACATTAATAAACCATAGAGAGAGAGAGAGAGAGAGAGAGAACTCTAACAAATGAATTAGCCCGGCGATTTGGTGGGGGTAGGACCACAAGCACTCCAGCCTAGGTGACGGCCTCGAGCCCTTGGAGACGGGCGGGTACCTCGGCGTGCCGGACGGCTCAGAGTTGATCGGCGTGGTTGTTGCTGAGCAGGGAGACCTCCCTCCGCGCCCGCGTTTGGAGACTGCCATGTATTTCTCATTCTAAGTAAGGGACTTGTGATCTCACCGCACACTTTACAAGGCGGTCGAAATTTCCGGCGCTCTCCACTACGGCGTCCCTCATAATCATGCCATGGTTTCCGAACGTGAAAGCTTGCAAATTTTTAATGTTCATAAGCGTACAACTGGCTCGAATTGTTTCCTTTGTAGGCGTTAACGCTACCTCTGCTCATCCTGGTGGTTAATATCTCGCATTTAGGATACTAACAAAAGTTGTACCCGCAGCACCAACGGTACGGTAGGGGTATGCCAATATTCCAAATATTGGTAATTCCATTTGGTACTGAAATCGAATGGTGCGTATTCGAAATAAAAATTCCTTTTCTAATAGTGGACGAACAGTCAGCACCGACGAGACAACTTTAAAGAAACGAAACGTCAGAGTTGCTAGGGTTCATTTATTCATTTTTCTAAATTCCTTAACTACAACGAAGCATATAGCCCAACCTCTTGCTGAACTGCGGAGGCTAAACTGGTCCCGAGATCTAGAAGTTTTGCCTAAAATGGCGGTGCCTCGGAAGCCGAACTCTCATCAACCTAATTTCATCGTCACGATATCAGAAGCTCTGTTGGCCTAGCCTCTGACGATACGCTGGATCCCTCAGTATGTGGCTATCGACAACCGCCACTCGTCCTGTAATAAAGTCGAACATGGTGTTCCTCCAGGTAGCCTGTCTGGTCCTTTGCTGTTCATTATCTATATTAAATATTTGATAGATATAGACCCTGATGCCCAATATATTTGTACGCAGACGACACGAGCTTATTTTTATCGGGGTCAAATGCAGATGATTTAGTGAATCGGGCCAATATCTTCTTAAATAACTTACATTCTTCGTCTCCTAAATATTCCCTTCTTATTAACACCAATAAAGCTACATTTTTACAATAAAGCTACATTTCTCACAGCCAAAAATCACGCTGCTTGCGTCAGATTTACACTTATATTTGGAGTAAATGCCACAGAAATTGCTAACACCGTTAGAACGCTTGGAGTCTATTTTAATGAATTCATGTTCCGGGATGGTCACATAGGACGTTTTTAAAGTAACCTTCCACGTATAGCTGGCGTTTTGAGAAAATTTCAGCATTTATTGCCAGAAAAAGCAAAGCTTACGTTGTACCACGCACTGCTTGCATCACAGTGAAAATACTGCGTATTGGTATGGGGCCGTACAACACAGACAAATATTATTAAACTGATCATAATGCAGCAAAATGCGCTCAGAGCTATTGCTGACGTGCCTTACAGAACAAACTCTGAACCAATCTTTACAACCTATCGTATCATGCACTTATCCAACAGGCACCAGCGTCGTCTTTGACAGCTCTACAAATCAGATTGAACACGGCATTTTGTTCTTATGTGAAGTCACTAGTCTCCACACCAACATTCTTTACTACCTTACAAGGCACCACGAGCATTAGTTTGTGCCTCACCCACGTATACTAACTACGGCTTTCAGACCCTAAGCTATACATTGCCATCTCTGCTTAACAAGTTTGGCTTTTCTCACACCTCGATACGCGAACTTTCCTTTAACTCCCTTCGAAACTTATTTAGTTAATGTTTGCATTCCCCCGCCAGTTTAATTGCTTTTGCGATCGCAACTTGCTTTGAATGTATCCGGAGATTAAATGTATTTCTAGTATTCTACATTTTATTGTGCACCGTGTTTTTTTTCTAGTTTTGAGTCTTTCATGGCTGTGCTATTAGGGGCGAAGATCCTTATGATTGAGGCTTGTCGCCCGTTATTTCCCCTAGCCACGCTCGCGCTCGCTCTTGGCGCGTGCATCCCGGCGCGCTACCTCTCTCTCTTCGACAGCGGCAGTCGTGGGTGCAGTCAGACGGTGTGTGCGCATGTGTGGGCCGATCCCGGAGGCTGTGAACCAAGACAGTGTCATCTGCTGTCGTGGTGGTGGTTATGATATGATTATATGATTATGAGTGATTATGATAAGGAAAAGACGCTTATTTCTTCAGCCCAAATTGGGAGCCCGGCGCAGCGTCTCGGGGAGGGGATAATGGGAAATAAAGAGGACAGAAAGGTAATGAAAGATGTCAAGGCTCGTTCAGCGTGGCCGAAGTAAGCCGGCAGTTAGGGGAGGGGCGGGAGGCCGACCAGGGCTCAGAGGTTGGCTGCGATGCCCGTCTCATCTAGGAAGACCACCAGACGCTGCTGTCGTGAGAGAGAGAAAGCGATGATGATGATGATCACGATTGTGGTTTGGTTTAGGAAAGGACGCTAATTTCTGCAGCCCATGTCAGGAGCACGGCTATGCGTCCGTAGGGGAAGGGGAAAGGGACTGCAAGAGATAAGAAGGAGAAGAGAGCCCGTAGTGGAGGGCTCCGGAAATTTTGACCACCTGGGGTTCTTTAACGTGCATTGACAACGCACAGCACACGGGCCTCTGGCATTTTCGCCTCCATTGAAAATGCGACACAAGCTAAAATCCGCACATCACAGTCATTACAGAAACATGGTTACATGATGGTATTCGTGACAGTGAAGTTGTTCCGCCCAGGTATAATATATCCAGACGTGACAGAGGCACCATGGGTGGTGGTCTTGCCATTATAATAAAGGATTCCAGTCATGTGTATCTTGAGGAGAAAATTGATGCACATAAAAGTTTACTTTAGAATGTTTCGTCGCCTGGTATTTCGTTTTTTCTTTATGCTGTTTATCATGCTCCTGATGCCCCGGATTCCTTTATGTCAAGCCTTTATGATTATCTACTCAAAGTAAGCGTAAAAGATAAAATTTTAACAGGAGACTTTAATTTACCAAACTTTAACTGAAACTCTTTTGCTTGCGGTGTTTCACCCTCTTGCGATTCAATATTAGACCTTATGTTCACCCATAACATAGAACAGTAAGTAAAAAGCCCAACTCGGGATAGTACGATATTAGACTTGTTGTTTACTTCTGAAAGATTTAATGAAGCAACTGTGACAGTGGAATCTGGGATATCAGATCATCGATTACTATCGTTCTCGTGCTGTTTCCCGTTACCATAATAGTGGTCCTCCCCAGAATTCCCTCATAAGGGATTTTGCGAAGGCAGATGATGTTGCTATCATTGATTACCTGGACAGGCACCGTGACACTAACTTAGAAATTGTTGAGACATGATGGCAGCGGTTCTGTGCGGTGATGAAATACTGTATTGAATGTTACATCCCTCTTCAGAGAATTCGCAGTTAGCGCGCAAGCCCGTGGATTAATCGTGAGATGATCCATTTGAAGCGTAGGAATAAAAGACTTAGGAAAAAGCTTAAAACCCATTTACCTGAGTTTCTTCAACTTAAAGAAAAGCTGTCAGCGAATTTGAATGCAGCCAGGCAACACTTCTTTAATAATCGCCTCGCTGAATTCGTGAAATCTGAACCTAAGAAATTTTGGCGTCACTTAAGTGAAAGAAATGAAGAAATTGACAAAATAAAAGTGAATAATGCCATTATAACAGAACCCAGGGCCATCTGTGACACCTTTATTAATCATTTTCAGCCGGTTTTCTCTGAGTCCGATGGCGAAGGGCCTGCTGGAAGCTTTACTGACTCGGAGTGTGATTTAATAATAACGCGTGAGGGTGTAGTGACCATGCTGCTGAATCTGAGCAATAAAAAATCTGTAGGGCCTGATTGAATGCCCAATGCTTTTCTCAGACGTTACGCTGAGCAGTTATCACAGCCATTAGCTAACCTCTTCAGCCAGTCTATTACTATTGCTAAGGTTCCCACTGATTGGCTTAGAGCAAGGGTTGTTCCTATACACAAAAAAAGTGACCGGTTACTGGTTTCGAACTACAGAACAGTTTCTATTACCTGTTCTTGCTGTAAACTGCTTGAACATATGGTAGCTAAATATATAAACAATTTTTAGCAAACAAAAAGAAATCCTCACATGTCATCAACATGGTTTCCGTAAAGGAATATCCACGATTACTCAGCTTATCACAACTGTTCATGATTGTGCATGCGTGTTTGATCTAGCAGGACAAGTCGATGTACTGTTCTTAGATTTCAGCAAGGCATTTGACAAGGTGCCTCATGGGAAGTTTTTGTACAAACTGCAGCAAATAGGGCTACCAAGGTTTATTATCCAGTGGATACCCGCTTACCTCTCTAATCATGTGCAGTTTGTTGCAATAAAAAACTCCGAGTGAGCGGTGCTCCATGTCAGCTCTGGTGTTCCCCAAGGAAGTGTCGTGGGTCCACTATTATTTCTGGTCTATATGTATGACTTGGTCGATGCTGTGCCCCAGGATGTAGGCATTAGATTATTGCGGACGACTGTATTATGTTCAAAAATATATCCTCTACAGCCGATCAAAACGTTTTACAGACAGCGCTAATGGCAATAGATGATTGGCGTAGTAGGTAGGATATGGTGCTGAATTCTGATAAAAATGTTCTGCTACGCATTACGAGGAAGAAACAGCCGTCATCTTTCCCTACATTCTTCATGACTGTCCAATGTTACAAGTAGATAAATATAAATAATTAGGCATTACTCTCAGCAGCAACCTTACTTGGACATCACACATAACAGATATTTGCACAACAGCGATCCGTAAATTATGGTGTTTAAAGATAAAATAAAACTTGCTCCCCTGAAGCGTAAAGCATTTGGTCTATAAAACTTTCATTTTATCTAAGCTCGAATATGCTGCAGTCATATGAGATCCTTTTACAAAAAAGGACATTCTGCTTCTTGAAAAAGTGCAACGTAAGGCAATCAGATTTACTTTTAATAAGTATGGAAGACTCGACTGACCTAGTACATTAATGCAGTTACACAGGATTCCTTTGTTAGGAACAAGAAGAAAGTTGAGCCGTTTAACTTTTGTACATAAAATTATGTCAGGGAAAATTACATTAAATGTACCATGTTGTGTCCAACTAGCCACTGCTAAGACAACCCGTCGTAAACATGACCGATCATTGGCGCCCATATTTGCATGAACTAATGCTTACAAACATACTTACTTTCCCAGAACCGTCACAGATTGGAATTCACTGTCTGAGGAGATTTTTACCACTGAAAAGTTTGATACGTCACTGGAAAATCATCTTGTTGGTGTCTAGCCTTCCAATATGTCGTAATGCTGTTGTTTCACAGATGTGATGCCTCTTTTAGCGTACTGAGGTTTCTGTTATTTACTGATGTTTTTTATTTACATCGCTGGAAAATTATCTTGCTGGTGTCTAGCCATCCCATATATTGTAAACATGTTTTGTTTTTTTTCACAGACGTTCTGCCTCTTTTAGTGTACTGATGATTGTGTTCTTTTGTTTGCAACAAAATCATGTATTCTAATTTTTGGCTGTATCAATTCACTTGATGATTCACTTGATTTTGCGACTCCTGCTTGGACCAGAATGTTGGTCCGCAGTATGTTTAAATAAATAAATGAATGAAAAGATGATATAAGGTAAAGGGTACGTTTCTGAATACGAGACATCCTTGAGCCGGTTTAAGGAACCCGTGGTCACAATTTCCGGAGCCCTCCACTACGGCTTTTCTCTCCTTCCCATTCCTTTCTCTTTCACCTACCACTCCCCCTACCCCTGACGCTTAGCTATGCTCCCGACGTGGGCTGAAGAAATTCGTGCCTTTCCCTTACCGAACTACTATGATCATCTTCATCATTATCATCATCATCATCATCACCAAGTGAGCTGGTCAGCGCAAGGGGCAGTGGCAGAGGCAAGTAATATTGCGAATACGCACCAGGAACAGCTTCCAGAAAAAGGGGTTTGTTCGCCATACTCACAAGTCTAAATTTCCTTGCAGGTGTGGCCTTCCAGATGACAAGCAACCTAAAGAAGGCTGCCCCATCCTCGTACGTAGTTCATTTCTGCTACTAGTAGCCTGAATACATTTCTGTTACTTTGTCTGAGAGTTGTAAAACCGGGCGGACACGAAGCATTATGACAAATGTTGTCATGGGGAGCTGTTGGCGAGAAAGTTGTCCATGCTGACTTTTTTTGGCATTCAGCCCAACGTCCTTCTGCAAACTGAACAGTCGTATGCGTAATGTGGCTTTACCACGCACATATACAGCGGTGTGGCTACTGAAGGGTTGCTAGCAGCACGACGTAATGTCGGCACTCACGTTAGTGCTCGTTCACACAGCCGTCAAACGGCCCGTCACGTCACCGTCACGGCGCCCGTTTTCGTCAGGGGAGAGGGTTTCCGAGACGTTTTCTCCTCGAAAACGGCCTGACGGCGACGTAGAGCATTGCCCTGACATTACTGTGGGACCCGTTAACACGCACTATTACCTCAACTGAAGTTAGAACTGCACCGCGACAACTGCTGATCCAAAGATTATATATTTTCTACATGTGCCGCATCAAATAAGCTGGCGTGAACACGGGTTAGCGATTCCTGCCCCATTAACGCGTGCTTGTTTTCGGTTCTTACAGCAGACCCATACCTGTCTGCTTGTTATGCCTAAATCTCAATAGAAAGGTGCAACAAACTATAAGGCACTTATCTGTTCTACCAACGTACGCCTACTTACGGTGCAGTTGTTGTACTCTTTGTAATAACTACCAGATGCATAAGATTCATGTTGTTATTTTTGTAGCACTATGCACAAGACTAGGAGTTACTGTAACCTTTGTGTTTTATTCGACCCAGCATTAGCCACCCGAGGTCATGGCGCCAAATACCTGTGTTTTTTTAGATATGTGAATATCGCTCAATTTTGACTGTTTGATGTGTTCATTGAGTACTTGATGCAATGATTGGTTTATTTATTTGTTTGTTTCTTTGTTTGTATATTTATTTATTTATATATTTATTTATTTATTTATTTAGTTAGTTAGTTAGTTAGTTAGTTAGTTAGTTAGTTAGTTAGTTAGTTAGTTAGTTAGTTAGTTAGTTAGCTGGTTAGTTAGTTAGTGACCGGCCTCTGCATGATCTTTGATTTTGCAGTTGTTGAGGGAACTCGTAAGTGGTGACTCGCAAACATAATAACTAATGGGCCAGACTTACGCATTCCCCCTTTACTGTTTGGTAATTCATCATGCTGCATAGCAAAAGTTAGACAAACTTTGCGCTAGTGTGCGAAGACTGAAGAAGCTGCGAAGCTCATGGCGTTTCTTTCCTCCTTTCCCACTCTTGCTAGCTGTAGCGTGCATCGGTGATCGAAATTTATATAGGTGTTCGCAAAATCCGCCGCCGTGGTGTAGTGGTTACGGTACTCGGCTGCCACCCAAAAAACGTGTGTTCGATCCCGGCCGCGGCGGTCTCATTTTCGATGGAGGCGAAAGTGCCAGAGGCCCGTGTACTGTGCGTTGTCAGCGAAAGATCAAGAACCCCAGGTGGTCAAAATTTCCGGGGACCTCCACTACGGCCTGCCTTTCCTTCTATCTCTTTTGACCGTTTTCCTAACCCCACGGACGCTTAGCCGTGCTCCCGACATGGGCTGCAGAAAGGAGCGTCCTTTCTTCAACCGAGCCACAATCATCATCCTCATCAGCCCGTCTACGCCCACTGCAGGGCAAAGGCCTCTACCGTAGATCTCCGATTGTGTCTGTTCTGTGCTAACTGTGTCCAATTTACGCCCGCAAGCTCCCTTATCATACTGCCCACCTAACTTACTGACGCTCCCTGCCACGCTCGTCTTCTCATGGAATCCACTCTGTTACCCTTAATGACCAATGGTTGTCTCATCTTCGCATTACATGGCCTGCCCGCTTCCATTTCTTCTGGATTTCTATCAATATGTCCCTAACGCGCATTTGTTCCGTAACCCACTCCACTCTCTTCTTGTCCGTAAATGTTACACCTACCATTTTCCTTTCCATTGCTTGCTGCGCCATCCTCAATTTAAGCTGAGCGCTCTTAGCCTTCAAGTTTCTGCCCCATAGGTGAGTACCGGTAAGGTGCAGCTGTTATACACTTTCCTCTTGAGAGAAAATGGTAAGCTGCCATTTATTATATGACAATGGTTGCCGAATGCACCTCACACCATTCTAATCCTCCTAATTATTTCAGCCTCATGATTCAGATCAGGGGTCACCACCTGGCCTAAGTACATATAATCACTTACCACATCCACTGCCTCGCCAACTATCTCAAACTGCTGTGCTCGCCCAAGGCTATTATTGAACACTACTTTAGTTTTCTGCATATTAATTTTCAGGCCCACCATTTTACTTTGCCTTTTTAGGCCAGTAATCATGCTTTGTAACTCATCTCCCGAGTTACTTAGCAAGGCAATGTCATCCGCATATCTGAGGTTACTGAGGTGTTCCCCATTAACCATTACACCCACCCGTTCCAAATGCATTGTTCTAAATGCTTCTTGCAATCATCGAAGTTTAGGTGGTCGAAATTTCCGGAGCCCTCCACTACGGCGTCTCTCATTGTCAAATGGTGGTTTTCGGGGCGTAAAACTCCAGAAAATCAATCGATCAGAAATGCCCTGATGAAAGGAAAGATTATTATTATTATTATTATTATTATTATTATTATTATTATTATTATTATTATTATTATTATTATTATTATTATTGCTGTTGTTAAATGCGCGTGCACTTATTTACTGGGGATGGTAGTTCTCCTTATTTTCTTTTTATTTTTTGAAATACCGGAGAGAATTGCGGCGAGCTACCACAGCGTGGCTGCTAAAACACTTTTTTTTTTGTTGCACTCATGAGGGATAAATTGCGTGTTCCCGCTTGTTCCGTGCACTCCAAGGCAACCCGCTTTCTTTCCTCTTGCATTTACAGTGTACACCAGGTTCACAACTTGGACAAGCGTGCGGAACCGGTTGCTGGTGTAATGTAGCTGTACCCGGCACGAACCCTCCAAGATATTTTTGCGTTTAACAGGGGACAATCCCTCCCTTGCCAGAGGATGCGATTGCCAGCACGAAACATCAGAAGTTCGGAGTATAGTGGAAATAGGAAGGCTCTTCATGGTGAAAATAAATTTGGTATTGGGGTATTGTCTCCCTTGTCAACTCTTTCTTGCACTAGCTTTGATGCTCACCGCAGAGCTAGTAGTGAAACTATTCATGCGAAAACTTCGTTTTTCAAAGAATTTGAACAAGACCAGCTTGGGGCATGAAGGAAATTCCAAATTACTATTTACAAAACTCGACCTCTTCTGTCTGTTTCGCCTTTAAATGCAAATGAATATTGGAAATATATTTATTTGAGAGAACCATTCTGAAAAATACTCAAGCGATTGTCCAGTTAACATATGCACGATGTCTCGTGGAAGTTGCCTACTTGTTCAAAGTTAAACATGTCTTACGTAAGGGAGACTTTCACGTTACCTTAATATTTTCTATTTTAAAGACGATAGTCTCTCTTGGGATAATTCAACGCAGAAATTTTGGTCTGCCTTTCTGTTTGTTTGTCTGTCACACGATTCAGCCACCCGGCCAAAATTCAAGCACTTGCCTAATGCCCAGCCATCTCGAACTTGTACCGGCGTTCATACTTGTGAATACTGTCGATCAAAAAGCAAATATTACGCATATCTCAGGCGCAAAATGTATACATAAACATTAGGCTTGTGTTCCTTTAGTAGGCAATACACAGATACGTAATTACAAAGAACCTAGTTTTTGTTAGGCTGCGCTAAACATGCGATGCTGTACAAGAAAAAGGCCTCTGCCGACGATTTTGGGCTGTCACCTGGCGCTTGCCCAGGGATTCTGCACAAGCTCACGTTTTCCGGCGGCGCTGCAAGATGGCGTCCATATCTCCCGAAGGCGTAGTGCGGCCGGCAGAATGCTATCGTCTTTCGACGACATTTGCAGCGAATCACGCAGATAGGCGGCCATTTTTTTCAGTATGGCGACAAATTCCTTAACGTGTAGAGTGAATAGACTCAGCAGCACTGTGATGCAATGGAAAGGATTCGATGGAGGCGAAAATGCCAGAGGTCCGTGTACTGTGCGTTGTCAGTGCACGTTAAAGAACCCCAGGTGGTCTAAATTTCCGGAGCCCTCGACTACGGCCTTTCTCTCCTTTCTATCTCTTTCACTCCCGTTCCCCTACACCGCACGGACGCTTAGCCGTGGTCCCTGTTATATGGGCTGCAGTAATTAGCGCCCTTTCCTAAATGAACCACGATCATCATAATCATGGGCCAGCGTTGTTCATAAAGGGTTCCTGCAGCACTTCTCGAACATAGCCAGAAAGCGGCGCCCATCAACTCTAAAGGCTCTTGTCAGCATGATATCCAAATGTTATATCACCGTACGTAATACGGAATTCCCACTTTGGCTTCAGGCACAGCTGGAGAGAGCCTGCTATTTTCTCAACAAATGACGTCACATGAGCTACGAAATAAGACACTTCATTTTTAGGTGCGAAGCACCTCATTCGCTCGGGCTGTCGGCATCCCCTTGCGTCATGTCTCGTCGTTGTCACGTTAAGCCAAAGTACAAAAGAAATAAACACGGTGGAGAAGGAAAAGCACTACCCACAGGGATTCTAACCTACAACTATTCGGGATGTGATGATAGGAGCTGGAAGCTCTATCCATTACACCATCGCTGCTTTAGTTTCTTTTATTGCTAAATGAAAGGAACAAATACACATGCGGAGGACATTATCCACCAGCATTTATGAAGGTGATTGCAGTTTGGTACTTGTGAACTTTTAAAGTATCTTGAAACCTATAATACTAAAAGTTCCTCATAAGCTTCTTGGCTCTTCAGCACGTCTCTCAGTTTGTGACGCTTTCTACAAAAGTAATCACTGACCGAAAGCGCTTGAGAATCAGCATTTCCTACATCCATACAGGACCTCCAAATGCTGTAAAAACCTAAAAACATAAATAGGTCATAGAGGACACTATCTTCCTGTACAGGCAGAAATCGTATGCCGCAGGAACCAATTGGAAGTTCCTTTGCAGTGTTCTTTGCAGATCATCCCAATAAAACACAGCGTCCCAAACCGTCAGACATATTCTGCAGCTTCTGGTTTGCGGCATAAAGGACAATTCACTCCCAAACGCACAAATATGCGTCGTTGTTCAAGCCACATTTTAAATGGCAGTGTGTCGGTGTAAAGCTCAAAGAAAAAAGAGCCAGGCCTGCGCGGGACAGCAGGACAGTGACAGCGTAAGCTGGAGGAGCGACCGTCTTAGAGGCCATGTTTTGAAGGTTTGAAGGTTTATTGAACAACGATGTTACTCTTCCAAAGAAGCGTCTGCAAGATTGGTGATACACAGGGAGCCCCAAAGTTAAAAACTGTCAGGGGGGCTCCCATACATAATGTGAATGGGACATAAGAAAAAAAAGCTAAGGAAAGCAAACAGTGGTTATCCGTTTAACAAAGTAAGAGAGTCAAAGAAATAAATAATGAATTCTTGAACAAACAACCGTAGGTTTCAAAGCAAAAAAATAATAATCAATACAACTTGCATACATACATAGGTACAAAAGCAGGTTCTAGTGCGAAGACGCTTGTCGCAAAAAAAAAATATTTCTTTGCTTGGTTTTTGAATGAATGTGCCGTGGTTGATGATTTGATTATATAAGGAAGAGAGTTCCAAAACATGATTCCCGTAAATGGGGTAGTACACCTACCGTAGTCTGTGCGCACTTTAGGTAGAAGACGGTTATCAAGCTCAGAGAACCTAGTAATGTTATTATTTACAAAAGTTTCAACGACAAAGTCATCCATATGCACAACAATACGTAAAAGCCTATACATCACAATTCATAACTAATGTCTAGATTTAACGTGTTCACATGTTAACAGTACCGAAGCCGTCTCCCGCCCCTCGATTCACCAGATTGCCGCTTATGCATTCCACAACTTCGCGAACACAGGTTTCGCTTTCGTGTTACACAGATTCCTATGGCAGGCGGATAAACCACATTTTTTTTTTATTTTGTCCTGACTGGTCAAAATATGCTGCTTTCCCGAGCGTTTTGATCATTAGTCACCAACTGACCCAGCTCTCAACCGTATCGAATTAGATTAGTTCTCATCCTTCATTTCACTGTATGCTTAGGTCTACTCACAGAGTAATTTCTGCGGTTGCTTCTCTTTCTCAATTTATACGAATTTACCGCTGAACTTCTCTTCCAGTTACATTTGTACAGAGAACATCGCCGATCTTTAGCGCATGATTTTTTTGCGTCAGCAAAATGCAAGCTTTGCTGAGAGACAACTACTGCCAATATTAATGCAATGATCATTTTTATAAGTCTCAGCACAGCACTCAACTCGCTGTGTACATGTAGGTTAGTGCATTCGACGAATCAGGATTGAGCGTCTGCAGGTGGATTGAGCATCTGCAACTGCTTTTGTGGACGCTGAGCTCGGAGCAGGTGACAAAAGCCACATTGGACGGCTTTCAGATTTTATCGCGCCTGCCAAAATTAAAGGCCGTTTTCGGCATCCAGGAAGTGTCAACAACTGGGCCGGCGCGGCCGCGCGAGCGTCTGCTGCTATAACCCAACATCGCAGAAGCAGAAATCTTCCTCGCGGAACTTCGCCCCACAGACGAGTTGAAGCCGATGGCTGCTTGCCTGTCCTCACGAAGCCTCAGAAATTTCTTCTCCCACGGCACCGAGCAGCAACGTACCATGTTGGATGGCTTCGACGGTACCCGGTAACTATTCTGCAACTTTCAGCAGTAGTGAAGCACACATCCGTAGCGAGAGAGCCTTCCCCATTAGTCAGAAACGCCGCGCACTTAGTTAATTTTCCAACTCGACTCTCTGCTTCAGAAACAGACGACGCAGCCACGTGGTCCCTCGTACCACGTCACGCCGACCTCAGCACCGGCTTTTTAAGTGGTGGCCTTCGAGGATCATATTGGCTGTTTTCTAGAGTGGATACCACAAATTCTAGTATGACATCAGACAACATTACTTGAACGATCGTGTGGATAAAAGGGTCTGGCTGATCTCTTAAGAATAAAAGACTGCTGGTCACCTGCTTGAAGAACAGGTGACTTAAACACAACCCTCCCTCTCGGCCCTTACGGAACAGATTAGTCAGCGACGTTCACTCAGACTCAGAATTCCACGCAAATGTTGCAAAATGTCTATCAAAAATCGTCTTAATATAGATTCTAGTGTAGTATAATACTTGGAGGACATGCCCTATCTTATAGACCAAGAAAATGTCACATATGGTGGAACGAGAAAACATTGACAAGTCTCATCGTGCCCAGCATTAGTTCTTTCTTTTCATTCACCTGCCTTCTGCGTATGACAGACTGTGTGACAGACCATGCACATGGAGAAATACCGCAGTGTTTTTTTTTTACTTCCTTTCGTGTTCCCCTTTGCCCTCCGATTATACTGTCTTCCTTAATCACTGACTGCTACAAGAATCGTGATAGGGAAGCCTGCTGTTTAGAGGCGATGCCATGGCTCAAGAAGTGCTTCGCTGTACTTATGTTTACAAGTTTTGGTTAGGGCTGATTTAAAACAAGCCAATGCAATACCATTCTTTACTATCCTTGAATAGGCGGAAGTGTAATTCATCTACGAAACGTAATTCATCTGCGAGGAAACTCCAATAACTCGAGCATTCTGCACAAAAGGCGATAATTTTAACAAGTATTCCATGAGAAGGCGAAGCGAACGGGGACCAATGGCGCTATCGGGTTCCACACTTAAAGGCGAAGCTTAAATGGGAACTCTGGCTGTTTTTCCCCCGTGTTCTGTTATCCATGCTTTGCAATGGTACTGATAGTCCTGTAGGCGCCAGCGTGGCTTCAATTTACTGAGAAACGCACCAATAATTATAAATAACTGACTGCACGAGGGTCCCGTCACGGTGGTCAAGTGGCTATGGTACTCGGTTGCTGATCCGAGGGTCGCGGGATCGAATCCCGGCCGCGGCGGCTGCATTTCCATGGAGGCGAAATGTTGAGACACGTGTAGTGTGCGATGCCAGTGCACGTTAAAGAACCCCATGTGTTCAAAATTTCCGGAGCCCTCCACTACGGCGTCTCATAATCACATCTGCTTTTGGGACATAAAACCCCAGAAATCAATCCCTTAACGGGATTTTCAAACCGAAGCGGGTGGACGTGTTAGGCAGTGTATGCGATGACATCACAGCCTCTTCGTCATCAGAAATATGCCGTTGGTGCCAGGAAAAATGAGAGGGGCGGGGTCTTCCGACAATGTATTGAGCTGTTCTGTTCTGTATTGAGCTGTTTTGCCAGTTGTTCTCATCTGTACAGCGACGATTTGAGCGCTGAAGTATCGCTCTTTTCCTTTTGACAACCCGCCGGCTCGTGTAGGTCACGTTGATGGTAATGGCGTCCAAAAAAAAAAAAAAAGGACAGGGTGGCTCGCATGGCAATCCGCTAAAAATATTTAAAATTCATTTGCAGGAGAACTAAATGACTCGCAACAGCATGACTTGATATATATTATTACAGTATCGAAAGTATTATATAATGCAAATTTCGTGGAGATCAGCGGACTCTAAAAAATCGCTGGTGTTGCTATTTAAGCGTCCTCTAACCTCTGTCCCTGTGCACTTACTCCTACATTAAGCAATGTAGCGATGTGCGTGGCATTTGTCAATAAGTGAATAAATAAACAAATCAATACTAAGTAACAAAACACGTGATCGCATTAAACTTTTTGATAAGCAATTTGCACCCAGGCGGGTGCTCTATGAAATTCTGCCGAGCCCTATGCGATTCATGAATGTTAACACAGCTCATTTGACAGGTTATCAGGCGCCATTAGCGAAAAACGATAACGGCGTTGTGAAACCACGAGCGGATCGCGTGCGACATAGTAGAGCACTGTCGTACAAAGCGATGATTTGGTAGCAGTCGCCGGCATTTTATTAAATTTCCAAAGCATTGCGGTATTTGGGGACTTGCTGCGTCATGCTGTCCATCTGATCAGACGTCGTTTTCTTCGGAAACTGCATGCTGCTGAAATAGAAATGAATCTGGTACTTTGTAGATGCAGAGATATCGTTACGCACAGGGAACGTTTCTCTGATTAAGCCGGGTATCGACAGTAAAAGAATGTGTATGTTGCAAAGGAAAGAGCATCTGAAATATTCGCTGAGCCTTGCGACAGCAAGATCGCAAGGAATAATGTATGCGTACGACGTCTGGAGTTAGGTATTTACGATAATAAGCAGAAAACGCACAAAGAAATGTAACGAGGAAGTATTCAGATGTATCATGCACGTTGCTGAATATGCTGTTTGTAGCTAGTGGATGACATTTTGCTACATTTGCAGACAGGCTGGATGATACACTTATACTTATGGAAGCACTGCATTCCTTCGACACCAGTTCTCCGGTGAAAAATATCGTGTAACCGTAATAAAGAAAGTTGAATGTGTAATTTAATGGCCGCAGCTGTTGTGATAACAGTATCTGCAAATGTTTAGTAGCGAATGACTACCGATAGTGAATACGTGCCTAGTCTAAGTATAGAAAGGCAAAAGGAAACATATCCAGTAGATCCTACGCATTGTGTATATCAATGTGTTGCCAAGCTCTCAGCGAGGAAATTACCTGTCACGGTGTAGCGGATCGTCGGAACGTCTGAACGGCTTTTGTCTGCCAGCACCCGCGCGTGCTGGCTCCGGCGGCCAGTGGCAAGGCATGCGCAGGCTGTTCCCGGAACTTCGCCCGTGTCTTTTGTCTGCCTGCACCAGCACGTGCTGGTAGCCATGGCGCCCTGACATTTGGACGAACCGCTACAATGGATTGCTTGGAATTCAGCCAAGTTTTTCGAGAAGCTCAAGGCCAATGGTCTAATTGAGTAGTTTTGCGTGTATTGCTGTCTTATGAGCACGCGTTGAGCACTGTGGCGATTATGGGGTAGCTAATGGTAAGACTTTCGGTACTTTCGTTTCCACAAAGGCACCTGTTTTGCGGGAGACAGAAAGAGAGATGGAGAGGAAAGGCTGGGAGGTTAATCAGATATTAGTGTCGGGTTTGTCTGTATGTCGGTTGTCTGTCTGTCGTGGACGCGTGCTGAAGAGCGTAGCAATACACGCTGCCACCAACATTTCCAACATTCTTTTGTTAGCTGATCCTACGCTACGGCAGGCTCACCAAATGAAAGAGTAGCAGCGCCATACACGACCATATGCTTCGACGCATGCGCTCTCGAGACCATTGCAGATCTACGCGGAAAGAACTTCACCTGTGTCAACAAGCTGCAGCAGAGAATTTCTCCGGCAACAAATGACCGCCCCGAGAGAGAGAATATGAAAGGGAAAATTAGCATCCACCCGTTTCGTAGCACGAGGATCCAGTGATAAAGAGAGCGAACAGAGCGAGCGCCCCGGGCAGGCGTTGGTCCCGGGTTTGAACCCCGGACCAGGACGAAGTTTTGGCAACTAGGAGGCGTTCATTTCTGAGAAATCCGTATGGATTTCCTTGTATCCTTGTGCTACAAAACGGGCAGATGCTAATTTTCCATTTCTTAAACGTTACACCACCTTGCGGTTTTCCGCAGAACTCATCTGCCAAGAAAGAGGATAGCGGTGTTCTTAACACTTTACCACGTAGTTGTGTCCGTGAAGAACGCGGTGGTCGCGTTCTTCACGGATATACTCTCTACATTCAATATGAAAGGTATAACCGTAGACTTCAAATGCTACGCCATTGCCACTCAGCCAAGTGTACACCGTGTGGCATCTGGATTTGTGCATGGAACACGTGCGCAAGATGTGGAAATAACACATTCCACTGACTTCGTCGGACATACGTCTAACAACAATGTAGGTATGTTTCGAAAGTACGCACACTTTTTGCGGTCCCAACGTTAGCAGGTTTTGGCAAGATCCCCATCACACTTTCTTTTTTGAAAACCGCCCAATGAGAGCGTTTCTTGCTTTAGTTCGCTCGGTTACAATGCCCCGAAACAGTATAAATGCAGCGCGGTTTCTTCAAACGACATTACACTTTTCCAGTATCCCTCAAAAGATTTGGCTCCGGGCACCACTTCAGACTGACGAGATGAAGTCCCAGCTAGTGTGTCTCTGCGTCCTTGCAGTTCTGTTCACCCTTACACACTAAACAAAAATAACCAGGAACGGGAGTAAACAGCTTGTCCTATAGCGCACTACCTTTTCTGAGTTTCTTTTACTACGTAACAGTCAAGGTAAAAATTTACTCTCACGCTAACCGAGTTTTTGAACGTAGAAACGGCAGTAATTATTTACGCCTTTGGAGGTTTTCAGCCAGTATACGCGGAGTAAATTTTTACTGCCTAAACAATGTTTTCTCGGCTTTTTTTAGAGTTATTTTTAAAGCTCATTCGAGGTTTACTGTGGCTGGGTAAACACTAGGCTTACGCAAAATGCAGACATCACTCAATTTATTGAGCAGTAAACGAGGACTCACCCTTCGAACTTAAAACATTGAAAGCACGTTTTCAGTCGCTGAGAGCGCAACAAACACAGGCACAAGCGCGGGAGCAGAGATACTCGAAAGTGCGTTTTCACTTGGCCGCCGTCCACCAAGACCGGCGCTAGGACAGCCAGAATCGCTCGAACTAAGCACAAAACCACGCCGATTGGTAACACTCGGGGTAGTTCGCCGTGTCGTTGTCGTACTGGTTGACGATGCGGTCAGTCAGGAACGTTTGCGACCGTAGTTTCCGTGCTTTCCCAGAACTCGGCGGTGCCTTCGAAACGACGGTCACTAGGCATAGCTGCCGGAGATGTCACGGTAACACGTTGTGGTTGACGGACGCCGGCGCACGCGCCGATGACACTCACGCCGTACACACTCAAGCCCCGAGGCGTCGCCGCCGATGACACTCACGCCGTACACACTCAAGCCCCGAGGCGTCGCGTCCCCTCTTCCGCGACCGACGCTTTTGACGAACAGTTGCTTGCAAACGCGTACCATGTGGCTAGGCCTAAATAGTCATTCGAGGGCTAGCACGGCCTCCACCCCTGCGCCATGGCAGTTTGGAGTTTTTTACCACGTGACGTGGTACGTAGTTTTTGATCACGTGGCTTTAAACTCTAGACTGGGGTTTTTTTATCACGTGACACAAAACCCCCTACGTAGTAAAATAGGGCAATAACGTCCTTTTACTACCTTTCTAACAGGTGGTAGTAAAACTATGTCATATGCTCATTTTACCTCAACGAGACGTAGTAATTTTGAAAACAAGGGAGTTTTTAAGGCTCATGAGCCGCAAAAACCCAAATATCGGGCAACTTTTGCTTACAGTGTACGGAGTAAGTATTGTTATTATTTTTGCCCTTTTCACTCTTCCAATATTTCCCGGAATGATAAACGGCTGGCCAACACAGTCGCCTGTGAGCCTCTACGGAACACCTAGTTAGACACTGACTTACGCATGTGCGGTTTTATTTATCGAGAGAGTGAGAGAGAGAAATAAACTTTCTTGAAGTACCAGGCTTGTGAGCCCAAAAATGGGTGGCTTCCTCCGTGATGGTAGCCATGGCTCGCTCCTGCCGCTCAAGCCTTGTCGACCAACCATAGTTGTTTCCCAAGGTCCTGCATCAGCAACTCCTCCCCCCCACCCCTTCTTCCGTTTTCTGTGCATTCTTCATTTAGATTAGCTGCTTCGTGCAGCCTGGTAGCGCCTGTAGGTGGTATTTATCGAAGCCTTAAAATTTTAACACTGAAGCTGCTTTTTGGCCCGCCACGTCCGCATTCCCGGATGTCCCGGATTTCCGACGTCACGCAGTATGGAAAGGCGAACCTGGGATTGCCCTCGACTCACTATCCATACTCTTAACCTTAGCCCACTGCTACAAGATAATGACAGTGAGAATCATGTTGCTACATGAAAGTGTTAGCAAACCATGATACCCCTGCCCCAGCTCAGCCATTTCATAGGCCCCGATGGTCTAGTGGCTATGGGACTCGGCTACTGATCCGAAGGTGGTGGGATCGGATCCCGGCTACGGCGGCTGCATTTCGATGGAGGCGAAATGTTGAGGCCCATGTGCTGTGCGATGTCAATGCACAGTAAAAAACCCCCAGAGAGTGAGAGACAGATCTTTAATAAATGAATTGTTCCAGTGATTTGGTGGGGATAGGGCCACAACCACCCTAGCCCAGGTGACGGCCTCGAGTCCTTGGACGCGGGCCTCGGAGTGCCGGACGGCCCAGGGTTGATGGGCGAGGTTGTGGCGGAAAATGGACACCTCCCATCGCGCCCTGCGGTCAGAGAATGCCCTGTCTGCCCCATTAATAACACACGACTCCTGCTGTGCGCTCCATGTGCATGCTTGCAGCATGTGCTGCAGCGTCGCCGTGGCTACGGTCACTTCACAAGGTCGTCGAAATTTTTGGAGCCCTCCATTACGACGTGCCTCACAACCATATCGTGGTTTTGGGGCATAAAACCCAAAATTGTTATTATTCATACATGCGGAACTGACTCGAGTTCTTCTTTGTAGGCGTTTATTCAAACTCTGGCCTTTCTCGGAGTAAATATCTGGCATTTAGGCTACTAACAAAAGTTGGACCCGTAGGCGCAGTGGGTTGGGTAGGGCTGAGCGAATATTTGAAAAATATCGAATAACGAATAGAAGAGCGTTTATTTGGTTTGGTACTCGAATGGAATGGTGGATATTCGAAATATGAAATATTTTTCTTTCGAATAGTGGACGAATAGTCGCTTTTTGCAAACGACTGCGTCCTTTACACCACGGTTAAATCGGCAGCTGATCATATCTCACTCCAGAAAGCTCTCACGGAAGTTTCAGGTTGGTGCAAGAAATGGAAAATGTTCTTGTTCTTAAATGCTCACAATTGCTTAGTCATTAATATATGTCGGAGCCAAACCATTTTACAGCCTGCTTATTCTGTAGATGGCATTTTGCTAGAGGAAACAGCGATTATTAAATATCTCGGCGTTACTATCACACAAAATATGAGTTAGGATCTTCACAACAGTACAATCTGCACCAAAGCTTTTAAATTCCTCTGGTTTATTCGACGCAAGCTTCAAAAAGCCCCAATGAGCGTCATACTAGCAGCATACAAAGCGCTTGTCCGGCGTTGCCTGGATTATGCCTCATATCTATGGGACCCTTACAGACAAAAAACAATGTTGTTCAGCTCGAGAGAGTACAAAGATCAGCGGTGAGATTCATCTGCAACAAATACAAACGCACTGATAGTGTGACAGAAACGATGAATTATATTGACCTAGATGCTCTTCTAGCGCGACGTGCCGAAACTAGATTAAAATATTTGTACTTAATATATAACAATCTAACGAAAATTAACAATCATAATTACATTACACACCACACACTGCGCCCAAGTGCAAGTGGGGATAACGGGAAATGATAGAGGAATACAGCTGCTTAAACAATACATTTAAATATTCCTTTTTTCCGAGAACCATAAGCGCTTGCAACAAACTAGCCAAAAGAAATTGTCGATAGCCCCAGTGCGGAAGTGTTTCTTACACAATTGAGGAAAATGTGTGGGCAAAGGTTTCTTCACATCGCGTATTTAGATTGCAGTGTCTGATGCGTTGTTTTCTTGTTTATTGTGTTCGAATTGCAGTGTACTTGAACAGCAGTTTTATGCGTTGATTCACGCTTACTATTCTATAGCCTATTGTTTCTGTGCTTTTGCGATGTACCTTCTTTGTGTGTCCACTCCTGCTTGTAGTCAAGTGACTCTGCAGTATTCTAAATAAAAAAAATATTGCACGCAGATATGGCGTGGCATAAATAGCAGGACCGCTGGCACATCGAGTAGGCTGTAAAGGGTACCTGCACGTATGCGTAGCTCAGGTTATCGTCAAATATTTTTTCTTAGTGGTGTAGAGGAGCACACGACCGCTTCTAATTTCTAAGCTCTGAGGTCGGTACCTTAGACGAGGCGCTACGCATTGGTGCCTTGCCAAATACAATGTTGAATGGTGGACGTATTCCCACTGACATTGGAGGCCAGCATTGAGAGAGGCTTACAGATTTCACTCTGGTCACGTTGCTTCATATTTACGCTTTTGCGCCTGATCTAAAGGAGGCAAATTTTCGACGACAGCAAAGTCGTTAAGCCAAAGACTATCATTCAGTAGCGTAACATTACGAACGTATACGTGAGACGCACTTCTATATTTCGCTTTGTTGATTACCATCTTACGCCAGAATTTTCTTGCAGAGGTGGAGTCCCGCCATACAACGGCCCTGCGCCAGGTTGCCCCGCTGAAGTACGTAATCAACCTCTCATTTGACTCCTTTCAACAAATCAGCATAGCCACTACAATTGTGTTGTGCTATCTTGCTCGTTATGTAACTTATTCAGCCAAGTTGTAGTAATTGTACATGAGACAGGCACGTTTACTGATCTGAATCAGCCCCTGATCTGAATCATGAGGCTGAAATAATTAGGAGAATTAGAATGGTGTGGGGTGCATTCAGCAACCATTCTCATATAATAAATGGCAGCTTACCATTTTCTCTCAAGAGGAAAGTGTATAACAGCTGCACCTTACCGGTACTCACCTATGGGGCAGAAACTTGGAGGCTAAGAGCGCTCAGCTTAAATTGAGGATGGCGCAGCAAGCAATGGAAAGGAAAATGGTAGGTGTAACACTTAGGGAGAAAAAGAGAGCGGAGTGGGTTACGGAACAAATGCGCGTTAGGGACATATTGATAGAAATCCAGAAGAAATGGAAGCGGGCAGGCCATGTAATGCGAAGATGAGACAACCATTGGTCATTAAGGGTAACAGAGTGGATTCCATGAGAAGACGAGCGTGGCAGGGAGCGTCAGTAAGTTAGGTGGGCAGTATGACAAGGGAGCTTGCGGGGGTAAATTGGACACAGTTAGCACAGAACAGACATAATCGGAGATCTACGGTAGAGGCCTTTGCCCTACAGCGGGCTTTCCACAGCCTTCCACTACGTTGCGCCCCACAATCTTACCATGGCTTGGGGACCTATGACCCCAGGAATCGTAACAAAATGATGCACTAAGCTTCAATTTAAAGTTTTTATCTCCGCTGAAAGTGCCTGACAAGCGCGGCCCTAACATAGCTACCTGTCCCTTCGACGTCTGTGCCGTGGTCAGGCTGGTGCAGGTCGCTGTCGCTGTTCTGAAGCTCAAGCGACCAGTGCTGGAGCACAGTGTCACTGAAATGCTCACACACATTGTTGAGAACACGGCAGGCTCGAACGGCAACGCGCACGTTATCAATATCGCGCTCCATTTTCACGATGCCGCGAAACCTCGCCTTGAGCCGACCAAATGCGTTCTCAACAATCCGCCGAGCTTTCGACAGGTCGTATATGAAACGCCTTTGTTCAGCACTTGACTGCGGCCTGTGGCTGAATGGCTTAAAGGGTCCCTGAAAAGTGTTTTTCTTTACGTTGTGTCACTGATTCAGCAAACACAATTGTGAAATCGTTCACACCATAAATCAAGCGAAGCACCTTGCGCTAAGGCAGCTATGGGCTTATTTCTGTCGCCTTAATTCCTTCTTACCACTGCTGCTCCTCCTCAACTCGATCAACTGCGGAGTGCCCACTAGCGACGAGTGCCCCTCCCACGTCAGCCGCTGTGCGAGCCCTCCGGAGCGACATAGCGCCGCGATGTCTTTACTGTGGTCGCCCTCCTCGGCAGTGCTAGCCTCCCTAATAGTGCGCCGGCGAATCGCGTGTACGCCGCCAGATGCCGCGACGATAGCGTTGGCTAGCCCTTCGGTGTTCGTGACGCAGTGATGCCAACTCTAGGGTATTTTATAGTCTTTTGGGGATTCGGCGTCGTTGTCATAAAATCTAGGGATTTTTGTGAGGCCCTGGAAATGCCGGCTGTGAGCTAATACAAGAGTGTGTGCTGCTTTCTATTTCTCACTTAAAAGAGCATCATTTAAAAGACTTTTTTACATCTGAACTAGCCAAATTAACGGCATGAAAATTACAATTTAGGCATTCATTCAGGCTCAATCTAGGGTAAAAGCGGTTACCTGGGTTGGCATCACTGTAGTGACGTCTCATGGCTTTCCCTTCGTGGCACCCATCGCATGTCCCACGGACAGGGGCGGTTGAAAACGCTTTTGAGTCGAGTCGCGTCGATCTCTCACGATGTGCGTATTTAAAACTTTGTAGTAAATTGTACACTTAACGCAGAACACTGATATTTTTACTCTAATGATAAGAAGGACTCGGGTTATCGGTGCAACGCATTTGTACAAAATCACCAAAACAGTTTCAGGGTCCCTTTAAGTTCGCTGTTAGCGGGAAGGTCGCTGTTAGGATGAGCCGATAGTTCGTTGGTATCAGGATGAGCCAATAGGTGATCCAACAATGCTTTGACGCTCCAAGAGCTGTAATTACAGCACGCATGATTTACACCTCAACGACGAGGAACTAGAGCCGCCTCAGCCACTTTGTGTCGTGAACGGTAAGCCCAACCCACCGGGGTTCTTCAATCTTCACAGAAATCGCGCAGTTAGGCTGGCTTATAGCATTTCGTCTCAATCGAAATGCCACCGCCAAGGGCGGGATAAAATGTATTTCGGATCGCCGCTCGTAGAATAACTGTGCGATTCACTCATAAATGTTTCTACACAATGTTTTTTATCCCTCAACAGCCTGTCAATGCGTTGCTATTAAATATCCAAGTATACCTTGAAGAAGAAAATTTTTGATTGGGGAACTATTTTCCATGCATTAATATGGCTTCGTCTCCGTGCATGAAATTTGTTCATTTAACAATTCTTCCAATTTTGTATTTATTTTTGAACTAAATGACATTTCCACATTTTGACGCAACATTTCACCTTGCTTTTGGTTGCTGGGTCTTTTATTTGCACTCACGTGTGCCCTCATTCACGGACTATCATAGGGTATGGTGTATTAGTGGATAACTAACTACCTAATAAATAAATTACTTAGTTACAAAATACTCGAAGTCCTAGAAGAGAAACTTGGGCTAGTTGGTGGTTATTCATTATTCTGGAACATTAACGCCTGTGTCGTGTCATGCTTTCGTCCTTTTCTGCCGTTAGCGCTGCTGTTCCAGCATAATGAATATTCCAAGGACATCTGTTCAATGACATCAGGAATTATCAGTAAGGCAGAGGCGTTGTAAACAGCTGCCAAGCTCCAGATGTCTTGTGAGTTGGAAGAGATTTCGCATGAAATGAGATTTCAGACGCACTTAGTGAAAAATGAGTTTCTTTAAAAGCATGGCATGGGACATAGTCATGCAGAAACACGATTAGTCGGTTCCCAGCGCTGGATATTTCCCTACCTTTTTTTGCTATTAACACGCTCCGCCGCGCGGGAGCATCGACATCGACCTCTTGCCCCCGTTTTCTCAGAAACTATGCGCACACGAAACATGCCTTGTTCTTCTTTTTGAGCGAAGAAATATTTGCGGAATTCACCACTGCGATCACATCTGATGGATCACATGAAAGAAAAATGTGTTCACTAAAGACGCAGCATCCTAAAGGTCGGCTGGGCCGTGTGACTACAACCCAGCGAGAAAACGTTTATGTGCATGACGTCAAGCATTTGGTGAAGACGATGGTGATTTTTAGAGTTCCACGCCCCTAAACGA
The DNA here is from genome assembly GCA_013339685.2 of Hyalomma asiaticum. Classification (NCBI taxonomy): domain Eukaryota; kingdom Metazoa; phylum Arthropoda; class Arachnida; order Ixodida; family Ixodidae; genus Hyalomma; species Hyalomma asiaticum. Next base: position 27,000,947 of record CM023490.1, on the reverse strand, counting down.
CTACTGGATAGAAGCCGTAGTTGTCGGCTAAGGTGATTAACTTTATCTTCAGAATTACGCTAGAACACTATATCTACATGTAGGGTTAATATACCCAATAGCATGGAGGCCGTGACACGGACGGGCCGGCATTGTCCTTAAAGGGCAACTCTGGCGATTTGTCAGTGTCAACGGATCTCAACGAAATTTTCATTATATTCAAATTCAAAATCAAATCTATGCACCAGAGAGAACTCATCATCACTGTAATAGTATATGCCAAGCTAGGCACGAGCAAATCATTTACCTTTCCTGAAAACAAATTTAAAAATATTTTAGCGGATTCCCATGCGGCCCACCCTGTCTTTTTGACGTCATTAGTATCTACGCTGCCTGCCTGAGCAGGCTGGCTGTCAAGGGCAATACGGTGATACTTAAGTGTTCGAAACGGCGCTCTCAAGTTCAAAGTTGGCATCTAACTCAATATATCGTCGGATGGCACCACCGCTTTGATTTTTCCGGCACCAGCTCCGTATTTCTTATAGTGGGGACACATGTGACGTCACCGCATACCCTGCAACAAGCATCTCCCTGTTTCCGTTTGAGCACATTGTTCATGGGCTTATTTGAAATTATCGGTGGGTTTCTGAGTAAACTCAACCACCCGGCCCGTTACAGGACATCAACACCATTGGAAAACATTGATATCACAACATGGTGAAAAAAAATTACAGCATATCCACGGAGTGAATGATGATGAGTGGGCGAAGCTCGGGAGGTTCATCGCAGATCGTGCCGAGTTCCGGATTAGTTTAGTTAACGCGCACGTTACGAATCCTCATGGTTCAACTATGCACAAGTGAAATCTCCCACTGGCTCTTCATTGCAAGATCCAGTGCCTATATATATATATATATATATATATATATGGCTGAAACGTTGAATAAACGCTTTCCGCATTTTTGCTGCCAATTCCGAGGGTCTACTACTCATCTCTGCCTTCACGCCTCCGGCCTATTCACCACCATGACTATATATATATATATATATATATATATATATATATATATATATATATATATATATATATATATATATATATATATATATATATATATATATATATATATATATGGGTTGCCGGTGAACGCTTCTCCAACGCGAGCAGTCGGTAATTCTCAATCAAGAAACTCGCTAGGAGACGCTGCCTGCGCCAACGTTGTCTCTCGCTGGTGAAGGCGCGTTCTCCTTGTTTGCGAGCTGGTACAGCGTTCCTATAAGAAAGAGCGTTTCCATAGCCAACGCGCGCCTTTCGCTCTCTCTCTCCGTCTCTCTCTCTCTCACACAAGACAGCAGAGGCACGCGCCGGGAGAGAGAGAGAGAGAGAGGCACGCGCCGAGGCGAACGCCGAGGGCGAGCGCGTGCCGGGAGGCACGCGGGTTACGCCTGACGACTGACGCCTCACGCCTGACGCGTGACAAGATTAGACTAAGAGGAGCTTCGCCCCTAAAAACCACGCGTCTCCCTGAAGTGAACCATGACGAGTGGGCGAAGCGCTGGGGAACGTTCGGTCTTTCCGTAAATCACTCGTGCCACCCAAAAAACACGGGTTCGATCCGGTCCCGGCCGCGGCGGTCGCATTTTCGATGGAGGCGAAATTGCCAGAGGTCCGTGTGCTGTGCGTTGTCAGTGCACGTTAAAGAACCCCAGGTGGTCTAAATTTCCACTGTCCTCCACTACGGCCTTTCTCTTCTTTCTATCCCTTTCACTCCCTTTCCCCCCACCCCCACGGACGCTTAGCCGTGGTCCCTACATGGGCTGCAGAAATTAGCGTCCTTTCCGAACCACAATCATCATCATCATCATCATCATCATCATCATCATCGTGGCACTCACGCATGTAAACGAGTGACAACGTGTGGGTATATTTACACACGCGTTGTGATTCATGCTCCGAGCCGTTATGAGGCACCTGCATTCCTACGTCTTAGAACGTGCCGAGTCCCGGATTACCTTTGGTTAACGCGCACGCTGCGAATCCTCAGAAGCGCGCTGAGGAAGTCGCTATAGCGCTTGCTGCTGCGGATCCCAATTCGAAAGTAATTATCACGGACTCCCGGAAAGCATGTGTTCATTACTTGGCAGGGGAGATATCCCCCTTAGCCAGCCAAATTTTAAAACGGGCTCTCGCTGATCCAGCCCCGAAACGCATCGTATGGGCTTCTGGACATCAGGGCTTACGAGGTAATGAGGCCGCTGACGCGCCTGCCCGAGCGCTTACCCACCGGGCTCCTCACCCTGGCTCTTATGACTCGGAGGCCAATAGACCGCTGCTGCGGTTCAAAGAAATTCTAACATATTATCGCGACACTCACCGCCTTTTCCCGGCTCCTGCAAAGGGGCTGAGTAAGGCGGAAGAGCGAACACTAAGGCGCCTGCAGACAGGTACTCTACTCTGTCCTGCAATCTTAAAGCACTTCGATGCGAACTCAGATGGGCGGTGCCCACACTGTGGGGAGACCTGCGATATCTTCCACATGGTGCGGGCATGCACGAAAAATCCCCACCTACCCCCTTCCCCTACCCCTTCCCGAGAGGCATGGGAGACTGCCCTTCCTCAACAGCTCATCGCTAGAGTCACAACGGGCTCTGGTGCGACGGGCGCGAGACGGGGCCTCGTCATGCGGTGTCCCGGACTAGGGACGCCGACCATGTAGCGGGCTCATGCTTTGGCCCCGTAACTCTCTCCTCTACAATAAAAGTTTTTCCATCATCATCATCATGGTTCAGCTACGCACAAGAAAAGTCTCCCACCGGCACTGCATTGCAGGTCAAGATCCAGTGCGTATGTGTGTGGGGTGGCCGGGGAATGGTTCTACAGCGCTAGCAATCGGTTTTTTTTTTCTCAATCAAGAAACTCGTTAACAGACGCTGCCTGCGTCGGCGTTGTCTCTCGAGGGCGAGATCTGTCTGTCTGTCTGTCTGTCTGTCTGTCTGTCTGTCTGTCTGTCTGTCTGTCTGTCTTGGTCCCCTGGTGAAGTATGCACGAATAGATGTCACCGCCAACTCGCCATGCTTTTTCGCCGTAGCTGGATCACGCGCTACCATCTACCTCGACGCATAAGTTGCAGAGACCGATGTAAATTCAGGTGCAAACAAGGCGCACCTGTGTGAACAAGCTGCAGTAGTGAAATTCTTGGGCAACAGCCGTCCGCTCCAAGAAAGTGTACGGCGGTGCTCGTTCCATATTGTGACGTAGTTGTTACCGCGTGAAACGTGGTAGTCACGCGGGACAGATATACTGTCCCGCGTGGCTCCACGTTCAATATCAAATATACATTCATTAATTCCAGAAGCAACGCCATTAACACTCAGCGAAGTGTACACTCTCTCCCGGATTTCTGAATGGAAGGCATGGGGAAAATATTTTATAAAACACATACACACATTCCACTAGGCCCATGTCACAACCGTTCAATCACTCAGCCTTTATTGTGAAAATCGATGCAGTTGCTGCGTTTAAGCGTCCTCCAATTTTTTATCTGTACTTGTGCACGCACTCCTGCATGAAGCACTATAGCGCTGCTCGTGACATTTTAATAACAAATAAATCAACAAATGAATGCCTTGTTGCGAAACAAGTTACAGCCTTCCATATTTTAATAAACAATTATCACCCAGAAAGGGTCTGCTTGAATTTCTGCCCCGCTCTGCACGACTGCCGTCACGTCCTGCCGTCATTGCCGTTCTACACGTCCTGCCGTCACTCTCATCCTGCGTCGCTTTCTTCGGAAACTGCATGCTGTTGAAGTGGGAAAGAATCTGCTACTCCCTCAATGTAGGCTCATTCTTTCCCACAGGAAAGACTTCTCTCTTCAAGCCGGGCAGACGACACCAAAGAAATGTGTGCGCGCGAAGGAAACGGCATCTGGAATGTCGGCTTAGCCTGTGACAGAATGACTACAGGAAAAATGTAGACGTAGCAGGTTAAGAGTTCGGTATTTACGACAATAAGCAGAAACTACATAAAGAAATCTTTCGAGAAAGTATTTAGATGCGTCATCATATTGTTAGACCCTGGTGGTAGCCAGTGGATGATATTTTGCGACATTTGCAGACCTGCTAAGTGATACACTAATCCCCATGGAAATACTCCATTCAATCGACACAATATCTGCAATGAAAGATATCGTGCAACCGTATTAGTAAAAAACTTGAATGGGAAATAAAATAACCACACCAGTTCTGATCACCGTAAACTATAAATATTTGGTAGCGAAGGACTTGCAAGATGGAATCGCCATCGGTGGGGAGTACGTATGCATAGCCTATGTGCAGTCGTGTCACAAATATATAAAAGTATTCTGCAGATCCTACGCATTGTTTCCCTTGCGAGGCTAGCTCAGAGAGGAAAGTGCCTGAGACGGTATGGCGGAGCGTCGGAACGTCTAAACGGCTTTGCTTGCCAGCGCACGCACGTGCTGTTCGCGGAACTTCTTGAACCATGGTTTCTGTCTGCCTGCACCTGCGCGTGCTGGTAGCCGCGGCTCCCTGACATTTAGACGAACCGCTAAAACAGAATGTTTAGAATACAGCCAAGCTTTTTGATAAGATCAACGCCAATATGCTAATTCAGTAGTTGTGCATGCATTGTTGCCTTACCAGGCACGCGTGGAGCTCAGTCGCGGCTATGGGATTTATTATGGTACTAGTGTCGGTACTCACGTTAGCGCAATGGTACCGGTTTTGCGTGAGAGTAATTCGCGCAATACTCTGCGCTTCCGGGCCTATTATCAGCGTCGTTTGTTGATCTATTCCCCCGGAGCCGAGATATATAAATAGATAAATAACTTTATTCGAGACCGAGGGAAGAGAGTCGGGTTTCACCCCGGCCCCCCTGCGGCCCGATCCCACGTTGGGACAGCCAGGGAGTGCCCGCTCGCCCCTTCATGGGCCCCTTGGATTGCCCGAAGTTGGCAAATACGGTCCGTACTTCTGATGGCGGAATAGAAGTCTGCTTTCGAGATGAACCTCATCTTGAGTTCCCTGGATATGTGGGGGCGGTCCCACATCATGTGCTCAAATGTACACCTACAGCCACAGTTCCCGGAAGTCAGGACGTATGTGCATGTATGCTGACACTGGCTGGACAGGGGTAGACCCGTGTTTGTAGCAGTCTGAGAGTAATTTCTTGTCCTGTGGTGAGATGCGGATGGGGTGGAGGGAAGACTCTACGACCCAAACGATAATGTGAAGTTACTTGGTTGTATGTAGCCAGAATATTCCGCGACCCTCCATCAGCCGCATCCCCATCCAGAGGCCCGGGCCCGGACGGGGCGGAGCGGTCCAACGACCCAGGCCCGTGAAGCCCTGCGCCGAAGGCAATTGGCCCACGCCTTTTGGCCCACGTAAGGCAACTGGCCCACACCAACTGGCCTGCGCGGAAGGCAATTGGCCAACGCCCAGACGTGGGCCAGTTGCATTGGAGTTGGTGATGCCGCCAATCGTGGAGTCCATGTGGGCTCCACGATCGGCGAGGAAAGCTGGACAATAGCGGGCTTAGTGATAACAATTCCTATGTATTGCTTATTGCATCGCTGTAGTCAACACACGTAACAACAGCACTTGACATTGTAAGGCAAGTACCACCGATATAAATGCTGGTGAATTAGGTTTACTTGCCGTATGGGGGCTTACGGCACATGCGGTCGATATTGCTGAAGATAGCCAAGGAATGTCTCATCTTTAACATTCATTACCTTCAGCGCACCCCCGCATAATGTGTGCCAATCAGTGGATGTATATGAGCCGCATGTGATCGCATTATTGTTAATCGCGCCGTGCAGCTCTCAGCAATTCAAACGTGATTCAGGGACCGCGTTACAGCCGGTAAATTTTGCGTTCCTAGGGAGCACCATGTGATCACATAGGGACCGTAATGGATCGCAAAGCTCATAAAATGTGTCTAGTTTTTAGTTAGCATCGTAGCAAATTAGCTTTTTCCGCAACATAACCTGGTGAGGTAGAAAGCATCGACAGCCATGCGGTCAAAGTATCACGTTTAATTCCTTGAGCACTGTTCATGTCAAATCTTTCACGTTAGCGATGCCATGACTAATAATTCATGTTTATCTATCTATCTGTCTTCATTCATCTACCTCTTGTGCACCTCCGGCAGCTGAGGACTAATGTAGATGAATCTATCTATCTATCTGTCTATCTATCTATCTATCTATCTATCTATCTATCTATCTATCTATCTATCTATCTATCTATCTGTCTGTCTGTCTGTCTGTCTGTCTGTCTGTCTGTCTGTCTGTCTGTCTGGCTGGCTGGCTGGCTGGCTGGCTGGCTGGCTGGCTGGCTGGCTGGCTGGCTGTCGGCGACGCGTGCCGAAGTACGTAGCAATAGACGTGGCAACCAACTTTTCCAACACGCTTTTCCAGCAGATCCTGCGCTACGGCAGGCAAATTTAAACAGCAGCAGCATCATGCATCATACACGATTATCTGCTTGGGCGCGTGCGTTATGGAGACGAATGCAAATCCATATGGAGAGAACGGCACCCACATGAACAAGTTGCTGCTGGCAACAGATGTCCGCCTAAAGAAAGAGAACAGCGGTGTTAGTCGTACATCGCAACGCAGTATTGACCATGAGGAACGCGGCGATCACAAATGACAATGTACTCAACAGATTCAATAGTAAAGCTATAATCATAGATTTCAAAAGCAACGCCATTGCCACTAAGCCACGTGTGCACCCTACAGCTTCTGCATTTCTTCATGGGACATCTGTGGAACATACGAACACAACACATTTCCCAACTTCGTGAGACAGCCGTTTAAGTATAATGTAAATTTCCGGAGACTAATATCTGGTTAACCTCACCGCCTTTCATCTTCATCTCTCTCTCTCTCTCTCTCTCGAAAGTACTCGCGTTCCTTGGGATCTCTACGCGAGAAGCTTTAGGCAATATCCCCACTTTTTCCCGGAAACCGATCAATGAGTGTGGCTTATTTGTAAGTTCACTCGTTTACAATGCGTCGACACACTATAAATGCAGAGCCGTCTCTTCAAACGGCACTATACTTTGCTTGTATTCCTCAAGCGATTTGTCTCCGGACACCACTTGCGACTGAAGAGATGAAGTTCCAGCTGGTGTGCCTCTGCGCCATTGCATTGCTTTTAACCCTTTCTGAGTAAGTATTGCCTTTTTTACGCCTTTTACTCTGCCAATATTTTGCCGGCCTTTTCAACGCCTTGCCAACAGAGCCGCCGCTGGGCGTATACGAAACACCTTGTTAAGCACTCACTGCTGCATGTATTCTTTTAATAATCGAGAGAGAAAGGGAAATCAACTTTACTGTAGGGCCAGACTTTGTGAGCCCAAAGATGGGTGGCCTCCCCAGTCCGGGCAGCAATGGCTCGTTGCTGCCGCTCGAGCCCTGTCTACCAACCATAGTTGATTCCCCGAGGTCCTACGTCAGCCACAGGCCCCCAATGAATTGTCGCTGTTTTGCGCTTTAAGGCCCGCTGGCCCGGCTACGCAACGCGGAGGTGATGACGTCGAAAATGCAACGTGGTCCGCACGAGAATTCGCTAAAAAATTTTAAAATTCATTTACAGGAAACTAGATGATCTGCATCCACCTGTCTATTTATTTATTTATTTATTTATTTATTTATTTATTTATTTATTTATTTATTTATTACAAACAATTTCAGAGCCCGTGGGCATTACAGAAAGAGGGGTTACTATACATATAGAAATGTGCAAAAATACACGTTAACAGAAGTAACCAAAAGTTATCAAAAGTTACCAACACAAGTTACCAATTTCGGCTTGAAGTTGTACAATTTGTATTTTTGTAATCGATTACAGGAAAGAATAATTGCAGTACAAATATCTTCCTAAAGGAAGCAACTGAACTGTTACAAAAGTGCAGTGAGTATAATGGATAAGTGTGAGTCCATTACTGGAAATCCATTACGTACAAGTCTACCGATATGGTGGGCTCATAATCATGTCATCGTTTCGACGCACATAAGCGCACTATAAGTAATGCTTCGCGTGGTAATTCGAAAATACTATGTCAAGGGCTGCATGTGATTGATATCGCGTGTATGTAAGCGAAACAGATTCCTTGGCTAACGTATGAACACTCAGGATAGAATGCAGAGGTCAACTAAGCCGCTAAACTTCATTGTAGGAAGCCGTGTGAAATACTTGCAAACGTTCTTTAGATTTTCACTGACGCTGGCCAGTAGCATTGAGAAATACTAACAGATTTATCTCCGGTCACATTGCTTCATATTTACGCTTTTGTCCCTCATCTAAAGGAGGCAAATATTAATTGTTAAAATGAGGATGTTCTCATTGGAGAACGTAACATTACGAAAGTAGGTAAGAGGCACTTCTAGAATTCGCTTTGATGGCTGCCATCTTACGCCAGAATTTTCTTGCAGAGGTGGACTCCCGCCAGACAACCACCCTACGCCAGGTTGCCCCGCTCAAGTAAGTAATCACCCCTCTGTTGACCCCTCTGTCGACTCATTTCGACTGAAGCATCGGAGTAAACACAATTCCACTACGTTATGTTAAAGTTATATTACTTATTCAAGCAGGTTCTAATGATGGTGCACGAGAGAACAAAGGCAAGCTTACTGAACGACTTGGAGATGTAAATCGTATTCAGTTTGAAAAAACGTTAAAGAATTGGTAGAAATTGAAGAAATTACGTTAGCTAAAGCTTCATCAACAGGCTTCACGTGATTTGCGTGCGAAACCAATGTGTTCCCTGCTTTGGCATGCACACCCGCTTCGATGTAAAAAAAAAGGAAACTGCGGAAAGGGCATCGATTCGTACGGCAGAATAATTTCGCCAGCTAACTTTGCCGTAGTAAAAGAACAACCACGCGTGAAGTATAAGTTTGCAACGTTGACGTGATAACTTTAGTGATAGCGCTTGCCATTTGCACAGCCATGACCAAAGTAACCCCATGTTTCTTCGCTATACCCTGTGCGAGATTGGCATTGTATGATCAAGTGGCAAGAAAATGAGAACTCACTACCTGCAGTAGACCACTACACAAGAAACCGATAACTAATGTTTTCTACGCGAGATAGGTACTACTAAACCATAGACCGCTAACAGATGCGTGTCAGTAGAAATAATGTTACCGATTTACGGCAATAATGGACCCGTTTATGTGAGGGCTACTACAGCCGTCCCAGACATCGGTCAGTGACGTCTTAGACATCATCCATTGATGAACAGTTTTTAACAAAATCTGGGCCAGTTCCACTGCATGAAAAACTGTATGAAGCACGGAGCAGTTATTCGACTGCGTGTTCCTTCTGGTTCGGTCGTGTTCATCTTCGGCGTTTCGGAAACATTTTTTCGCCTAAATTGCTCTAATTATGCATTCATTTACCCTTATATTTATATTTTATTTTATATTAATCTGGTTTGTCCAAACCATTCTTATTCTGCATACGTTTAGTTGATCGGCGTCGCGGTATTTGAAGTAGCGTTGGTGTGGCACAGTGCTTCACATGTGTTTGGCTTTTATTTTTGCTGCATTTAATGTCAGCGTCCAAAAATTATTAAAAACAGCTTAGCTGTTTAAGCCGGGGGATTTCGCTGGCGCGTGCACAGAAAAAAGAATAATGTCCTTATTGTTCTCTGAACATGATACCATAACGTTTTCGTTCTCTTTTTTTTTTTTGTTATTCAGTGTCCGAATGGGGCCCGCCTGGGAGACGATTGTGGACCGGGCTGCATGTGCTTGACAAAAGTCCCAAACACCAGACCTCCCAAATTTTATTGCGAGTGACAGTGTGTGGTTACTCGCTGGGGATATCGAATGCCAGCACACTCCGCTAGTCAGGAGTAGCGCAGTTTCGAAAACTTTCCCCACCGAAAAATAAATTTCAGTATCCCCATACTGCCTCGCTTGTCTCTTTGAAAGAACGTCTGTGGGACAACACACACAGGCACCATTTACTGCCGGAGTGTAACAGCCATTTCTGAGGTTGTTTGAAAGAAACGTCAAATTCTTTGCGCATCTCAATATGCAGGTTACGACGATTCTACCTTCCTGTGACTTTTTTAAGACGAAATCTCGAACTGGTTAATGGAAAGCGGAGCATGGCATCGCCAGGCATCAGCAACACATGTTCCCAAAATGCAAACTTTGGTCTTCCTTCAATTGGTACATGCCAAAATTGGCATGGCCCCAGGGCAAGAATGTACGAGTAACATCATAGGTAGACCATGACGTCAACTAACTCGATGTGCATGCGCACTTACGCCACAATAAATGAAAATAAAATCTCGTGTGGCTCGCCACCCGGAATCCTCCAAGACTGATATGCGGCTAAGTCCAACACGTGATTCAATGTTTATCGTGACAGCCTTTTAACGCGAAAGCGTTTCTAGGCTAGGTTGGCGAGAGCGCGCGCCTAGCTGCCGTCCGCAAAAGGCGTCCGCAAAAGCCGTGCCCGGAAAGCACGTGACGACACCGGTGACTGTCTAATGACGCTCCCCGCCACGCCGCGGTGGTCGCACTACTTCGATATGCCCGAGACCAGCCTTGAGCATATCTGGATATACTGCCTGGACGACGAAATAGAAGAGGACGTGTGAAGTGTCGACACCACTTCGATGCTGAAATCATGTAAATAAACTCAACACGGCCTCCCGCATTGCCTCGTTCTTTATAACAGCACTCGGCAACACCAGATTGCAGCAGCCCTCCGCAACAACAATCTAGCCAAAAAGAAACGCTTTCGCGTTCTCATCTCATAAGAATATGCTTAGAGATTGTCGAACTTTTTACCAATTAAGGGACAGCATGCGTAGGTGGTAGGAGCTAAATGTCGCAACAAATTATTAAGCAAGACTTGCAACATATCCCCGAATTAGTCGCATTTCGTTCATTTTCTGTTTTTTGCCTACACGTGGCGTATCGACCTTAAAGAATTCGAAATTGCCGCTGTGACGTATGTCATGACGGAGAACCTCAGAAAACGTAATAAAAGAAATTCCACCATATCAACGAAGTGATTTATGTTAGAGAAGCTTGTTCGGAGATGATCGGGAAATCCGTGAATCCTCCGCAAGTGTCCTCCACTATCATATAAAGAAGTGACACCTTGTTAAAGCTATATACACATTATATACACAGTGTTTATTAATTTACATTTTGATTCACTACATACACAATTCAAAATTTGATTAACTATATATACACAAGTTGACATGCGCAAGTTTACATATTACAGTACGGACGCTGCTTCCCGCGCCCATGCCTCTTTGAGGTTCTCTTGCCGCCTCTTGCGTGCTGTTTCGGCTTTGCGGGTTTCAGTTCGGTTTGTCTTTGGGCGCGCTTCGCTTCGGCTCCGCGGGCTTTCAACTCGGGGTCCGCGCTTCGGCCTTGCGGGCTCTCACCGCAGGTTCTTGGCGGCGAGCCCGCGCTGCTGCTGCCTTGCGAGCTCTCATGGCCGCTGACTTGGCCTCTTGGGTGTTCATGACGAGTAGCTGTAGCGACGTGCACTGAGTGAGCCTCCGGCGAACAGAAAGGAAGCGCGGCAAATGCGCTAGCTTTATATAGGCTTTGCCTTCTAGCGCTCACCTATCTAACTAGTACGCGCGCCGAGCATAAAGTTAATATACTGACTCTAGAGGCAAAGCTGGGCCACGGAGGGGAGGTCCCGCCCGCGCGCCATTGCCGCGCGCTGCCCTGTTGGAATCGTGTCAGTGTGGCCAGCCCAAGTGTTACTGAAAGGGCTAAAAACAAGTGTAGGTCGTCTAATGTCTATTCCATAAAAAACGAATAATCTTGCGAAGGTAATGTTTGAATATTAGGCACACTGAAAACTCTTTCTAAAAGTGTAATTATGATATTTCATGACGCACGCATTTGCTCAATGAAGCGTGGTTTCGGATCTCTTCTGTTTTCGGATTTTCCCTCATTTTGGGTACCTGGTGTGATATATGTGATCGCGCGATGACATCGGTTGACGCGATGGTGCATTCGTGCGGTTAAGTTGTTACTGTTACGACCGGCCTCTTCCTTTGTGACCGTAGCAGGGTAGCGACAGATGGGTTGGTGCGGTGTTGTTCGCGGGCACCGGCTTGGCAGCCGGGCTGTTATGGCATCTTTAGTGAGATTTAGTGAGCTGAAATACAGCATCTTTAGTGAGCTTCATTAAGACAAAAATATGTAGTGCTAAGCTTGCATGGAACCTTGTTTGGAAGAAAATTGGTGGAGAATAAATACGTATGTGTGTCCATTCTGAGGTTTATTTCTCTGTAGAGGACGCGCGATTCAGAGTTAAGGAATTTATGCCAGTAGCAACACTAGATGCACAAAAACCTTTGTCTTTCTATCCCGTCCACGTAGTCATGGTATACCAACTGGCCTGATCGCACACGTTTCTTTATTTACCTCTTTGCTCTGTTCTTGCAGAGAGCGTGCTACATGAATAAAAAATAAATTAAAAGCAAAAAATGAGTTTAAGCTACTGTACGATACTCCTCACTGCACAGTTCTCAACACCGACATTTTCATTTAAGCAGCTTTGCCCCTAATTGCATCCTCAAAGCAACTGTGCTACAATTTTTACTTGCCTTATCTGCTCCCAAATAGAGACGTTGCGGCTCTTTAGGAGGATAAAACTTGCGTCACAACCGCATTCCTTTCTTCAAACCTTGGGAGAAATACAGTATGTTGTAAGGCAGGAGCACATCTGTTGTTGCGAAGCCTTTATTCGGCCGAGCCACGCGCTGCACGAAGAAGGCGCTGGCAGTGATGATGATTATATACAGGTGAAGATGACGAACGGGGAACATTTTGCTCACATGAATACTCCCCCACGCGGAAGCGGCCGACCTGGCCGCTGTCTATATCGGTGAGGTACGTCGTATAAGTGGTTTCAGGCGGGAAACATGGACAACCTCAGTGCCACGGAAGCGGCCGTTAGAAGGCATGACCGTGGGAGTGACGCGATAGTTCACCGGTGAAGTTTGCTCGAGCACAACGTAAGGTCCGATAAAACGTGACTGAAACTTTTCACACAGGCCGGGAACGCGAGTTGGGGTCCACAGTAACACTTCATCTCCTGGGCTGAACAAATCAACGCGGTGAGATGCATCGTAGCGTGTCTTACGGTCCTGTTGACTTGCCTCGGTGTTGAGGCGGGCACGACGACGACACGTAGCCAGGCGAGATGTGAACTGCTCGCTTAGTGGTGCCGACGGGTTGGCGGGAACGTCAAAAAAGGAGGCGTCGAGAGGAGATATCGGTTGCCGGCCGTAAACGAGGAAGAATGGCGAGTAACCAGTAGTGCGTTGGACAGCGGTATTGTACGCAAATGTTACGAATGGCAGTACTGTGTCCCAGTTGGTGTGGTCAGCGTTGATATACATAGATATCATATCCGAAAGGGTACGATGAAAGCGCTCTGTGAGGCCGTTAGTTTGAGGATGGTAACTGGAAGTCGTCTTATCGATGGTGTTACATGTGAGGAGGACGTCCTCGAGAACTTTCGACAGGAAAGCCTTGCCGCGGTCACTCAACAGCACGCGCGGAGCTCCATGCCGCAAAAGGATTGCTTCCAAGAAGAAATTAGCTAGCTTTTCCGCAGATCCAGAACGTAGCGCTGCGGTTTCGGCGTGCCTTGTCACGTGGTCTACAGCAGTGACAATCCATTTCTTGCCGCCATGTGATGTTGGCAGCGATCCGTAAAGATCAATGTCAATTACAGCGAATGGAGTGTCGGGGCAAGGAAGAGGTTGTAGCAGGCCAGCCGGTGGTAAAGTCGGTCGTTTGCGGCGCTGACAGAGCGAGAAAGAAGCGACGTATTTTGCTACGCATGTGGCCAGGCCAGGCCAGAAAAAACGAGTGCGGACGCGGTCATAAGTTTTGTGAAATGCTAGGTGACCAGCCGTGGGGTCGTCATGAAAGGTCTCCAAGATCTGAGCCCTGAGTGACCGAGGGGCGACCGGAACCCAACTGCTGTCCTTCGGTATGGAAAATGTGGCGGTACAGGATGGAGTTCGCAACCTTGAAATTCTTTAGCTGCCGACGGGTCCGAGCATTAGGAGGACGAGATGATCCGTGAAGGCGTTCCATAATTGAGTGGCAGTAAGCGTCGTTGCGTTGGTGTGCCGCAAACGTGTCGGGGTGGAAAGGAGGACGCCCACCGAGCGCGGCGAGTGAAAGAACTGCTGACGATTCGTTCGCAGGTTCGCTGACGGGTCGTGGTGGGCAGGGAATGTCGGAAGGTGACGGCAGCGGGCAACGGCTGAGAGCATCCGCATCATTATGTTTCTTGCCGGATTTGTAGGTGACGTCGAAGTCATATTCTTGGAGACGTAGTATCCAGCGACCTAGACGTCCAGATAGGTTCTTTAACGTCGACAGCCAGCACAAAGCGTGGTGGTCGATCACAACCTTAAAGTGGCGGCCGTGGAGATAAGGTATAAATTTCTGTACGGCCCAAACAACGGCGAGACATTCTTGCTCGGTTATCGTATGGTTTCTTTCCGCCGCTGTCAGTGTACAACTGGCATATGCGACCACACGTTCTTCAGAATGCCTGTGTCGTTGTAAAAGAACCGCGCCGATTCCATGGCCACTGGCATCAGTATGTAGTAGAGTGGGCGTGGTGTTATCGAAATGACAGAGACGAGTACGCTTCTCTATACAATGCACCGATAATTACGCTTGACACGAAAAAACAAAGCAAACACAATAAAATAAAACTGCATATTCTTAAAGACCAAGAATAACTCTATATTCGGCTCAAATGATCGGCCCCCACAGTTTCTTAATGTGGTTGCCAGTAAATTGGTATTCCTGCAGGAGTAAACTCCACCGAAGTACCCGACTGTTTAGCTGCTTTACTTGTCTCATACAGCTGAGCAGCTGGTGATCGGTTTGCAGAAACATGCAAGTACATGGAGAATTTCTGGATTCACCCTACTCGAGCGACACCTCTCTGTTCAAGCGCGGTGCTATAGGCATCCTCCCTGTGGAAGCAGCTTTCGGCTGAAAAAAACATGAATGGCTGCGCAGGTGGAAAAACATGAATGGATTTAGTTTGCCAGCACCCGCGCGTCCTCGCCCCGGTTGCCACTGGTAGCGAATGCGGGGGCTGTTCCTGGAACTTCATCGCCCGGTGCCCTTGTCTCCCTACACCTGCGTGTGCTGGTAGGCGTGACGCCTTGACGATTCGACCATCCCACAGAACGTTTGAAATCCAGCCATGTTTTTCGAGATGCTGAACGTCAATATCCTAATTGAGTAGCTGTGCGCGGTGCATTGTTCGCTTATCAGGCTCGCATGGAGCACTGTCGGTGACTATGGGGTCTCTAATCGCAGGAGCGTCGGCACTCGTGTTAGCGCAAAGCTACCGATTCTGCGGGAAAGAAACTGACACTATACGCTGAGCTCCTGAGCCTATAATCGGCGTCGTTTGTTGGAGTACTGCCACAGAGCAGAGAGATGCTGGAGAAAAGCGTGTTTAGTGTTAAGAGAACATATCTACTGCTTATTACATTGCTGTAATCAACACGCGCAACAACCGCTCTTGACGTTCCAGGCAAGCACCGCCACTGCAAATGGTGATGAATTAGGTTTACTTACTGTATCAGTGTTTACGACAAATGCATTCAAAATGGCTTAAGTTCGCCAAGAAATTTTTCGCCTTTAGCACTCATCAAACTCTAGTGCACCCCCGCCTAATCTGTGCCAATGAGTCGGCGTATATGAGCCGCACGTGTTCGTATAATCAGCTTTTCACGACGTACAGCGCTCAGCAATTTAAACGTGATCTTCGGGCCGCGTGGCACCCTGTGGATGTTGTGCACCCGTTGCACCCTAGTAGATCACAAAGGGACCGTACGGTTTGCAACGCTTGTAAAAAGTGTGTCGCTTTTAGGACGCACGTAACAGATTAGCTAAGTGCTTGCAATTTAGCGTAATGAGGGAGAAAACATCGACAGCCGTGCGGTCCCAGATCGCGTTTCAATTCTTGAGCACTATTCATGTCGAATATTTCACGTTATTGATACCAGGATCAATGATCCACATCTATCTATCTATCTATCTATCTATCTATCTATCTATCTATCTATCTATCTATCTATCTATCTATCTGTCTGTCTGTCTGTCTGTCTGTCCTGTACGCGTGCCGAAGTACGTAGCAATAGACGTGGCCACCAACTTTTCCTACGTGCTTTTCCAGCAGATTCATTGCTACGGCAGGCTCACCATATTAAACAGTAGCAGAATCATACATGACCATCTGCTTCGACACGTGCGTTATGGAGACCAATGCAAATCCATATGGAAAGAACTGCACCCGTGTGAACAAGCTGCAGCATAATTTCTGGGGCCACAGATGTCTCCTCGAAGAAACAGAATGTGAGTGTTCGTTGCACATTGCAACGTAGTTTTGACCACGAAGAACGCTGGTAGTCACTGCCCCATTCAACATTAAAAGTATAATAGGATGGATTTGCAGGCTAGTTGGTCAAGCATCATGGAAAAAACAGCACGAACACAAGGACGATGAAAAAAGGAACACACACTACACCACAGAGCGCTGATAGCAGCGCTCCGTGGTGTGGTGTGTGTTCCTTTTTTCATCGTCCTTGTGTTCGCGCTGTTTTTTCCATTAAAAGGTATGCCCATAAACCTCAAAAGGAATGTCATTGCCACTCAGCCACGTGAACACCGTATGGCTTCTGGCTTTCTTCTTGGAACACGGCAGCAAGATATGGAAATGACACACGCCACTAGCTGCGTCAGACAGCCGTCTAAAGAAAATGTAGCTGAACAATGTAGCTGTACTCGGAAAGTAGGCAAAATTTTTTGCTGTCTCATCCCCAGCAGGTTCTGGCAAAATCTCCATCACATTTTTTTTTCTTGAAAACCAGCCAATGAGAATGTTTCTTGTTTGAGTTCACTCGGTTAAAGTGAGTAGACATAGTATAAATGCAGAGCCGTTTCTTGAGACGGCCATTACACTACTCGTATTCCTCAACCGACTCGGCTCCGGGCACTGCTTGCGACTGAAGAGATGAAGTTCCCACTAGTGTGTCTCTGCGTCCTGGCAATGCTGTTCACCCTTTCGGAGTAAGTACTGTTTTTTTACCCTTCTTACTCTGCCAATATTTGCCAGACTGATAAACGCCTGGCCAACAAAGTCGCTGCTGAGCGTGCACGGAACAGCTCGTGAAACACTGACTGGTGCATGTATGCTTTTACTTATCGAGAGAAAGGCAGGATTAAACTTTTGAACGGCCAGGCTTTGTGAGCCCAAAGGTGGGTGGCCTCCTTAGTCTGGGTGATGGATGCTCGGCCCTGGCTGTGCCGGTTAAGCCTGCTTTGAGCGCAGTGCCATGTTTTCTTTTTCAATCTGGGTGGTGATGCTTCGCTGCTGCCAATCGAGCACTGTAGACCAAACATAGTTCAATTCTAAGGTATTGAGTCAGAAGCAGGGCCTCCCACTGGTCTTCTATGCCTTCTTCGTCTTGATTAGCTGCTTTGTGCAGCCTCATAGTGCCTGTGCGTGGTATTTGTCGAAGCTTTAAACATCTAGCAGCGAATCTGTTTTCCGTCTGCTACGTCCGCATTCCCGGATGTCCCGGACTTAACCTTAGCCCACTGCTACAGTGACAGTAGGAATCGTACTGCTTCATGAAAGCGATAGTTAAGCTTGACATGACTGCTCCAGCTCCGCTGTTTGCTCTGATTTCCTGAGGCATGATGGTCTATAGTGGATATGGCACTCGGGTCCTGGTGCGAAGGTCGCGGTATCGGATCCCGGCCGCGGCGGCTGCATTTCGACAGAGGCTAAATGTCGAGGCCCGTTTATTGTGTGATGTCAGTGCACAATAAGAAACCCAGAAAGAGGCAGAGAAAAAAAAATAATATGTGAACGGGTCCAGCGATTTGGTCGCGGTAGGGCCACAAGCACCACAGCCTAGGTGATGGCCTCGAGTCCTTGGACACGGGCGGCTTCCTCGGCGTGCCGGACGGCGCAGATTTGATCGGCGAGGTTGTGGTTGAGCAGGCACACCTCCCATCGCGCCCGGCGGTCAGAGAGCGCCATGTATGCCATATTCTTAGTAGGGGACTCCTCCTGTGCGCTCCCTGTGCATGCCCGCAACACGTGCTGCAGCATCGCTTTTCCTCCACACACTTTAGAAGTTTCCCGAGCCCTCGACCACGGCGTCTCCCATAAAAATGTCAGTGGTTTGGTGAAGTAAAAGCCAGAAAATTATTATTCATACGCGTGGAACTGGCTTTAGTTTTCCTCTGTAGTCATTAACTGAACCTCTGGCGTTTCTGGAGGTAAATATCTCGCGTTTAGGCTACTAACAAATGTCGTGCCCGTAGCTCCAACGGTTAGAATAGGCATTCGGAAAATTTTGAATTGCGAATCGAATAGAGTTTCATCCGATTTGGTACTCGATCGAATGGTGCATATTCGACATACGGAATTTTTTTTTTCCAATAGTGGACGTATAGTCATCACCGACGAGAAAACCTTGAAGGTTAACGTTGGAATTGCGAGGTTTTTTCTATAAACCATTGAAGTGCAACGAAGCCTGTAACCCAACCTCTTACAGGACTGTGGAAGCTATATTGACCCGCATATCTGGAAGTTTCATCTAAAATACTGGTGCCGCAGTAGCGAAAGTCTCGTCGGTCTACGGTCGTTATCATGATTTTAGTAGCTCTTTTCGCCGAGCTCGCGGCGATTCGTTAGAGCCCTATCTAACAAACGCACGAGCATTGAGTAAAATAGAAAACTAGGAGACAGGTCACGTGACAATGATGAAGCCTAGTAGTCATAAAAAAATGAAGAGAAATACAGGAAGCAGGCCTTCGTCGTGTGACAAGCACGCGGTAGATTAATGTGCGGTCAAGCGCTACCTGCGGTTGTTTAATCCCTCAGATGTAGTGGCGTAGGGAAGCATGGGCTGACCGGCCCCACCCGAAATTTTTCCAACCGGCGCCCCGCTGCCTATGCTGGCCTATACGCTGCCTAACTGGCCTATGCACCTATAAGAACAAACGCGCACATCCTTGGAACGCGCGTCCATGGACATTTGCATCTGAAATAGAGCTTTAAAAAAATCACAGCATATCCACGGGGTGAATGATGATGAGTGGGCGAAGCTGCGGAGGTTCATCGGTAAACCGTGAATTCTGCCCAGTACATCATCAACGACGTGAGATTATGCGCTTTTATACTAAAGGGTCGATGAGAGTTATGGTGACTTGCAGCTCACTTTAATTTTACATGTACGCTGTGAATTTTCATTGTTTAATCACGCACAGGAGAAATCGCACACAGGCACTACCTTGGAGGTCAAAATCCAGTGCCATATATACGGGGTGGTCAGTGAACGGTTGTGTAGCGCGAGCGGTCAGTTTTTTCAATCAAGAAACTCGCTAGCAGACGCTGCCTGCGTCGGCATCGCGAGGCGAGAGAGAGGGGGGGATCGTTGAACGGTTGTGAGGGGGAGAGGGGAGGGAGAGGGAGAGAGTGGGGGTGAGAGAGGGGAGCTCGACTGTTGTCGAGCTCGACCGCGGCATATTCTAGAGTTGCTGTATATTTATGCTAGCATAGAGAGTTGCGCATCTGTTTTCCAGACGCCGCCAGCTGCGAAGCAACCGAGCATTGCAGAGAAGGTGACGTTCAGGCCAACTTTTGTGCTTCTCGGCGCCGCCGCAGCGGAACTTTTGCTTGCGTTGGAGCGCGTTCCGAGCATTGATTTCAAGACGCGCATGTTGCGGGACAACTCGAAGCGCTGAGAAAGTGGCATTTTTTATTTATATTACGTTTTCCCAGTGGCCAGAGATTAGCCCTGCAGCATTTCTGTCGGAACTGTTTTGCCGTGAAGCCGTGAAAATTGGCATTGCATTCTAGTTTTCTTTCGGTGTTAGATAACCTTGACAGTTGCTTGCAAGCGCGCTTCTGTGGCTACCGGCAGGACATCTCTTACGTACAACATGAACCGGCTTGTTACGACTGGATTTCGCTTGTATGACAAGCGATCATTTCTAGATTTCCAATAACCGAGTGACCGATCATGTGACCCATCGCGCGACGGCCCATTTCGTATCGCGTCGCATTCGCGCGGAAAATCCTATACATGCGGTTTCGGCTTAAAAACTGCTCAGTGGGATACTAACCACTAAGGAAAATGAATGCTGCATTTGGCCGGTGCGCCTGGAATAACCAAAGTCAAAAGTTGCGAGGAGTGAAGCGCACACACACACCTGACAACATCCTATCGTTCTGCATCTCGTGCCGCGTGTTAAAAAGAGCAACGCCCTTAATCTGTCTCGTCACTAAGCTGTCGCTGCGTTTTTATTTGCTATTAGGCTTCAAAGCGGTCTACGGGCGTTGGAAAACTGCCCATGCTTGGTCGGGGATGCCGCCTGCAAAAACTGAGCGTGGCTTCACCGCATAGCTTTGGTTGCTTGCTGCCCAAGATGGCGGACCTACGCGCAACTCTGCTACCTACGGTAGCATATACAGTAACTCTAGCATATTCACCGTGATGACGCCATCTAGTGTCCAGTCACCCAACCGCCGTAATGCACACATCTCTATGGGACAGCGCCATCTAGGAAACTAGACGAGAAAGAGCGATGACGACCAGCGCCATCTAGTATACCGTCACCCAACTGCAGTTTGCATGCATCTCTGTGGGACAGCGCGATCTATTGTATGCTACGGGAGACGCTACTGGCTACGGCAGATGGACATACCGGAGGGGCCGCAGGTGATGCCATAAGGAGCTTCGCCCCTAAAATTACTCCATCTCCCGCTAAAGAGGACCATGAGGCGATGCGTAGAGCAGCACGGGGGTCCACACCGCGTTTCTGTCGGTTTGACTAGGTGTCGCGTTTGCATCGGTTTGACGCTAGCAGACGCTGCCTGCGTCAGCGTTGCCTCTCGAGGGCGAAGGCGCGTTCTTGTTCCTTGCGAGCTGGCAAATCGTTCATCGAAGAAAGAGCGTTTCCAGAGTCAACGCGCGCCGTTCGGAGAGGATGAAGGCCGAGAGGAGAGGAGATGAGACAAGGAGAGGAGGGGGGGGGGAGGTGCGCATGCGCAGTGCGGGTGTGGACACCACACCGCGGAGGCAGGGGCCAGGGAGGGACGGACAAAGCCCCCGCCATAAGCTGCTTCGCATCTGAAACGAAAAGCATGGCTTCCTCAGTCCTGCCTAGGAGGTTGACTTGTCACTGTGTGGCGGGAAAAGTTGAGGTTTGTCTGCAGTAAATGGCGGCGACAAGCGTCAAACGCCTGCCAGTGATCGGCGAAGAGTGTTACGATAGAAGCCTAGCTTCCGGTCTTTGCAGCACAGCTGCGGTGACAGACAGACTCTCCTGCTTTACTGGCGTTGTCAGTGCACGTTAAAGAACCCCAGGTGGTCTAAATTTCCGGAGCCCTCCACTACGGCCTTTCTTCCTCTCTATCTCTTTCACTCCCTTTCGCCCACCCCCACGAACGCTTAGCCGTGCTCCCTACATGGGCTGCAGAAATTAGCGCCCTTTCAACCGAACCCCATTCATCATCATCATCATCATCATAATCCTGCAATGCGTTACGAATTAGCTATCCGTCATAACGGAACAGTGCAGCACGTGTATGCATCTGGCAACACGCGGGTTTTTGCTGGAGATGGGACGTTCGCGGGCAATGGCTATCGAGCTAGCGAAGAGCAGTGTGCCGTAGTTCCCTATGCAACAGCCTCCCCAGTGTGAAGCGACCCATCTTTCTCTCTTTCTCTTGTTTCTGTGGGGTCTGCGTTGTGCGTGCTTCTACAAGGAACATTGCGTACAATAACTCCAACGTGCTTTTTTTTTTCTGGAGCTGAGCATCCACACGGGGGACTTGCTGTAGCGTCATTTGCGTCATCTTCCTTAACCAGTTACACATGGTCACAATTGTGTGTCCCCTTCTGAGGGCGGCACTGCAGAGAGCGGGAACTTCCACCAACCCTAGGAGTGGACAGCGTTGCTTTGCGGTGTTATCCACGACCAATTGTAGGGAATAACGAGTCGACGAAAAGGCACGCTTGAGGCTCATCCCCTGGCCTGTTCTACATTTTATCCTGGTCCTGAAGGTATCAGGTTTACGAGCCCCTCTATCAGCATACGGTGGACGTTCATTCAAGATGAGGTGGGTGCCGTGGGATCGTCGCTTTCACGGCAATGTGTCCAAGGATAGAAGGGTCCCTCCGACGTTTTAGGGGCGAAGCTCCTCTTAGACTAACCTTGTCCCGCGTCAGTCGTCAGGCGTAACCCGCGGGCCGGGAGGAACGCGCTCGCCCTCGGCGCCTGCCTCCCGGCGCGTGCCTCTCTCTCTCCTGGCGCGTGCCTCTGCTGTCTTGTGAGAGAGAGACAGAGAGACAGCGAAAGGCGCGCGTTGGCTATGTAAACGCTCTTTCTTAGAAGAACGCTCTACCAGCTCGCAAAGAAGGAGAACGCGCCCTCACCCGCGAGAGACAACGTTGGCGCAGGCAGCGTCTCCTAGCGAGTTTCTTGATTGAGAAATACCGACTGCTCGCGTTGGAGAAGCGTTCTGCTCGCGTTGGAGAAGGATCTTGACTTGCAATGAAGTGCCGGTGGGAGATTTCACTTGTGCATAGTTGAACCATGACGATTCGTAGCGTGCGCGTTAACTAAATTAATCCGGAACTCGGCGCGATCTACGATAAGCCTCCCGAGCTTCGCCCACTCATCATCATTCACTCCGTGGATATGCTGTAATTTTTTTTCAAGCTTATCTTCGAAGCGCCAACACGAGCGAGAAGCCGAATGCTGAGTTCTTTTCTATGAGTGATTTGTACTTACATGATGACATGCCTTGGGACGACGCAGTCTAAATGCGCCCTAAAGTGGCCTGTATGGATCACATCTGAATTATTGGATATTTTAGTAATGCCTTGCTATTGCTCGCATGACGTCATATGATGCCCTAAGTGTCTGCATTATTTCAAATCGTTTCCTTTCTTGAACAAATACTGCGCTTATAGTCATAACATCCAAAAAAATTGCAGTCGCCGAGACGATCGATCGATGAGTCAACAAATAATAAACCATTCACTCAATCAACGGTTCAGTTTACATAGTGAAACGTAAATGCATTTAAATCTTTTTAGACCAATACACTTTACCGCAAGTATTCGGTGCAACAGAACAAATCGGACAGAGAATGGTGCATTTGCAAGTAAGGGTGCAGATTAGTAACACGGAGAAAAAACTGTCCGAGAGAACGGGGACAAAAGAAAGCAGGGACAACGGACAGGTGCTTGAAGTTGCATTACTAATCCTCCCGCATGAAGCTTCTGCTCCTTCATGTAAATAAGTTAACCGGATGCCTAAGAACAATGTGTTTAAATGCAACGTCGAAATTTCTCGCAACTTTTAACTATATTCTAAGTTATAGCACCGCAAAACTACCGCATTTATTCGCCGTTCACATTGTTATAATTGGAAGATATAGCATACTTCCATTATAGGTTGCCCGGTGGGCAGACGTGAGGACCAGTTGAAATACGGCATATGTTATGTTTTACGCAGACGTACCTACAGTTCTGTGCAGTTGTAAAAGAAGTCACATGGAACTCACTGAACAGGACATTACTGTTTAACAAGAAATTTACTACTTTTGGGGCTTGTTTCCGTAATTGAACTTACGAAGCCGAATAAGTATTGTACGTTAGCCCGCAAATTTCGAAACAGCAACGAAAGTGACAGTGAAGAAAGAAAAAGGTACAAAGGCCGATGTGATCACAAAGAAATTACTGGCAGGCGTAGGCAAGCGTATTTGAAGTAAAAGAAAACTCTTTTACATACGCTGTTTCTTTCCCATTGATGTGTCGAAATGGACCCCTGGGCATTTAAGGCTCAACTCACCGTAGCGAGCGACTGTCCGAGGTTAATTCAGTTTTTATGAGCATGAAATATTGATTAATTTGTTCTATGACTGTTTGAGGTCAATCAGTTGTCTAAAACCGCTCAGATACGGCCACTAGTTGAATACCCAG
The DNA here is from genome assembly GCA_013339685.2 of Hyalomma asiaticum. Taxonomy (NCBI): domain Eukaryota; kingdom Metazoa; phylum Arthropoda; class Arachnida; order Ixodida; family Ixodidae; genus Hyalomma; species Hyalomma asiaticum. The sequence goes on along the minus strand of CM023490.1, from coordinate 26,976,877 downwards.
TGTAGACTCTCATTCCGAGTGATCTGCCAATGCTGCCTCTGTATCAAGTACCTGTATTTGTTAAATTCCTAAGGGGGAAGGTCATGCCGAACGTCGTTGACGCAGGGGCAAAAATTTTTGGGCCTAATGCGGATCCTTACGGTAATCGCGGTAGTTTGCTTCAGCAAATTCCAAATCGCATTTCTCGATTGCAACTTGCCGGCTGCTGACCAGAGGGTCGCGGGATGGAATCCCGACCGCGGATCCCTCCACTACGGCGTATCTCACAATTAGAGCTGGTGCTAGGGATGTAAAACCCTGGAGATCAACCAATTGCAACTTGCATTCCGCTCGTCTCGAAATAGCTCAAACTGGTCCGAATTTCCAACAACACTGCAGGATATTTAATTTATCCAAGGAGAAGTATGAAATCACAAACCATATAGAGAGCTTCGAGATTTTTCAATATTGAAATAGGTTTCGCAATGTTGTTCTCTCATTAATTGTACCAGTAAATATTTGTGAAGGGGGTTAGGATGGTGCTGTTTGTGGATTTACTAGAGACAAAACCGTATTGCTGGTGGATCACTATGTTGCTTTTGAGGAGCCCATTTATTTGTAGCGCCATAGGTTCTCCAGAAAAGTGGTAATAGCACTCACGAGAGACAGGTGTGCCGCGGCTTAGAATTACAATCGCAGGCGATTCCTTACTCTTCCTAGAAATGCATCTCGAAAGTTGGCCGAAAGTCACATTGGGATGAAAAAATTAAATGCGGAATATATACTACAATGTCTTCCTATTTACTGGCGTGCGAAGTTGGAGAGAGTCTTTCGGAGTTATCAGGACAACGCCACCATCAATTTTCACAAAAGAAATGTCTGTTATAGCGGCACTTGAAGTTATACAATTTGCGTATGTGTAATCCAAAACAGGAAAAAAAATAATTGCATTACAAAATATCTTTACTTCTTAAATGAAACAACCGAACTGTTACAAAGTAAACTACGTGTAATCGTTAAGTATGAGTCCATTACTTGTAACGTGTTATGTAGAAGTCTGTCGATACGGCGCGTCTCATAATTATATCGTAGTTTCGACACATCTAACGGCGAAAGAAGTAAGGAATTCCTTGGTCATTAGAAAATACATTTGCCCGAGCTGCCTGGAACTGATATCACGGGTATGGACGCGAAACAGATTCCTCGGCTAACGTACGAATGCCCAGCATAAAGAATTATGGAGTTGAACGAAGCCGCTACAGCTCATTGTAAGAAGCCGTGTGAAAGAATTGCAAACACTCAGTTGATGCTCACTGACGTTTGAGACCAGCGTTGAGACAGTCTGATTTCACTCTGGTCAAGTTGATTCATACTTACGCTTTATCGCCTGATCTAAATGAGGCAGACATTCAACGACAGCTTAGTCGTTAAGCCGAGGACTTTATCATTCAGGAACTTCACATTACGAACTTATGCGTAAGAGGCACTTCTAGAATTCGCTTTGGCGGCTGCCATCTTACGTCAGAGTTTTCTTGCAGAGGTGGACTCCCGCCAGACCATACCCCTAAACCAGGTTGCCCCGCTGAAGTAAGTAATCACCCATTCCGTTGACTCGTTTCAACAAAGCAGCATAGTCAGTACATTTTCGTTATGTTATCAGTTATATCACTTATTCAAGCAAGTTGTGATGGCTGTGGATGAGACAGAAAAGGCAAGTTTACAGAACATCTCGGGGAGGTAAATCACGTTCAAATCGAAGCAGCCGCAATTAATTTGGGGGAAGATTACGTTAGGTAAGGAATGACCACCAGGTTTCGCGTGACGTCCTCCCCGCAAAACTTGTACGTGCCCTGTTTTGGCGTCCACACCTGCTCCGATGTAACAAAAAAAAAAAAAGCTGAGAAAATGGTGTTGATCTCTTCGGCACAATAATTTCGCCGCTCACTTTGACGCATAAAAAAAACGACTCGACGTGAAATATGTGTTCAACATTCATTGACATGTTAACTCTCATGATAGCGCCTGCCATTTCCACAGCCATAACCCTGAGTAGCCCTGTGCTGTCCCGTGAGAGAGTGGCACTGTGCGAGATTGGCACTGTGTGCGAGATTGCCGCTGTGCGAGATTGACACTGCGTGCGAGATTTACACTGTGTGGTCAAGTGGCGAGATTGGCACTGTGTGGTCAAGTGGCGAGAAATCGAGAAGTTATTCGCTGCAATATCCCACGCCCACAACAAACCGAAGAATTATGTCGTCTACGTGAGATAACTACTACCAACCATAGACTGCTAAAGCAGTGTGCTGAGAACAAATGTTACCGATTTAGAGCAGCAATCCGGCTATGTGAGAGTTGCTGGAGCCGCTCCAGGTACCAACCAGTAACGTCATTGACTCCATCTATTGATAAAAAGATTTTAAAATAGTTAAGCCAATTCCACAGCCATGCAAGCTGTACGAAGTGCAGAGCAGTGCTCCACCAGTGTTTTCGACTGCGTTCCAATTCTGTGTAGCATCATAGGAAGCCTACATTGACAGCTTCAAGGACAACTTCGCGTCCTTGGCGTTCGAGTAATGGAACGCGCCCGGATGACGTTTGCGCGACGAGACGCCATCTCGCGTCCACAAAAGAAAGCTGAAGAAAACGCTCACAATTTTCGTTCATTTTGCATATTTCGTGTTGCAGTCCACGAAAAACGCAAGGTAGCTCACATTAAGTGCGAAAGAAAGCGCCTACTTCCGGGCAGACCACCACTCCGGTGATTTCCGTGGTTATTCAAGCCATCCTCTCAGCCGCCATCTTGTTTGGACAGCAAAGTAGCCTGCATCATTTTTGTCTTCGTATGCGGTCTTCGCGAAACCGTCTATTTTGCCGTCTACGTGAGAGATGGAATGGGACTTAAGATGGCCGCTGCTACGTAGTTGTCTATTTAGCCGTCTACCGTGAGTATTGGAACACACCCTTCCTTGTGTTTCTGTCGCGTTTTCTTTGTTTCCGCAGTCGAGCAATTATATTTCGCTGAATTTGACCTTTGACCTCGTTATGAGACTATTCACAAGTAATGCGTATATTTTGTTTTATTATACTAATCTGGTTTATCGGAGCCATTCTTAGTGCGCATACATTTAGATGACCGGCTTCGTTAGAATGCGTCGCGGTAGGTAAAGTTGCGTTGCGGAGCGCTTGCGGACTCGGGTGCCTCGAGGACCACGACCGCAGGCCGATGGTTTCCGCCGAGGGTGCCGACGCCGACACCAATGATTCAGTGAAAGCGTAATGAAAATTCTGCTTAGAAAGCAAATGCGTACGGGAAGATGCTTACGTGACTATGTAGGCACCGTGACATGTAGTAATTATTTTGAGTGTCGTTGCACACTTGGCGGATCTGCATCGTGCAGTGGCTTTGGCGTTGTCACAGAAACTCGCGACTATTGACTTGATTGTATTGGAAATAACTCGTAGACAAGGAAAGGTCTTCATCGCTTGCTTACGTTTATTTATAATACACGGCGTGACATTGAAAGCCACCAAGGAAGCACCCAACTTTCGTGAAGATCTCTAAGAAAAATAAATATGACGTCATTTTTTGTTTTGTGCACATGACAGTGTAAGGTTTTCGTTTTCATCTTCTTTTTTCAGTGTCCACCTGGCTCCCAGCTGGGAGAGCCTTGTGGACCCAACTGCGTTTGCAAGAGACCCATTGTAGGCGGCAATCTTCCCAGATATACATGCGAGTGAGAAGATGAAGACGCCCACTCGGGAAATGCGAAGGCCAGCACAGTCCGCTATTCAGGAGTAGCGCGATTCCCAATGCTTTCCGAAAATAAATTACAGTATCCCCAGAATGCCTTGCTGGTCTCTTGGAAACAACATCTGTAGGACAAGACTCACAGGCACAAGTTACTGTTGGACCTAAAATGAAACAGTCCTTTCTCTGATTGTTTGAAAGAAACGTGAAATTCTTAGTGTGTCGCAATAATTCAACAAGTTACGACGGTTCTGCCTGCCTGTCACTTTCGAAGGTGAAAGCTTGACCTGCTTAATGAGAAGTGAAATGTGAGCGTGCTTCGCCTGGCATCGATGACACGTGTTACAATTGAAACCTTGCGTTTCTTTCACTTGTTACATACCGAAATTGGCGCAGCCTAAGAGTAAGACTGCATGAGTAACAAGACAGGTAGGTCACGACGCCAATAACGTGACATGCCTGCACACTTACGCCACAATGACAATAACATCACGTACGGCTTGCACCCGGGATCCTCCGACACTGATATGCGACTAAGTGCAATACATGATTGAATGTTTATCGTGGCATCCTTTTCCAAATCACGGAGCAGCGCACGTAGACGGTAGGAGCAAAATGTCGCAACAAATTAATAAGCAATACTTGCAATATATGGAGGAATTAGGGACATTCGTTCAGTTTCCGTTTTTAAGGCGTATCGACCTTAAAGAATTCGAAATTCCCGCTGCGACATACGTCATGACGCACAGCTAGAGAAAACAATAAAAAAAAGCACGACCTGTGGTGGTGAATTCATCTCGGCACTCGGAAACGAGAGCGCTTCTCAGCCTCATTTCGAAGACAGCGAGCTAGTACATCTACTACCAAGGAACTGACGATTTTTCTAGATATCTGATCGGACAGTTCGTCGGCATTCCGGTGTGACACCGGGCCGCGATAACAGATCCTACCAAGCTCCGATTATTTCTGCTTGAATCGTATCCTTTTTCCGTGTGGGCGCGGCAGCAGCCAATGGCTCGCGAATTCGCCCCGAGCTCGAACACAGTCGGCGTCTACCGGCGGAAGGGCGAACCATGCCTAGTGAGGGTACCAGTAGCGTCGACAGCTGTTACCTACGCACGCGGACTGCAGAGTGAGCACCATGGAAAGCGAACAGCACAGCGTGTTTGAGGGTGACTAATTGTCTTGTCACTATGAGTTCGCAGGCATGACGAAGAAAATTGAAACAATGAGCGATCTTCGGACGGTAGCGCGCTGCTACTTCTTCCATCCCGACGGCAGTTATCGTTTACCGACAAGTAATCGTCGCTTACTGAGTGGAGCTAGCTGATGCCATTGTTCTTGCGCTTCGCAGTTTCTTTGCCTATGAGCACAGTCCTGTACGATAGCGTAGAAGGTTCGGGATGCCTCGTCGAAGGTTACTTTGTTCTAGAACCTGGACATGTGATGCAATGCAGCCCAGTAGCGGCTCTGTGAAGAGATTGCAGAAAACCACGGCGTTATCACATTTCGCGGCTCTGTAAAGAGATTGCTGAAAACCACGCCGTTATCAAGGCAACGCGAGGTTCGATGTGCTAAGCTGCTGAACCGGAGCTCGTGCGTTGATCATTAACTTTCAGCATATATATTGCCACACAGACGAGCACAACAGTGACGCTGTACACCGAGAGCTAAGTATAGGAATTACAGAGCAGGTCGATAACTACGATAATAACGAAAGCGATCGCAGGAGAGCACAGCGCTCTAATGGCTGGGGCCCTCGGCTGCTGATCCGAGGGTCGCGGGATTGAATCCTGGTCGGGGTGGTTGCGTTTCGATGGCGGCGAAATGTCGAGGCCCGTGTGCTGTGATATGTCGGCGCACGGTAAACATTATGGTCCTGTACAGGTGCTGTATGGTGCTGTGGTGCCGTATGTTGTATGGTGCTGCAAACACTATAGTGTTGGAAAGACTATAGTGCTGTACACCACAGTCGTACTTCAGCCTAAATAAAGGCGCGGGTACCTCTACGGCTCTGACGCCCGTACCAACCATCAACCACATTGTGCCATATACCACCTCACTGCCTTGCTACTGTGTTACTTTGCAACATAACCGGTGTGCCCGTCTAGACATCAGCAACTTTCAAGCCAGAGTCCTCTCTTCCGGCCTTTCTGGCAGCCTTGACCTAAAGTCTACCGGCCACTCCATAACGACCCGTCTCCTGTCAAGCATTTTTCCTCGTCTCCAACTTTGATTACATACCTAGATCGTCATTCTCCCATCGCTAGCACTCCTTCGTCAAATGGACATCTACAGGCTGAAGTCCCTGGTTTCAAAGTCTTCTACTTCTCAAGAACCTAATTCGTTCCTCCCGCCGTCTTATGGCCTTACCGATCCGCACCCCCACCACGTGATGGAGCCACGTTCACTTCAGTCAAGGACAACCTCCGACTACATCATCTAGTCTCTCTGTCACTCAACACCTCAGCTATACCACACTTTATACAGTCAGTAGTTGATCAGGGTTCGCGACAGTGTATTAAGCTTGTAGCAGTTCGCACATAGTGCGGCACGCGTTGCCGACGCGTTGCCGCAATATATGTTTTAGTCCACCTTTTTTGGTTAGTGATTGGAGCGATATGCTCCACTTTAATGCTTCAATGCGCTGCCATATTATAGATATCATACCGCACAATAATACATCTTTACAGATCATCATCATCATCATCATCCTGTCTATGCCCACTTCCGGGCAAACGCCTCTCCCATAGATCTCCAGTTATCCCTGTCCTGTGCTAACTGGGCCCAGTTTACCCGCGCGAACTTCCTGATCTCATCTGCCCACCTAATTTTCTGCCGCCTCCTCCAAGCATACCCGAAATCAGCAGGCCCGAAATACAACAAAAGAGTTCCAGGGTATTCTAGGGTATTTGTTCTGTCTTTTTGCACACGTTTAACATCCTGTTACATGAAACACAAATGTGTCTGAATATATGTAGTCTAACCTTCCACCACATGTACTTCAATACGTGTATAATGGGATACGTTTCCGCGTGTCCTTGCCCAGTTTGTGTGGAACAATTGAGACACTTAACGGAATGTCACCTTCCTAAAATTTTTTCGATCCTAATGCAGGTCATCAGTGATATGGTCAGTGGAGGTTGCGCCGCTGCTGTCTGCAGGGAGGGGAGGGGATTGCGAGGGGCTGCGAGGGGAAGAGATTGTGGACACCGCAGCTTTGCCTCAAGCAGTACCACTTCCAGCAGCCCGGCCTCCAGCATTTCCGTTTCCAGCTGCCCTACCTCTCCTAGTCCGGCATCCTTCAGCTCTCCTCGAAGCAGTTCAGCCAGCAGCAATACCATCAAGAGCCAGAGAAAAACACACGAGAAGAAAAAACTTCTGAAATGCTGGCTGAACATAAACTTCTGAGAGAGTAGCTGGCAGCTTCCCGCGAAAGAGAGTTTGTGCAGAGGGAGATGCTGCTACAAATGCTAAATATATTTTTAGGAGTAATGCAAAAATAGCTGGAAAGCAATTAAAAATGAAGTAGGGAATCGGCGAACCCACTCCGTCCTTCTCTTGAGGAACCTGTGCGGATTCTCAAGGCAGCCATTTGGTGCAATTGATCTGATACCTAATGTTTAGCGTAGTTAGTTCCACTCTTTCTGGGATTTGTCCAAAATATGCTCATCGCAGTATATGCGAAACCGCTCTTTTGCGTCAAGAAAACTACTTGTGCGCTTAGCAGAAACCAACGTCTGCTAATCACACAAGCATATTTTGCTCCTTAGGAAAAGAAATTAAAAAGGACTACTCAGTCGCACAAATTCACAGAATCTTTTAATATCAACGAAAAGGAGCACAATATAACAAAACTTCTGCTATATTCTACGTGGGTGTAGTTATACAGTTTGATGCCACGATTGTAGAGATGAAAACAGAAGTAGGTGGCCACTCAGCAGGAGCTGCTTCTATTCAACATGGTTATCACAGCGGGATGGTTTACCTAATAAAACGTGAACAGAGATAGGTGGTCACTACACTAAGCATTCATTCCGCCGCCGTGGTGTAGTGTGTATCAACGGAGAGGAAGCTTAAGATAACGCTGCTGTGATAAAACTGCTCTGAAGGTGCATAATTATGCAGGCCTGCTTACTGTAGGTTATCAGTACATATTAGACAAGCCAGAGCCTTCCACAACGGGGTGCCCCATAATCATACCGTAGTTTAGGGAACTGTGACCCCAGGAATCATTACAACATAATGCACTAAGCTTCAATTTAAAGTTATCAGCTCTGCTGAAAGTGCCTGACAAGCGCTGCCCTAACGTAGCAACCTGTCCCTTCGACGTCTGTGCCGTGGTCAGGCTGGTGGAGGTCGTTGTCCCCGTTCTGAAGCTCAAGCGACCAGTGTTGGAGCACAGTGTCACTGAAATGCTCACACACATTGTTGAGAACACAGCAAGCTCAAATGGCAACGCGCGTGTTATCAATGCCGCACCCCATTTTCGCGATGCAGCGAAACCCCGCCTTGAGCCGACCAAATGCGTTCTTACCAATCCGTCGAGCTTTCGAGAGGTCATAGTTGAAACGCCTTTGTTCAGTGCTTGACTGCGGCCTGTGGCTGAATAGCTTAAAGGGTCCCTGAAAAGATTTTTTTGGCATTGTGTCACTGCATAGGCAAACACAATTGTGAAATCAATCATGCCATAAATGAAGCGAAGCAGGTATCGGCTTATTTCTGTCGCCTTTCTCCTTACCATTGCTGTTCCTCCTCAACTCGATCAGCTGCGGTGTGCGCGCTAGTGTCGACTGCGCTTCCCGCGTCAGCCACTGTGCCGATCCCTCCGCAGCCATATAGCGCCGCGATGTCTGTACTGAGGTCGCCGGCCTCGGCAGTACTAGCCTCTGTGATAGTGCGCCGGCGAATTGTGTGCACGCTGCCAGATTCCGCGACGATGCCGTTAAAGAAAGCTGTGTGTGTAGTCACAAACCGTAGAGGGAAAATTACAGCCTGCGCTTCAATAGATCGAGCCTGGACAACAGCAGCAGAAGAGGTCGCCATAGCACTCGCAATAAAAGAGGGATGGACGTGAAACGCTCCATTAACAATCATTACAGATTCGCAAAAAGCTTGCAGAAACTATCTGAAGGGCAAAATTGGAGCACAGGCGCTCCGGATATTGGTTGGGACAGGATGGGACCCCACAGTAAAATACGTACAGACTGACTTGGGCACCGGGACACGAGGGCGTGACAGGGAAACTGCATGCGGACGAGGCGGCTCGAGGCTTTACAAATCACCGAGCCACTCCAGACTCTGCTATAGAGGACCCTACACCCCTGGACCCTTGTTTCGCAACAGGGAAAATAGGCAGCTATATCCACGTCCACATAGCAAGCTCAGCGCTGCGGAGGCGACCGCGCTAAGAAGATTACAGACACTCGCTTATATAAATCTGCACACTCTCCACTTGATCTACCCCACGGCGTATAGAGACATATGCCCGTGGTGTGGAGCCACGCCAACACTTTTTCACATCACGTGGGAGTGTGCCGAGCACGTCGAAGAGCACGACACCAATGGCACATGGGCCGAATGGGAGGCGCTGCTGTCTAGCCCAGCCCTGGTGGATCAGCTGCGACTGATCCACAGAGCTGAACGGATGGCTCGTGCCAGTGGGGCCCTGGAATAGGGGCACCACCCTGCCGGACGGACTACGCACTTCACCCTGTATGTTTCCTGCAGGGCACTGGAGTTCTAGCCTGTCTGGTTTATGTATATAATAAAGTTTTGTACTACTACTGCCGTTGGCTGGCCCTTCGGTGCTCGTGACGTCTGATGGCACGCGCTTCGTGGCACCCATCAAATGTCCCGTGGACAGGGGCGGTTGAAAACGCCTTGAGTCGAGTCGATCCCTCACGATATGCGTATTTAAAACTTCGTAGTAAATTACACGCTTACCGCAGAGTGCTGATATTGTTACGCTAATGATGAGAATGACTCGGGCTATCGGTGCAACGCATTTGTAGAAAATCACCAAAACCGTTTCAGGGTCCCTTTAAGTTCGCTGTTAGCAGGAAGGTCGCTGTTAGGATGTGGCGATGGGCCGTCATTATCAGGATGAGCCGATATGTGATCCAACAATGCTTTGACGTTCCAAGAGCTATAATTACGGCACGCATGATCTACACCTCAACGACGAGGAACTAGAGCCGCCTGAGCCACTTTTTTGTCGTGAACGGCAAGCCCAACCCACCGGGATTCTTCAATCTTCACTGAAATCGCGCAGTTACGCGGGCTCATAGCATTTCGTCTCAATCGAAATGCCACCGCCAAGGCCGGGATAAAATTTATTTCGGATTGCCACACGTAGAGTAATTAAATGCGCGGCTCACTCATAAATGTTTCAACAGGATGTTTTAAATGCGAAGCATTTCTTAGCGAACTTCGGCGACTTTGAGCGCATCTATCTATCTATCTATCTATCTATCTATCTATCTATCTATCTATCTATCTATCTATCTATCTATCTATCTATCTATCTATCTATCTATCTAGCCGCCCACGACTTTGTGCTCTCCTGGCCGTTTCGTTAATCGGATGCACACAAAAATTGGTATGCCACAACATGACTGCATGGAGAACATAAACGACAGGTCATAACGTGAAAATCATGACATGCATTTCATGAGCGGCATGATTTACATGCGACGGTTATGGTGCTCGCCTGGCCGTTTCGTTAATGGGATGTATACCAAAATTGGTATGCCACAACATGACTGCATGGCTTACAAAAATGGCAGTTCACAACAGGAAAATCATGACATGCATGTCATGAACGACATGATTTACATGCGACAGTCTTGGTGCTCTGCTGGCCGTTTCGTTAAAGGGATGCATACGAAAATTTGTAAGTCACAACATGACTGCATGAGAAGCTTAAATGAGAGGTAATAATATGAAAATCATGACAGGCATGTCAAGAGCGGCATGATTTACATGCCACGGTGATAGTGCTCTCCTGGCCGTTTCGTTGGTGGGATGTATACGAAAATTGGTGTGGCACAACATGACTGCATGACGAACATAAACGACAGGTCATAACATGGAAATCATGAAACGCATGTGATAAGTGGCATGATTTACATGCAACGGCCTTGATGCTCTCCTGGCCGTTTCGTTAATGGGATGTATACGAAAACTGATGTGCCACAACATGACTGCATGCGAACATAAATGGCAGTTTATAACATGAAAATCATGACACGCATGTTATTAGCGGCATGATTTACATGCGTCGGTCTTGGTGCTCTCCTGGCCGTTTCGTTAATGGAATTTATACGAAAGTTGGTGTGCCACAACATGACTGCATGACGAACATAAACGTCAAGTCATAACATGAAAATCATGACATGCATGCCATGAGCGGCGTGGTTTACATGCCCCAGTCTTGGTGCTCTTGGGGCCTTTTCGTTAACTTCATATGTACCAAAATCGGTATGGCGAGACAACAATGCCTATCCATTTTAAGTTCCCGATGCGTACTTTGCATTTCCTTGATTCCCACTGCGCGTGGGATCTGCCATCTTTTTTGATCGCTCCTCAGCTTCTCAATGCGTTGCGTATTAAATATCCAGGTATATATTAAAGTAGAAAATGTTTGTGTGGGGAACTTCTTCGTATGCAATAATATGCCTTCGTCTCTGCGCATGAAATTTGTTCATTTAACAATTCTTCAAATCTTGTGGTCGTTGTTGAAATAAATATTTCCACATTTTGACGCAACATTTCTATTCATTTTTGGTTCCTAGGATCTTTTATTTGCACTCATGGACGCCCTATTTCACGGACTGCTATGGGGTATAGTATATTAGTGCATAACTAACTACCTAATAAATAAATTATTCAGTTTCAGAATACTCGAAGGAGTAGAAGAGAAACTTGGGCTAGTTGGTGCTGATTCATTATGCTGGAACATCGATGCCTGTGTCGTGTCGTGCTTTCGTCCTTGTCTGCCGTTAGCGCTGCTGTTCCAGCATAATCAACACTCGAACGACATCTGTTCAATGACATCAGCAATTATCAGTGAGGCAGGGGCGCTGTAAACAGCTGCCAAGCTACAGATGTCTCGTGAGCGGGAAGAGATTTCGCATGGAAAAGAAATTTCCGCCGCATTTCGTGAAAAATGAAAGTCTTTTTTTTGAAAGCATGACATGGGACATAGTAAGGCCTCATTGTAGAAACACGATGAGTCCGTTCCTAGCGCCGTTTTTTTCCCTACCTTTGTTTTTTTTTTTTTTTTTTTTGCTGTTATTGTAACACATACCGCCGCACGGGAGCGTGGACATCGACCTCTTCCTCCCGTTTTCTCAGAAACTACGCGCCCTTCAAACAGGCCTTGTTCTTCTTTTTGAGCGAAGAAATACTTGCGGAGTTCAGCACTGAGATCACATCTGATGGGTCACACGAAAGAAAAATGTGTTCACTAAGGACGCAGCTGGGCCGTATGAATACATCCTAGCGAGAAAACGTTCATCTGCATGACGTCAAGCATTTGATCACGACGATGATAATTGTTCAAGTTCTACGTCCCTAAACAACTACTTGATAGACGCCGTAATTGTGGGCTATGATTAACTTTCTTCAGAACTACGGTAGAGTACTATACGTACAGCCTCCAGCATTTTTAATAATATCGCGCGAGTATCAGCGCCTTAAAACGGCGATAATCTGCGAGACTGGCAGCAGTACGCGCAGGTGCACGAAGTAGCGCTAGCGCAAGCGTCGTCTGCCAGGCTGTTCCTTTCAGGATGAAACACTCCCTTTCTTTGTTAAAGGCGCCCGGAGTGCGCACAATCGCAGATAGAAACGTCACGAAGATCAAGAGAACATAAATCGGTAGATCACGGTTTAAGTTGTGCGCATGGTTTTGTTCACACCGCTTTTGTTTTCCTTTTTTTTATCTAAGGAGACTAATACAGTCATTGTGGTAGGACGTGCATCGTCCTGAAAGGAACAGCGTGGCAAACGACGCTTGCGCTAGCGCTGCTTTGTGCGCCTGCGCGTACTGTTGCCGGTCTCGCAGATTATCGCCGTTGTAAGGCGCTGATACTGCGTGCGGTCGACGCTCGCGCGATATTATTAAAAATGCTGGAGGCTGTACACGTAGGGTGAATGTACCCAACAGCACGGAGGACGTGACACGGACGGGCCGGCATTGTCCTTAAAGGGCAACTCCGGCGATTTTTCAGTGTCAACGGATCTTAACGAAATTTTCATTATATTGCAACCCGGTATGCTATCACAAGGGCTCTTCCGACCAGCACTGCTACGGACGTCACCGACTTCTTGTTGCGTGACGTTATACTACACCACGGTGCCCCTCGCCAACTGCTCACAGATCGTGGCCGCGCATTTTTGTCGCGAGTAATCGACGATCTCTTGCGATCCTCCTCCACGCAGCACAAGTTGACCACCTCCTACCATCCCCAGACAAATGGTCTCACCGAGCGCCTCAATCGTACCCTCACGGACATGCTTTCCATGTACGTTTCGTCTGACCACCGCGACTGGGACCTGGCCATACCGTACGTCACTTTCGCCTATAATTCCTCACGCCATGACACCACCGGTTATTCTCCATTTTATATGCTTTTCGGCCGCGAACCGACCTTACCACTGGACACCCTACTTCCGGATGTTACCGCGCCGCCTAGCGAATATGCTCGTGATGCCATCGCTCGTGCCGACCACGCGCGTCAAGTCGCCCGCTCGCGGCTGTGCGCCTCGCAAGCAAGCCAGAAGCGCCTTTATGACAGCCGCCATCGCGACGTTGCCTTCTCACCCGGCTCCTTAGTACTACTATGGTGTCCTTATCGACGTGTTGGCTTGTCCGAAAAGCTGCTATCAAGATACACGGGTCCTTACCGCATCGTCCGCCAAGTAACGGACGTTACCTATGAGATTGTTCCCGTCTCCCCGACTCTGTCTACTGCAGCTCCTCCCACCGACATAGTTCACGTGACCAGACTGAAGCCTTACTACCTCCCGTCTGACGACCGAGTTTAATGTGCGCCGAGACGGCGCTTCTACCACCGGGGGTAATGCTACGAAGCGACCATAGTATCTGGGTATGGCTCATACCATCGATGAAGAAGAAGACGAATACGGGACTGGCTGATGCGCGGACTGTCCACCATCTTGGTTGTTGCCTGGTTAAAGCCTCCCTGTAAATACATTGTAAATAGCCGTCCTCTGTGTCTTTCTCGTAACAATATGTTCTCATCATCACTGTAATAATATATGCCAGGCTAGGCGCGTGCAAATCATTTACCTCTCCTGAAAACAAATTTAAAAACCTTTTAGCTGATTCCCATGCAGGCCACCCTGTCTTTTTGACGTCATCAGTATCTACGCTGCCTGCCTGAGCAGGCTGCCTCTCAAGAGCAATACGGTGATACTGGAGTGTTCAAATAGGCGATCTCGTCCAAAGCTGGCATCTAACTCAATATATCGTCGGATGGCACCACCGCTTTTATTTTTCTGGCACCAGCTCCGCATTTCTTATGGTGGGGACACATGTGACGTCATCGTAGACGCTGCAACAAGCATTCTCCCTGTTTCGGTTTGAGCACTTGTTCACGTGCTTTTTCCATAGTCAACGCGCGCCGTTCGGATAGGAGAGGAGGAATGGCGAGAGGAGAGGAGATGAGACCAGGAGAGGAGGGGGAGGAGGATGCACATGCGCAGTGCGGGTGTGGACACCACACGGCGGAGGGATGGACGGACAAAGCCCCCGCCATGAGTTGCTTCGCATCTAAAATCAGCCGGAGTTGCCCTTTAAAGGGTACCAAGCCATTCGGGCTGAAGAATAGCTGATTGGGGATCGTGTATAACTGGCACACGAGCGAAAGTTGCCGAAAGACTCGCATTTCTTTAGGGACGCTGCATTACAGGCGCCGGAAACTTTCCGAAAAGCAAGCAGAGCCGTTCGCAAACGGTGAAACAGTGCGAGCGAAACCGAACATGCTGCCAGTAGACCGTTTCGTGAAATCACAGTCGGCTGCATCGAAAGACGCACGATATGCTTTCGGCGGCAGTCTTTTGAGTGCGGAAGGCTCGCGGCGTCGTCCTGGTCTGGTGCTTGACCAAGGTAGAGTCATTTGTCCTGTTATGTGAAGTACCAGCCAGTGTATTGCGACGCACTCAGCTAAAACCTCGAGTCATTGTTAGAAGCTTGAGGCGTGAACGCGTGAATGCGCTCCGCTTCCCGTCGAGGAGTCTGAGTCTCGGCACAAAAACAAAAATTATCTGCACGATATTCGTCGGTCGACATCGTTGCCTTTTCCATGTGTTTAGCGCAGCTGTTTCAAGCTCTATGCCACCGTAGAAGTATCGGTGATGGCGTGGAAAATCGTTGGGAAATATCGAATCTGCTCTAAAGGCGGAGAGGCGTCACAAGCCAGTCCAACACAAAGCACGGAATAAAACTCCATGAGCAGCAGTACACACCGATGCGCCGAGGCTACCCAAGCGTTCAATGTAGGCGCGCCTTAGCGTCACTATTTGCTACCTCGCTTTAAAGCTCCTAGAAGGCTGCAGTACCAACGCGGCGAGACAACATTTCTGCGAAATAAAAGGGATAATAAATTAAAGGGTGATGTTTCGTAATAACCTTTCCTTTAACTGGACATCAAACGCAAGTTGTAAAGCGGCGCTGTGAAGATGTAGAGCTCGTTGGTTCGGTAAATTCCACATGTTACAGTGGCTTAGTGGACAGAGCACCCTGCACCTACGTGGCATCCCGGGACGTTGTGGGTTGAAATCCCACTGGTGCGGTGTGCTTATTTGTCTCTCATTCGTTCATGTGAACTTTTACGACGTCATTTCCGCTACGGAAATGACGTTAGTGGACTCTCGGTAGACTATTTTCTAGGACACTTTGCTGTTAAATGAAGATGAAATGGTCAGGGTCATGGGGCGCGCTGGATTAGCCTCTGGCCGCTCTTTCCCCCTCACCCAGCTACGTGGCTCTCAGCGCCCTCTTTGAAGAGTGAACGTGCTCTGATGGTGCCACTCTGCCAAACCAGAACCCGTAATTCCGCTGATACATGAGACATATGAAAAATGTGCGCGGCAGGGATTGGTGAGGCAACGAACTCCTTTCGGGTTTCCACTTGTTGAGTAGTTGGAAAATTGTTTCAGGGCCCCTTAATGTGAAGTTTCGCTTCTAATCTTTGAGCGTATAATTGGACCACGTCTAAGCGTAAGGACTTCTCGAATCCCTTTTCTTCGCACGGCAAAGCTTCAGCGATATTAAACGCCGCATACCACACCCGGACCAGATCTCGCCTGCATAAATAAAAGAAACAGTAAGTAAATAATTTCATAAACAAATAAAAATAAGGTTGCCATAAACGAGAATGTATTTAGCATTGCAATGAACTATAATGACGCAGGGACTCCTTATAGGTCTGCCAAGGTTCACATGACTGATCAGTTGACATGGGAAAACATCAGCCGTCATTACCGGGAAATGATTATCGTGTTCTGCAAGCACCACAGCGTCGTATGCGTCATAGTAAGGTAGTGCAATAAAAAGGGATGAATCGCTTCCAGTCGCCGATGTTTTATTTGTTTTTCGCAGAATGGCGCTACACAGAGATTTCCCGCGTCGTGTCATTAATTTTTTTCCAGCGTTGTTTTCTTTAGAAAACAATTTTCACCCAGTCAGGGTCTGCTTGAAGTTCTGCCCCGCTCTGCACGACTCACGACCGGTACCACAGCTGATGCGATGTGTTTATCAGGCGCCATTAGCAAACAATGACAACGCTGTTGTCGAATCACGAGTTCATTGCATGCGACATACTAGACAACTGTCGTACAAAGCGAAGATTTGGTACCAGTCGTTGTCATAATATGTAATTTCCGAAACAATGCGGTATTCGGAGACTTGCTGCGTCCTGCCGTCATTCTCATCCTGCGTCGCTTTCTTCGGAAACTGCATGCTGTTGAAGTGGGAATGAATCTGCTACTCTCTCAATGTAGACTCATTCTTTCCCACAGGAAAGACATCTCTGTTCAAGCCGGGTAGACGACACCAAGGAAATGTGTGCGTGCGAAGGAAACGACATCTGGAATGTCGGCTTAGCCTGTGACAGAATGACGACAAGGAAAAATATAGACGTAGCAGGTTAAGAGTTCGGTATTTACAACAATAAGCAGAGGCTACGTAAAGAAATCTTTCGATAAAGTATTTAGATGCGTCACGCATATTGTTAGATTCTGGTGGTAGCGAGTGGATGACATTTTGCTACACTTGCAGACTTCCTGAGGGATACACTTATCCCCATGGAAATATTCCATTAAATCGACACAGTATCTGCAATGAAAAATATCGTGCAACCGTATTAATAAAAAACTTGAATGGGAAATAAAATAACCACACCAGTTGGGATAACCGTAAACTGTAAAGATTTGGTAGCGAAGGACTTGCAAGACGGAATCGCCATCGGTGGCGAGTACGTATGCATAGTCTAAGTTCAGGAAGGAGTCGTGTCACAAATATATAAAAGTATTCTGCAGATCCTACGCATTGTTTCCCTTGCGAGGCTAGCTCAGAGAGGAAAGTTCCTGAGACGGTATGGCGGATCGTCGGAACGTCTAAACGACTTTGCTTGCCAGCGCCTGCGCGTGCTGGTCCTGCTTGCCAGTACCAGTGCATGCGCGTGCTGTTCCCGGAACTTCTTGGACCGTGGTTTCTGTCTGCCTGCACCTGCGCGTGCTGGCAGCCGCGGCTCCCTGACATTTAGACGAACCGCTACAACAGAATGTTTAGAATACAGCCAAGCTTTTCGATAAGATCAACACCAATATTCTAATTCAGTAGTTGTGCGTGCATTGTTGGCTTACCAGGCACGCATGGACCACAGTCGCGGCTGTGGGGTTTCTTATGGTACGAGTGTCGGTACTCACGTTAGCGCAAAGATACTGGATTTGCGTGAGAGGAATTCGCGCAATACTCTGCGCTTCCGTACCTATTATCAGCGTCATTTGTTGGTCTATTTTCCCGGAGCCAAGATATATCAATAGATAAATAACTTTATTCGAGACCGACGGAAGAGAGTCGGGTTTCACCCCAGCCCCACTGCGGCCCGCTCCCACGTTGGGACAGCCAGGGAGTGCCCGCTCGCCCCTTCATGGGCCGCTTGGATTGCCCGAAGTTGGCAATTACGGTCCGTACTTCTGATGGCGGAATAGAAGTCTGCTTTCGAGATGAAGCTCGCCTTTAGTTCCCTGGGTATGTGGGGGCAGTCCCATATCATGTGCTCAAATGCACACTTACAGCCACAGTTCCCGGCAGTCAGAACATATGTGCATGTATACTGACACTCTGGCTGGACAGGGGTGGACCCCTGTTTGTAGAAGTCTGAGAGTAAGTCCTTGTCCTCTGGTGAGATGAGGATGGGGTGGAGGAAAGACTTACGACCCAAACGATAATGTGAAGTTACTTCGTTGAATGTGGTCAGAATGTCCCGCGACCCTCGATCAGCCGCATCCCCATCCCGAGGCCCGGGCCCGGACGGGGCGGAGCGGTCCAACGACCCAGGGCCGTGAAAGCCCTTCGCGCAAGGAAAGTCAGCACGCCCGGACATGGGCCAGTTCATTGGAGTTGGTGATGCCGCCGCTCGTGGAGTTCATGTGGACTCCACGATCGGCGAGGAAAGCTGGACAATAGCGGGCTTAGTTATGACAATTCCTATGTATTGCTTATTGCAGTCCTGTAGTCTAATCACATAACAAACACACTTGACATTGTAAGGCACGTATCGCCACTGCAAATGCTGGTGAATTAGGTTTGCTTGCCGTATGGGGGCTTACGGCACATGCGGTCGATATTGCTGAAGATAGCCAAGGAATGTCTCATCTTTAACATTCATTACCTTCAGCGCACCCCCGCATAATGTGTGCCAATCAGTGGATGTATATGAGCCGCGTGTGATCGCCTTATTGTTAATCGCGATGTGCAGCTCTCAGCAATACAAACGTGATTCAGGGACCGCGTCACAGCCGGTAAATTTTGCGCTCCTAGACAGCACCATGTGATCACATAGGGACCGTAATGGATCGCCAAGCTGATAAAATGTGTCTGGTTTTTAGTGAGCACCGTAGCAAATTAGCTTGGTGAAGCAGAAAGCATCGACAGCCATGCAGTCAAAGATTGACGTTTCATTCCATGAGCACTGTTCATGTCAAATATTTTACGTTAGCGATGCCATGACCAATAATTCATGGTTATCGATCTATCTGTCTTCATTCATCTACCTCTTTCGCACCCCCGCCAGCTGAGGACTAATGTAGATGAATATAATAGATCTATCTATCTATCTATCTATCTATCTATCTATCGATCTATCTATCGATCTATCTATCGATCTATCTATCTATCTATCTATCTGTCTGTCTGTCTGTCTGTCTGTCTGTCTGTCTGTCTGTCGAGGACGCGTGCCGAAGTACGTAGCAATAGACGTCGCAACCAACTTTTCCAGCAGATCCTGCGCTACGGCAGCCAAGTTTAAATAGCGGCAGCAGCATTATACATCCTACACGACGCATGCGTTATGGAGACCAATGCAGATCCATATGGAAAGAACTGCACCCGCATGAACAAGCTGCTGCGGGCAACAAATGTCCGCCAAAAGGAAGATAACAGCAGTGTTCGTCACACATTGCAAAGTAGTTGTGACCGTGAAGAACGCGGTGGTCAGACGTGATAATTACAGATTCAGTAGTAAAACTATAATCATAGATTTCAAAAGGAACGCCATTGCCACTCGGCCACGTGTGCACCCTATGGCTTCTGCATTTCTGCATGGAACACCTGTAGAAGATATGAAGACAACACACTTTACTAACTTCGTCAGACAGCCGTCAAACGATGATGTATTGTCCGGAGACTAATATGTGGTTAACCTCACCGCCTTTCCTATTCATCTCTCTCTCTCTCTCTCTCGAAAGTACTCGCATTGCTTGAGATCTCTACGCAAGCAGCTTTAGGCAATATTCTCATATTTATTTTTTGCTTGGAAATCGCTCGTTGATCGTGTTTTATTTGTCAGTTCATTAGTTTACAAACCGTCGACACAGTATAAATGCAGAGCCGTCTCTTCAAACGGCACTATACTTTGCTTGTATTCCTCAAGCGATTTGTCTCCGGGCACCACTTGCGACGGAAGAGATGAAGTTCCAGCTGGTGTGCCTCTGCGCTCTTGCAATGCTGTTAACCCTTTCGGAGTAAGTATTGCCTTTATTTTTACACTTTTTACTCTGCCAATATTTTGCCGGTCTTTTCAACGCCTTGCCAGCAGAGTCGCCGCTGAGCGTATACGAAACACCTCGTTAAACACTCACTGCTGCATGTATTTCAATAACCGAGACAGAAAGGGAAATCAACTCTATTGAAGGACCAGACCTTGTGAGTCCAAAGATGGGTGGCCTCCCCAGTCCGGGCAGCCATGGCTCGTTGCTGCCGCTCGAGCCCTGTCGACCAACCATAGTTGGTTTCCAAGGATCTGCGTCAGCAGGAGGTCCCCGCTGAAGTATCGCTGAAGCGCTGAAGTATCGCTATATTGCATTTTAAGGCCCGCTGGCCCGGCTAGGCAGCGCGGAGGTGATGACGTCAAAAATGCAAGGTGGTCCGCGTGAGAATTCGCTAAAAAATTTTAAAATTCATTTACAGGAAACTAGATGATCTACATCCACCTGCCTATGCATTTATTTATTTATTTATTTATTTATTTATTTATTTATTTATTTATTTATTTATTTATTTACTACAAATAATTTCAGAGCCCGTCGGCATTACAGAAAGGAGTGGTTAGTATACATATACAAATGTGCAAAAATACAAGTTAACCCAAGTAAGCAAAAGTTACAAAAAGTTACCGACACAAGTTACCAATCTCGGCTTGAAATTGTGCAATTTGTATTTTAGTAATCGCTTACAGGAGAAAATAATTGCAATGCAAATATCTTCTTAAAGGAAGCAACTGAACTCCTACAAAAGTGCAGTGAGCGTAATGGATAACACTGGGTCCATTACTGGAAATGTATTACGTACAAGTCTGCCGATATGGCGGGCCTAATAATGATCTTATCATTTCGACACACCTAAGCGCTCTATAAAAAATGCTTCGCGTGGTAATTCGAAAATGCGATGGCAAGAGCTGCACGGCATTAAAATCGCGTATATGGAAGCGAAACAGATTTCTTGGCTAACGTATGAATACTCAGGATAAAATGTAGAGGTCAACTATGCCGCTAAACTTCATTGTAGGAAGCCGTGTGAAATACTCGCAAGCGCGCTTTAGATTTTCACTGACGTTGGCCAGTAGCATTGGGAAATACTAATAGATTTATCTCCACACTCACATTCCTTCATATTTACGCATTTCCCCCTCATCTTTTATAGCATTTTTTGCATTACTTGTTTGCTTATGCTGTGCTTTTCACTTGTCTTTTTTGCTTACGTCATTTACTTTGGGTATATACCTTTGGTTTATACAAGTTCTGTGAAGCCCCCCTTACTCAATGCCCATGTGGCCATGTAAGGTACTTTCAAATAAAAAATTAAGGAGGCAAATATTAATTGTTAAAACGAGGACGTTACCATTGGAAAACGTAACATTACGAAAGTACGTAAGAGGCACTTCTAGAATTCGCTTTGATGGCTGCCATCTCACGCCAGAACTTTCTTGCAGAGGTGGACTCCCGCCAGACAATTCCCCTGCACCAGGTTGCCCCGCTGAAGTAAGTAATCAACCCTCTGTTGACCCCTCTGTCGACTCATTTCGACGAAGCATCGGAGTAAACACAATTCCATTACGTTATGTTAAAGTTATATTACTTATTCAAGCAGGTTCTAATGATGGTGCACGAGAGAGCAAAGGCAAGTTTGTTGAACGACTTGGAGAAGTAAATCGTGTTCAGTTTGAAGTAGCATTAAAGAATTGCTAGAAATTGAAAAATTACGTTAGCTAAAGCTTCATCAACGGGTTTCACGTGATTTGCGTGCGAAACCAATGCGTGCCCTGCTCTGACATGCATACCCGCTTCGATGTTAAAAAAAAAAAGGAAACTGCGGAAAGGGCATCGATTCGTACGGCAGAATAATTTCGCCAGCTAACTTTGCCGTAGCAAAAGAACAACCACGCGTGAAGTATAACCACGCGTGAAGCACTGTTACTTACAGTTCATTGATACTATCAAAAATATTTCAACAGTCCTTAGATACATCAACCATTCCTACACAATGGAAAATCGGGAGGGTGGTTCCAATCTTTAAGTCGGGTAATAAACACTCTCCGAAAAATTATCGCCTTATCTCGTTAACTAGTACTTCCTGTAAGTTATTAGAAAATGTCATTTTCACCAACCTTATTCACTTCCTTGAATCTAATTCTTTTTTTACACCAGCGCAACATGGTTTTCGCAAGCATTTTTTATGCTAGACACAGCTCATATATTTTACTCCCAAACTGCATCAGATTTTGGACCGTTCATCATGTGCAGATTGCATTTTTTTAGACTTCAGTAAGGCATTTGATAAAGTCTGTCACCAACTACTACTCTTCAAAATGAGCCTACTTAATCTTGACAATACTTTACTCAAGTGGATTGAGTGTTTCTTGTATAACCGGGTTCAATACGTTACTGCTAACAATCACAATTCGTCATCTGCGGCGGTCCACTCTGGCGCACCGCAAGGGTCAGTCCTCGGTCCACTTTTGTTTCTAATTTATATTAACGACCTCACATCATCGCTCTCTTCCAACGTTCATCTTTTTGCAGACGATTGCGTCATTTTTCGTGAAATAACCAGTAATAATGACAGTTTACGCCTCCAAACTGATCTTAACACCATAGCATATTGGTGCAGCACATGGCGAATGGATTTAAACATTGGTTAAACATGGTAAGGTAATGCGCGTGACTAGATCTGCCAACGCCCCCCTAAAATATTACATAAACAACGTCCCGCTCGAACCGGTCACCTCGTATAAATACCTGGCTATACTTATAACGTCAACATTATCTTAGGCACCCCACATTGAATACATTACCAAGAATGCCAATCGCATGTTAGGCTACATACGCCGTAACTTCTCAAAAGCACCATCGGCACTAAAACTACTGTTATATAAAACATTAATACGTTCAAAACTTGAATATGCCTCGTCAGTGTGGGATCCTTATCACGATAACTTGATTACCTCAATTGAACTCGTACAGAATAACTCTGTCCGCTTCATACTTTGTAACTACAATCGCATTGCCAGTATTAGTTCAATGAAGACCAGCCTAGGTCTTCCTTCTCTTGCATCCCGTCGGAAAATATCTCGTTTGAGCACTTTTCACAAATCATTCCATCATCCCACCCTACACAATCAACTAATCCGCATTCCTCCGTACATATCGCATCGACCATCGCCTTAAGGTCGGCAACTCCCAGTGTTTTTATCGATCATTTATTCCTCGTACATCAGTAGATTGGAACCACCTCCCCGAAGACGTCGTCACTATTACTAATAACCATATTTTTCGGGAAATGTTACTCAATATTGTATGATTAGAAGTTGTATTACATTCCTAGTTTATTACGTCCATCATCATTGTACTGCTGTCATTATATAATCAAGAATTTATTATTTGTTTTATTACTTATTTCCATGTTGTATTTTTCTCTTTTTTTTCCAACACTGTAACCACTCCCCTCTATAATGCCATATGGCCCTGAGGGTAAATAAAATGAAATGAAAAATGAAATGAAATGAAATAAGTTTGCAACGTTGACTTGATGACCGTCGTGATAGCGCTTGCCGTTTGCACAGCCATGACCCTAAGTAACCCCATGCTCTCCCGCTATACCCTGTGCGAGATTGGCATTGTGTGGTCAATTGGCAAGAAAATGAGAACTCACTTCCTGAAATAGACCATGACACAAGAAACAGATAAATAATGTTTTCTACGCGAGATAGGTACTAGCAAACCATAGACCGCTAACAGATGCTTGTAAGTAGAAATAATGTTACCGATTTTCGGCAATAATGCACCCGTTTATGTGAGTGCTACTACAGCCGTTCCAGACACCGGCCAGTGACGTCTTAGACATCATCCACTGACGAACAGTTTTTAACCAAATCTGATCCATTTCTACTGCAGGGCAAACTGTATGAAGCGCGAAGCAGTTATTCGACTGCCTTGTGAATCGGTCGTGTTCATCTTCGGCGTTTCGGAATTATTTTTTCGGCTAATTTGATCTCATTATGCATTCATTCGCCCTTAATATGTATATCTTATTATATTATGTTAATCTGGACTGTCAGAACCATTGTTATTCTACATACGTTTAGTTGATCGACTTCATGGGCATTCATCCCAGTATGTAAAGTTGCGTTACTGCGGCGCAGCGCTTCACAAGTGTTTGGCTTTTGTTTGTGCTGCGTTTAAAGTCATCTTCCCAAGATTATTAAAAGGGCGTCGCTGTTTAAGCCGGAGGATTTCGCTGACGCGTGCACAGAAAAGAGAATGATGTCCTTTTTGTTCTGTGAACATGATACCATAACGTCTTCGTTTTCTTTCTTTGTTATTCAGTGTCCACCTGGTTCCCAGCAGGGAGATGATTGTGGACCGGGATGCCATTGCTTGTCACCCGTCACCGGCAGCAATCCTGTCAGATATAACTGCGAGTGACAGACCACGGTCACTCGCTGGGAATATACGAATGCCAGCACACTCCGCTAGTCAGGAGTAGCGCAGTTTCGAAAGGTTTTCCCACCGAAAAATAAATTTCAGTATCCCCATACTGCCTCGCTTGTCTCTTTGAAAGAACGTCTGTGGGACAACACACACAGGCACCGTTTACTGCCGGAGTGTAACAGTCATTTCTGTGATTGTTTGAAAGAAACGTTAAATTCTTTGCGCATCTAAATATGCAGGTTACGACGATTCTACCTTCCTGTCACTTTTTTAAGACGAAATCTTGAACTGGTTAATGGAAGGCGGAGCATGGCTTCGCGAGGCATCGCCACCGCATGTTCCCAAAATTCAAACCTTGCGTTTCGTTCAATTGGTACGTGCCAAAATTGGCACGACCCGAGGGTAGGAATGTATGATTAACATGATTGGTAGATTATGACGTCAATAACTTTACATGACTGCGCACTTACGTCACAATTATTGGCAATGGAATCGCGTGCTGCTCGCCACACGGCATCCTCCGACACTGACATGGGGCTAATTCCAACACGTGATTGAATGTTTATCGCGACAGCGAATTCCAATTAAGGAACGGCACACGTACGTGCTGGGAGCCAAATGTCGCAACAACTTATTAAGCAAGACTTGCGAGATATTCACGAATTAGCGCCACTTCGTTCATTTTCTGCTTTTTTGCCAACACGTGGCGTATCGTCCTTAGAGAGCTGCCCCGCCACGGTGGTCTAGTGGCTATGGTACTCGGCTGCTGATCCGAGGGTCGCGGGATCGAATCCCGGCCGCGGCGGCTGCATTTCGATGGAGGCGAAATGTTGAGGCCCGTGTGCTGTGCGATGTCAGTGCACGTTAAAGAACCCCAGGTAGTCGAAATTTCCGGAGACCTCCACTACGGCGTCTCTCATAATCAGAGCTGGTTTTGGGACGTGAAACCCCACAAATCAATCATCGTCCTTAGAGAATCCAAAATTCACGCTGTGACGTATGTCATGACTCATAGCTTGTGAGAACGTAATAAAGAGAAGCGTAGTCCATTCACCTCGGCACTCGTAAAAGAGAGCGCCTGTCAGTCATGCTTCTAAAACGGCGAGCTAGTTTATCTAGTGCCAATGAATTGACGATTTCTTCTGGATTTCTGACCGGAGAGTTCGTCGGCATTCAGGTGTGATACCTGGCCGAGATAACATCTCCCACAGAGCTTCGTATAATTATACTTGAATCGTTTCCTTTTTCCATGTGTGCACGGCAGCAGCCGAGGGCTCGCGAATTCGCCCCGAGCGCGAACGCAGTCGGCGCCTTGCGCAGGGAAGGCGAACTACGCCTAGTACGGACACAAGGTCGCGTTGTCCGCTAGTGCACATTGCCTACACACGTGGACTGCAGAGAGTACCATCGAAAGAGAACGGGAGAGCTTGTTTGAAGGTAATTGTCTTGCCACTATTCGTTCGCGGGCATTAAGAAAATTAAAACAACAAGTGATATTTGGACGATAATGCGCTGCTGCTGCTGCTTCTTGCATTTCCGACGGTAGTTGTCGCTTACCGACATTGGTAGTCGTCGCTTATAGACCTTTTTCAAGCACCGCAGCGCCACCCGTGGGCGCGCAAGTGCTTCTGGGAAATGTGTGTACATCCAGCCGCCCAGCTAGGGTGAGCAGAGCGAAGCCTTTCCAAGCGCGTCTTTCGCCCCGAGTAAAAGTGGGAGCGAGGCTAAACGCATTTTTTGCGTGTTTTCTTTTGTAAGCAGGCGCACAGCTGCACGGGACAATTAAAAAGGAGGGGAGCAAGGGGGTCATTCGCGGGGGTCGGACTTTAGTCGTACGGGGTGTGCGCTGGCATGTCTCGTCAACGTAGTTTCCCAGAGTCTCTCTCGGCAGTGTACGTGCGTTTGCGAGTGACCATGTGCTTGTTTCTCCACTCCGCGTGTGCGGAGAACACCGAGGTGTGGACGCTGTATTCCTGTGTACGTGTTTGTGTCGGCATTGCAGTGTGGTCCTACGCAGGCATGCAACTGCAAAATAGCGATGTGTTTGTGACGACGAAGTAGACCAACGGGCAGTGTGTGCTAAACGAACGAACTGTGCGCAGTGTGTGAACGAAGTCTGTTGCGGATATCTCTTTCTAGGTACTGCAATTCACTGTTTTGTAATTGCACACCTGTGCAATGGTTTTCCATTTACCGCGTGGTTATTCCGGCTCATTTTGGTACCATTCGTGCTTGGTGCGTGTACTTTTAAATGCGGAGCATTTCTTTTCTGTCCCGCTGGGCTCTGTTCTTGCTACTCGCTACTGTCGCTTGATTCCCTTTTCAATAAAACTTCACTTTAGTAAAACCACATTTTGTTGACAGTGGTCCTTGATGTATGCTAGCTCCGCCGACGTGCCATGTCTAGCTGTGCCGGTGAAATAGCGCACATGCGATCGCGTACACTTTCCTTCGATGCTCTGTAATCTTAACTGCTGCACGAAGAAGATTTGCGAGCGCCTAGATGTTCACACGGACTGCTGTGTGTGTGAACATGTGTGTGATCTCGTTTTTCAGAAATGTTATGCGTTAACTATCCTGTTGCGTGAACATTTTTATTGCAGTACTGAGACTGAGTGTGTGAATTCCAGTTTTTGTGTTCATTTGTCGAGTTTTGAGATTGTTGACATTACGATCACAGCTGTCATGTAAGTGACAAATGTCATTGCTGCAGCTCACGCGATGCAGTTGATCAGTTATTCTGAAGATGCTGCCCTGAAAATGTTCGAGAGCAAAGCAGAGTATAGCCACGTTGAGCGTGCCCTGTTTTGTGTACGTATACATCGTTTTCGGACGCGCAAATGTAAATGTTACGCACGTTTCACGATGCGGATGAACAGGCTACGTCGACAGACTGCATTCACCAAACTCGGATTCGATTCTTATCACGTCGTAGCTTCGATCCCACAGCTGCCACTGCGCCGGGCGCTTGCTTAAACCGAGCTTGCCTCCGCCGATGTACACACATTTCCCATACTGCACTACGCGCTTGCAGTGGCTTCTGGGATAGCTTGAAAAAGGTCTATTGAGGGGAGCTTGCTAATGTCATCGTTTTCACTCTTCACACTTTCCTTGAGATTGAGCACACTCGTGTACCATATCGGAGAGGGTCGAAATGCCTCGTCGAAGGTGACTTGGTTTTGGAAGCCGGACATGTGATAGAATGCAACGCAGCATAGCGGCTACGTGGCGATCCAGTGGACCCGTGTACGTTATTACGTACGCCCTGCAATCGTCGGGACTTCAGAACGACCCACATAGAATGGAACTAGAACTTTAGGGTGAAGCAATGATCCAGGAATTATGCAACTGTCCCGCGGGTAAGACGAATGTTGTGGAACATGTGCTCTAGCTAGTGCACTGGAGGCCGCCCAGCGAAAGTCGTATATTGTGGCTCTGTGCTGTGGGGGTTTCTTCTACTGCTACTAACTACTAGCAGCGGAATCGCCGCTAGCAACCCCGTGCCGTGGGTCGAGCACTCGACGAGCAAATGATGTGGCATTTGGTCCAGGCGCGCTCGCTCATCCCAGCCATGCATCGCCGCGCTGCCGCGCGCTCCAGCCCGCGGCCCGTCTCGAGGCGGTACAGCACGAACCGTCGCACGCGGCGAAAGAGGAGAACATTAGGCGTCACTCTCCGTGCACAGTAAGTCAATGAACATGTTAAATGAAAGAAATAATACAAGGCCGACTCAAGATATAATTAAATACAAAGAAAGGACAGTAACGATAAACAACAAGCGAACACAATAACACAAAGAACAATAACGATGAACTACACGCGAACACACAATAACACACAGAGACCATGCA